>BTHU01000013.1:59774773-60082273 GCA_036184795.1 Tokudaia tokunoshimensis | reverse complement strand
ACTTTCAGAGTCTTATGTAAAACCTGCCTTTTTCCTCCTCATTCAATCCTCCCTCTTCCCCAAGATCATCAATTTCTACGAGCACATCAGTCCACAGCACCATCAGAGAGGTCACACCTGTCTGCTTGGTGGCCACTGTCTGAGGGAAGGGGAACCACATATGAGTGCACATGGAGTATGTCTACTGCGTCGAACAGGCTGTGGTTGTACTCATTTCAGATTTGAGTCTTCCCTGAGGCTCACTGGACCCCAGGCTGAGGGCGAAAGCAAGCTTACCCTTGATCTCAGGCTTACTGACCAGCTTACCCTTGATCTCATGTTGGCTCTCTTCCCGCCTCCTCTCCAGCTCCTTCCGGTCATAATTCAGCCTCTTCAGACACATGATGCCATACTGAAGACTGGTTCTGCAGACACACAGCACCTGAGCCAGGGCTTTGGGGTGGCTGCATTCCTGCCCACGGGGCCCCAATTCGGTACCAGCCATAGTAGGTACAATGTATTCAGACCCACTGCATACAGCACAAAGAATACTCTGGCCCCCCATTTCCCCCGTGCTCCCGCTGCCACGGCTTGCACCTGATCTGAGGTTACTTCTACCTCCTGATCTGAGGTCTGCTTGCATCCCCCACTTCAGCCAGGAAGGGCCTGTGCAGGCTACTTTTGACTGTCACCTTGGTAACATAGGTTAGTCTAACGCAACTCTGGGTTGTCTTCAAGAGCATTTCCAGGGGTGACTGAGGGAGGTGGTGAGACCCATCCTGAAGATGGGTCTCACCACCTCCATCCCACAGAGATCAGATGGAATGAGAGAGGAGGGTGCAGCCTGAGAGCCCTGACATTCTCTCTGCTTTCCCCTTCACAATGGGCTCAAACAGGGAGCAAAAACAAATGTTTCTTCTCCTAAGCTGTGTCAGGTATCCTGTTACATCAAGAAGACACTAACAAAGGGCCTGACTGGTGGAAGGGCTTTGGATGACACAGACATGTCCCTTCGTCGCAGGCGCTGGAATAATAAAGATCATTGCCACTCTCAAGTCAAAGAAGAGAGAAATCCAAGTCACTCCATATTGCCATTTCCCTCAGTCCTTTCAGTGAACTTATTCCCTTACCTGCCCAACTTGTTTTCTCCACTGACCCCACGCTGACACCATGCTGTCCCTCAAACACAGAAGGCTTCCGAGACCTGGGTGTCTCGGGGCCTTTGCGCTGGTTGCTATGTCTGCCCAGAGCATCCCACCCCTAATTTTCCAAATGGTTCACTTTTTCTGCATCTTTAAGTCTTCGCTCAGTCAGCAGACTCACACTACACCACTTCCATGCCACACTCCCACGTTAACTTGGTCTGATTTTTTCCTAGCTCTTTAACTGTCTTGTCTCTAGGACTTACCCTACAGCATGTCCACAGCAGTGGATAAGCAACAGCGGAACCCCTCCCAGGCTGGGCAGTTCATTTACACTGGGACAAATTAAGGGTCCAGCCTTGACAGGACCTCTTTCACCTTCCGGGGTTTTCCCTCACACTGAGGAACGGAACAGAAGGCCCCTCCCAACTCCATCCACTTTGAGATTAAATTATATAGCCTACTCCCAACGCTCTTCTGCCTGGAACACTCAGCCGCCTGTATTGATGGCTCAAGCGACTGTTTGAAGTTCTGGATGACTGTAGAGACACATAAGCACATACAGCCCTGCTGGGATTGCCCCTCACAGTAGTCTCACTGTAATCTTTTACACATCTTCCAAAGCTGCTGTGTCCTTGAAGTTAGGTCAAGATGGGCTTGAAAGCCAGCCCGGCACAGCCTACCAGAGGGCGTCAGGCACCCGTAAGATGGAGCCCCGCCTCTCTTTCAGGGTTGTACTGGGGATTAAAAGCGACAATGAATGGAAGGGGCCAGTGCATCTCAGGGACTCAGAAATAGGACCACTGTTAGGAGGGTAGGTGTGATTGATATGGGACAGGGGTCTACAACAGCAGAACCCCACTCAATGGAGTACCCTGGTCCAAGAAGCACTGGATGAGACGTGAGAAGATGAAAAAGATTAGTCGTCTGGCTAAGTGAGCAGGTAGAAACAACCTCTCCTGGATTTGCTGCCTCTGTTGGTAAATGCCCCTTCCTTGTCATAGAAATAATGGCTTATGTGAACGTCTCCAAAAGTACCAGGTGAGCCTGTGATCCAAGCTATTCCGTAGGCTGATGCAAGAGGACCCAAGTTCAAGGGTTATTACAGAATCGGTTCAAGACCAGACAACTTAGTGAGACCCTGTCTCAAAATACAAAACCGGCGGGGAGGCCAGGCTCATGTCTATATATATAGCCACATGCCTATAATCCCTACGCTTGGAAGTGCAGGCAGGAGGATCATGGTTATCATTGGCTACATAGAAAGTTTAAGGCCATCCTAAGCTACAGGAGTCCTTGCTTCAAAAAAGGGGAGGGGTGCCTGGGGGTATAACTCAGTGTTGGCATTCCTGATGCCTGTGTAAAGACCCTATGCTAAATCCCAAGTGTGGCAACAAAAGGGGGAGAAAATATCTAAGCCAGTGGTGGCACATGCCTTTAGACCTAGCACTAAGAAACAGAGGCAGGAGGATCTCTTGAGTTCAGGGCCTGATCTACAGAGTTCCTGAATGGCCAGAGACTATATAGAGAAACGCGGTCTGGAAAATGAACGAACGAAAGAAAGAAAGGAAGGAAGGAAGGAAGGAAGGAAGGAAGAAGGAAGGAAAAAAGGAAAAAAATCTAGACCCAAGAATATCCTTCTGAGGTTCTGGGGTCAGGCATGAGGGCTCACACCTGTGATCCCAATACTTGAAGGATGAGGCGGGGCGAGAGCTGTGAGTTTGAGACCAGCCTGGGCTATAGGGTGAGTCCTAGTCGCCAGGCTCCAACAGGAAAAAAAATGCGATTGGAATGGCGAGTGGAATGGAAGCAGAGTGACTGGCGAGGGCGAGCTGTGTGGTGACCCCCTCAGAAGCCGGAAGCAGAGGAGCCGCAGAGCTGCTCTAGGGCCCTGTGGCAGGCTCGGGGGACTGTGGGAGGGCTCCCACCATCCTGGTAAGACTGGAGGGCATTCTCCAGCAGTTCAGGCACGAGGCAGACTGGCAGAGGAGTAGCACATCTCTCAGCCTGTCAATCACCCAGGAGGAGACAGGTGCAGCTGGGCCTGGCAGCCTCCCAGGCAAAGACAAAGACTCCCTTTCAGCCCCAGTGAGGGGCGAAGGGCAGAGAAGATGTAGCTTCGCTTCCCTGTAGCCCTCACAAGTCCCTGCAGGGTCAGAAAGGCTAGGGGCCCAGGGCTGAACTTGAGTCGGCAGAATTCGTTCCGCCTGTGCTCTGCCGTCATCTCTAAGCTGCTGCTTCCCCTGCCTCCTTCTCCTCATCCATGACGAGGTTAACTAGATCCCATCCAGATTTAAAGTTCTGTGGTGTAAGCCGGGCAGTGGTGGCACACGCCTTTAATCCCAGCACTTGGGAGGCAGAGGCAGGTGGATCTCTGTGGGTTCAAGGTCAATCTGGTCTACAGAGAGAGAGTTCCAGGACAGCCAAGGCTACACAAAGAAACCCTGTCTTGAAAAACGAAAAACAAAACTATGGTGTATCAGTTGGAAGCTATCCACCAAGTCTTGAAGGAACTAGAAAAGCCACACACACACCCAATGCCACCTGCCATCTTACCCTTGACTTGAGGCAAAGTCAGGGCTTAAGTAGGAAGTGGGGCTATATACAGCTGGTAAGAACATTTAACACTGTCAACTCTGAGAGCTGGAAGCAGGCAGGCAGTGATGCTGGCTGTTGCTAAGGAGCTAGTTGGAGGCAGGCTGGAGGGGCGGTTGTGTCCAGGCTGCAGTGTGCCCACAGCGCTTTCCATCTCTCAAAAGAAGCCAGAATTCCAGATACTCAGATACAAACTACTGTTAAAACATTGGCAACAAAAGTTGTAGAAGTGGCTCAGTGACTCAGAGCATTTGCTGCCCTTCCAGGGGACCTTGGTTCAATTCCCAGCACACACAAGATGGCTCACAAGTCTGTGACTCCAATTCCAGAGGATAAGATGCCCTCTTCCCGCCTCCACAGGCAAAAGGCACACGTGCAGTTGTTCACAGACATAGATGCAGGTAAAGAACCATACACATAAGTGATAAAAATTAAAACAAAAACAAAATACTGGCAACCAAATTCATGATTTTTTAAAAAACGTGGGACAAACAAAATGTATCTCTAGATCAAAATCCACTACTCACAGGCTGCCAGCGTGGGACCTCTACCATGACATGTTTGGGGACAGATCTTTTCATCAAAAGAAAAGTATTAGGTGACATTCTGCATAAAGGATGGTGCGGTGGTCCCTCGTGTGTTTGAACACTTGGTCACAAGATGGCAGTGCTATTTGGAAAGGTCACAGAACTCTGAAAGCCTCATTAGGTGAAGTAAGCCATGCGGTTGGCTTTGGAGGTTTACAGCCTTGAGGTATGAAGGCCCTCCCTAAAAGTGGGCAGCACCATTCCCTGCTGGGGTCCTAGACTGAATGTAAAGGAGAAAGCAGGCAGAGCGCAAGCTTCCGTCCCCTCCCCCCCCTTCTTCCTGACTACTAATGCAAAGTGACCGGCTGCCTCACGCTCCTGTCACCGCCGCCACATCTTCACTTGTCCATCATTATGGACTGTACCCTGCAACTGTGAACCAAAATAAGCCCTGCCTTCTTACATTGCATTTCACAAGGTAGTCTGTTAGAATGATGACACAACTTAGAGAAAACGCAGTACCTAAATTCAGTGCCTGATTCACTGTGAGCATTCTTAGTTACAGAGAATTTAGCAAGCCCAGAGACAGGCAAGGAAATTCAGAACGAGCAGAAATGCTCAAAGATGATGCTAGTGAATAACAACCTGTGTCCCAAGGATTAAAGGTGACAGGATCAAATCCACAACCTGTAGAATATGACAAGAATGTGAGGGAGTTTCATAACAGAGAAAGCTATTACCACACAAAACAGGCCCTGGAAAGAGACACGGGACCCCCTCCATCTCTGAAGACAGAGCCCCAGGGCTGGGGGAGAGGCTACACACCAAGGAAGTGGCCCTGGCTCCAGCCTAGCTCACCTATGGAAACTGTCCACCATTTTGAGGTGGACACGCAGGTCCTTCTTGGTGAGGTGATCTAGCATGCGTGCATCCACCAGGCACTCCATGAAGTAACTGCGGTACTGAGGGAGCCCCAGGCTGGGCAGCCATTCATTTCCAATCCATTCATGATTCATGTCTCCATAGGCCAGGGTCTAGAGGACACGGGGGGAGGGGGAGGTGAGCAGTACCAACAGGTTACAGACAGCATATCTATTGGGGAGAAATACCAATCACCCCTCCACCCATGAGAGGTCAAACTGTTCAATAACATTTCAGTTTATTTGTACTGACAGTGATCGGAGGTGACAGAAGTATTTCAGGATCTCAAAATGACCCAGATCTACTCGGGTGTCAGCTGTCTACACCAGCGGTCCTCAAGCTTCCTAATGTGGCCAACCTTTATAGTTCTTCACGTTGTGGTGACCCTCAACCATAAAGTTATTTCATTGCTATTTCATAACTGTGATTTGCTACGGTTATGAATCATATGTAACTCTCTGACATTTGACCACCACCAAAGTCGAGAACTTCTGGTCTACATCAATGAACATGAAGAGCAATTGTCCAAGGAGTAGGAAAAACAGAGCCCTTCCTGCCGCCTCTGGAAGGCGATGTGTAGTGGTGTGTGGACAAGTTGCCAACTTATCTCAACTTCAAGCTTCCTGAGCCAGAGGAGAGGCAGCCAGGGAATAGTGGATCTGCAAAGGATGACAGCCTGACTCTGGGGAACGGCTAGCTTCGCAGTCCAGGGAATGGTGAAATGTTAGCTGAAGGCAGGGGAAGAAAAGCAGGCGTAGCCTGTGCCTGAAGAGCCAGCGTGCTCCCCCTAAGGCCCAGCCATCACTTGAGGGGCTCTCCAGTCCTTTACTGATGCCCCCCCACCCCCGCATGATGTCACTTGCCTCAAGAAGCCTGCACTACAAGGCACTACCTCTGAAGAGAGCAAACAGGGCTCCCTGACCTGAGCTATAGAACGGCTCCGTTTTGATAGCAGCCCTCTACTGCCTTTCCCATACCCTGCTAGATGTCTTCACATCGAGCGGTTCCATTTCAAATGGAAACTGTACGTGCTGATATATGTAAAATTGTACACCGCATATGTTTATTACCAAGCATACACATGAAAATATCCTCTGTGGCCTCCATCCAAGTGCAGAACTAGAATGCCCCCTGCCCTCTCCCCTGCATCCTGTTCCCTACTGCCCTGCCCACACACAACTGCTATACCCAACTGTCTACCATTCTTCTACTATAAGAAAGAAGGCATTAGCCTGGTGGTGGTGGTGGCTCACGCCTTTAATCCCAACACTTAATGGGAAGAGGCAGGTGGATCTCTGAGTTCAAGGCCAGCCTGGTCTATGGAGTGAATTCTGTGTAGCAAAAGCTACACAGAGAAACCCAGTCTTGAAAAACCAAAGTGGGGAGGGCTTTACAATCACCAGTGTACACATTTGCTGAACAAAACATGATTAACTTTGCTTATTTTTTGATTTACCAAATTCTATAAAGCCATTAGCATTTTTCACTTGACATTGCATTTCTGATTCCTCTCATGTTTCATGATGGCAATGTGCTGTCACTGATGTGGTCAGCGAGTGCAAGCATGGCTGCCCTGCCTCACTCTCCACCACAGTGGCCACTGCCCCACACTGTTTCTCATTAACGTTATCCCTTTACTCATTTAGAAACTTTAGACAAGACAAGCCTAGTAGATGCTCAGTAAATATTTGTTCATGAGAGTGACCTTGGAGTGGAAGAGGGTTGTCTGAATCTGAGACTCGTCACTCATGAACAGAGAGTCCAATTGTGAAGGCTCCAGCATGTAGGAGCTCAGCCCCCAAAGAGTCCTCACCTGCCATCCTACAAAAGCTGAAAAGGAATGAAAAGGGGAGTTTGGAGGGAGGGAGGGGAAGGAACTTTGTCCAGGGCTTCAAGTGTGACAAGGACATGTGCCCACTGGACTCAGTCAGCTGTGCCATGTAGAGCCTGGTGGAGGGACTCTGCCCTGACCTTCGCAGAGTAGAAGTTCCTATGAGGGAGGAGGGGTCTTACCTGGGCCCAGCTGCCCTCCTCACTGTCCTAGCAGGAACCAGTGCCGCATGTCAGGGGAGACACAAAAGTCAAGAAACCTAGAGCCTCCACCCGGGCTCCCCCAAAAGAAGGGGAAAGACATCCCTGTAGCTAGGGGGTGACCAGAATAGCTTGTTGGGTCCCCTGAGAAAGCTAGTGTATACATGCACGTTTGTGGTGAGGGGAACAGGTCTGTGTAGCAAAAACATGTTTCCTGGTTCCCAGGTTTGACTGCTCCCTAGGACCAAGTCATGAACATGGAGTTTGTGACTCAGGCCCATAACAGGGCAGAGCTTTCTGTAGCCCAAAGCCGCTAAGGGTCTTGTGACTGCTGGAACAGAGCCTGCAACATACACAATGGTTCCCAATCTCATCTTGCCGACCCACAATCCTCCACCCTGAGAATAAAACCAGGCGACATCAGGGATGCTAGATCTCTGCCAGCCCCTCTGGCTTCCCACACCTTGCGCTTAATCTTCATGGGTGTCGCTGGTCCTTGGGCCAAGGGGCAGACTCACTGTTTTGGTAGATGTTGCCAGAGTTTCCATCTCTTCGTGGGTCACCCAGACATTCCCTGAAGACTGCAGGCAGAGAGGAAGGCGTCCTAGTCCTTGATGTCCCCCACCCCTCAAGGCCCCCAGAGAAGGTCCCAAGTACAACTTTCTCTTCCCTGAATCCTCCCATGTGCCCAGCCCATCGCTCCCCACAGGCTAGCTCTAAGTAATCTATCCTCGGAACTATCCCCAGATCTCCAATTATTGTCAGATAGGCAATGGGAAATGGAGGCTCATGGAAGGCAGAGAACCAGACCTGCTAGGATCCTCCCAGAATCAACACTGTACCTTCCTGTAGACTGGGGAGATTGTTTGGTGGAGATGGGGGTTAAAGCCAGGGGATCAGTGCTCCAGTCTTCCTAAAGACCAGCGGGAGACTGTGCACATTACTATCTCAGGGCCTTGGGGGAATCTGAGGACGAAGGAGGCTACTCACAGTCCTGGAGGTAGGTGGAGCTGAAGGGCTCGTCAGTGATACCATCTCCTGGATGGCCAGGCGGAGCTTGAGCCTGTGCAGGGCATTGCTGATGCCGATCTCCCGCTGGATCTCCGTGTCCGACAGCGCGGACATGATGGCGCCACTCTTGACATTGGCCCGGCAGGCTGCCACATACCAGGCAGGCATCCCCACCCAGAGCTACAGACACGGGGCACAGGGGAACAACTCAGCATCGTTTGGGTGGCTACTCCTGGGGCAGCCTGATGGGAGAGTGAGTCTGCCTGTGAACGACTGATGTCTCTGTAACTTGCTCCCTTGTTCTTGGTATGGCACATATGTATTTATCTGGGAGAAATGCTCTGGTCAAGCTATACAGTGGTATAGACATCACATCTGCTGCTTAGGAGTCCTTGTCCCACCAAACCAAGGTGCAAAGCAAATCCCAAGAGCAGGCACAAGTGACTTGGGTTCACAGAGGACTATCCTCACAGGTAGGACTGGGGAAACGGGCCTCACATGGTCCTCCCTCCAGATCCCAGAGCATCTCCCCTGCCTGGGCTCACCTCCAGCCAGGAGACCACCGTGGGGCCATCCCATTGGGCAAAGGGCATTCCTTTTCGGCGCGCATCTTCAAGCAGCTGGTGTCTTGGGGGAGGAACAACAGGCTCACTAGTCTTTTCTCTCAACCAGGCTGAGTCCCGGGGACCACTCCAGGCTGGGCCAAGAGCTGCCATTCGCTCTTCCCCCGATCCCCACCCTTGAATTCTTCTGCTCTATGCCTGAAGCAATATGAAACTTCAAAGTGGGTCGGGAAACTCCCTGCATGCCCACAGTGCTCTGACACCTCACACACACTGACTTAGCCATCTCCATGTGCCCTGCAAGAGAACCATAGGCCCCGGGTTACTCTCCCACGGCCTTCCTGCTTCCTGTTCCCTAGGGTCGGCCTTGCTCTCAGCTCGGGACTGCTCGGCTGTGCCCGCATGGACCAAGCCTTGCTGGACTCTATCTCTCTGAGCTCAAAACAGGGGGAGGGAAAGCAGCTGGGGGCCTGGGCCACACTAGTAGCACCTCGGTCTGAGGCTCTTACTTCTTTTTCAGTCGCCGGTCCTTCTCTGCCTGGGTCCCCAACTTGGCAGGTACCATTGGTTCCTGCAGACTGAGCTCGGAGTCTGTGAGCAGAACTGGAAAGGAAGACATGGACATGTCAGCAGCCCTTCTGCTTCTGCCTTGGCCTGAACCAAGAAAACAAAGACGCAGCAGCAGGTGCCTTCTCCACACAGAGAAAACCGAGCACAGCTGATGGGTCCCCATTTCATTCCCGGGGCTACCCCCAAGTGTCTGCATTCCGGGCAGCCCCAGAGTGACACTAGTTGGTTCATCCCCTGGGGATCCTGAGCCCTGGGAGTGTTTTCCAGCAAGATGGACTCTGGTTGTTCCACTCTAGACCCCTAGGCAGAGCCCACTACTTCTCTAAGCCAAGGTGCAAAGCAAACCCCAAGAGAAAATAGGACACAAAAAAGAATTCAGAAAGAACTATCCTGACTTGATAAAGAAACTATTGAGAGATCTGTATCTTGGGCAATCTCTCTGGATGCACTCTGTCTCTCTCTCCCTCTCTCTCCCTCTACTCTTCTGCCTCTCTCTCTTTGTGCACATGCATGTACACACACACACACACACACACACACACATGCACTCTGGGTGTCCTCTTGCACACCAGCATCTCTCCAGGTGCATTCACTTGCACAGACCACAAAGGGGAAGTCCCCTTCTCTCTCTCCTACTGATAATCTCCCAAATTCAGGATGAAACCCTGGAGAATCCCTGAGAGATTCTCTGCTGTCACTGCAGTCACCGTAGGCCTGGCCACTCGGGTCCACATGGCAGCAGGTTTGCAGCTGGCAGGCTTAGCTGGCAGTGCTGGTAGAGGAAGGAGAAACCAAGAAACCCTGCCTTCTCACAGGGTGCCTCTGCCGCTGGCTCCACGCCCCCCTGCCTGCCTGCTCTGCCTCACTCCCAGGCTGAGACTCCCCCCTCCTCGTCCTCTTCTTTTCTCAGAGAGCTCTGGTCTGATCAGGGAAGCTCTAATTATGCATTTAGGGCCCTTTCCTCCAGCTGATCAAGTTCCTCCTGAGTGATTCATCAACTCCAGCCACTCTGGGGGGTTTCTAACTCTCTTCTCAGACCGGGGCTGGGCTGGCCAGGGCCAGGCCATCCATCCCTCTGCCCCAATCTTCCCACCTCTTCCTCCTCTACAGCTGACATCTTTCCCTTCCTCAAGCTGCACCCTCCCCCACCCCCACCCCAACACACACACCCTCTTGTCTTGGCCAAATTCTGTCACTCTACAAGCTTCAGCTCAGAGCTGCCCGGCAGAGGATGCCTGTCCCTTTCCCCAGCCCTTCCATGGCTACTGCTGGGTCCTGCAGCACCTGAGCCGTTTCCACAATACAGTGTTTTGGGATAATTTCATCAATTTTCCCTTTTGAATCAGCTGCCAGGCCCCCTGAGTTATGGCGTCACCCCCTTATACTGTGCTGAAATGGGGTTAATGTGTAGACAAATGGCTTGGGAAATGGTGGACAGAAGAGGAGGAAGCGGGGAGGAAGTGGAGCAAGGGTGGAAAGACAAATGTTTATTGTGTGCCTCCCACAGGCCAAGCATAACCTCAGCTTTCCACCACCAAGGGGACAGAAGAGTCCCTCCTGCCCAACTATCTTCTCCAGCGAAAAAAGGCTACTAGGCCACAGAATCTGTAATCCCAGCACTCAGGGGGAAGAGATAGGAGGATTACTATGAGTTTAAACCCACCATAGAATACACAGCAAGTACTAGACCAATCAAGGGCACATAGCAAGGCTCTATCTCAAACACACACACACACACACACACATGCACGCATGCACACACACGCACACGAACACATTCATGCACACACAAAAAATAATAATAATAAATAAATAAACACTAAATTATAGAAGCCAGCCTGGTAGCCCAGTCCTATAATCCCAGCTACCAAGAAACTGAGTCAGAAGGATCATAAGTTCAAGGCTAGCATTGACTACAGAGTGAATTTCAAGGCCAGTTTGGACAGTATAATGGAACCCAATCTTAAACAGAGGTCCAGGGATATAGCCCAATGGTAGGGCACTGAGTTCAATCCCTTGTAATGGAACAAACAAGCAAAGCAGAAGATTTCATACTGAGCCCTGCAAAAAATCAGATGAGCTTGGAAGTAAGATCTAGTGGTGATCCAACTCTTAAGAGCTAGGACACAACCAATGTCTTGCCCAACTTGAGGCCCAGGCCATGAGAGGGAGCCACATGTGACACTGCCTGGAGGGGCAGAAACCAGAGGCCGGAGAGCCCAGAGACCTAGGACAGAACCAACACGACCAACAAACAAACAGATAACATATAGACATACAGACAGATAGACAGACATGCATACATACAGACATGCATACATGCATACATTCACACGTATGTACATACATACATACATAAATTAAATAAAAGAGAGCTAGGATGGTTGCCCTCAGTCCTAGAATGCCATCAGAAATACTCCAAAGTGGAAGCAGCTTCAGGGAGCCATCTTTGCCTCCACACGGACTTGCTGCGGCAGCCTGGCTGGTCAGTGAACAGCAGCCCCCGCCTGGCACTCTTAGGCACAGGAGCCCACCACCTCATGAGGTAACCCAGTCCAGCAGAACACAGCTCTATGAAAACCTCCCTCTCTCCAGAGCTGAAAGTTGTTGGCATATGGCTCCCACCCATAAGCCCCAGGACAGGCAAACAACGCTGTAAAGAAGCGGGCCCCTGAAGCTGACTCCCCAGTACCCGCCCAGCCCTCTGCTGTGAAAGGCAGAGACCATGGCCTGTGGCATCCCGGCTCAGCTGGATCAGCCTGCCCTTCTCCTTCTTCCCAAACAGGCGGCCAATGGATGACTTGATGCCCTTGCGCTTGGCGCCCTTGTGCAGAGAGTCCTGGCTGCTGTTGCTGCTGCTGGGGTTGCTGTCCTGACCCTCCAAGGCACTACAGGATGACAGCCAGGAGGGGGTGAATAAGAAGAAACACTTCAGTTACAGCACAAGAGATGGAAGTTAGAGTTCAGGAAGGGGTTAAGTACCAGTGTCGGGGGTGGGGTGTGTGTGTGAAGGGGTGTGGCCAAGGCAGGTGACCAAGGAGATGTGGGAACATCAGTCCCTGATGGTGTCCCAAGCAGAAATGAAGCAGTCAAGCACCTATGACAGATGAGATGCAGCCCCTCACAGGCTGTGGGACAGAGACCAGAAGTGCAGCCTACCCTGCTCACCTCTTGCCTTCTTCTTGACTCAGGGCAGGGTGGCCAAGCTTCTCTAGCCGCAGCGTCCTGGGTGAGGAAGGAGGAGAAGTCTCACATTTTATGGTGGCTTTATCCTCTCGGTTCTCTTCCCGAGACACTGGCGACTGAACAGACAGTGGGGTTGTCAGGGGGTAGAGGGAGAGAGCTGGGGCCTGCCTACCCAGCCCAGACAAGGCAGAGGAGAACCAGAGCACGCTGCCAGGAGGCCCTGTGGCCTCTCCAGGTAAACTCAGACCCCAGGGCCAGGGGCAGAAGCCCAGAGGAAAGGGTCTGGAGCTGGTCACCCTGTAACCCGCTGAGACCCGGGCGTCGGGAAGCACTCACCAGCAGTTTTCTCCTATGCTTTCTTAAGTCGCTGGGCTGAAAAAGAGAAAGAGGAGAGGGCGAGCCTGCTTAGGGTGAGCGAGCAGAGGAACCATGGATGCACACCAGCCTGGAAAAAGGACCACAGCAGGACGGAGCACCTGGAAAGATGAATCCCCTCCCAAGAAGAGAGGGCAGCTGGACAGTGGGGCGTGGCTTTAAGCCTACTGTCATCATCCAAAGCAGGGAGCAGGGAGGATGTTGCAAACCCCTTTCTACCCAGAAGGGCAGGCTGGTGACCTAGCGTGTCGTATCACGGGACAAAGACGCCAGAATGGCTGGCACTGACAGGCCTAGGGGGTCGCAGAGCCTCTCAGCCACTGCACAGACTCACCAGGGTCATGACCCCCATTCGGTCCAGATCCTGGGCAGCACTTCGGGAAGTGAGCTTGGGTGTGGAGCGGCCACTGAGCGGTGGAGATGCACTAGCCAGGGACAGGGCGGTCAGAGAGGTGGGGATAGAGCCACGCTTGCGCAGCTGGGTCAGGTTGAGGGCCTCCATGCTGCCGCTGGTCACGCGCGTCTCAATCTCCTCGGCGCGAAGCTCAGTGGACTCCTTCTCCTCCTGGATCATCCTGTTCAGAGAACCAGGGTGCTGCTAGGGTGTTGCTGGGTACTGCCTGCACTCAGCACCCTAGCACCCAAGGCAGGCAGCACCCATAGGCACCACCACGGTTCCCAGGTCTCTTTGACTAGCCACCTTTCCAGTTTAACAAAAGCCAATTTCTGGAAGGAGGCATTTGGTCCATGAGCTATGAGCCATTTCAGTGGGAATCTCTAACCTGCACTAGATATGGGAGTGACCTTGAGCAGGCTTTGCTCTCTTGTCTCTAACCCTCCCAGCACATGCAACTATTGGGATCCTGTTTGTGCCCAAACAGGGCATTTTTTAAATTCATGCTGGCCTCTAATGAGGTTACCTCTGTTCCACTGAAATTGAGGAACATGGGAGATGGTGTGTTGTGCCCCAGGGGCACTCAGAGAGAGCTACGTATATGCACTTACACCCACTGATGGAAAGATGCCAACTGTGTTTCAGAGAAGGACGTGTCCTTATTCTGAAATGACACCTTCCCCACTCTGAAGCCATTCAAGTGTCTTTTCTCTTGAAACGCTGTTGAGGTAGTAAATGGTATCTATGGCTACTGGTTTACTCCACAGAGTTAAACCAACCCTGGAGTCTTATATTTGCACATGTATCTTGATGCTGACTTCTCAAATATGAAAGTCTGATCTCAACGGCCTGTCAATTTCACCTCGCTGCATGACAATACCATAAGTAAGTTCACTAGAAACACAGGATGAAGTAAAGGCTCTGACGACTTCCCCTGTCTCTGGTTCTATGTGATGTGGCCTTAGAGATTAAAAGGCATGGCCCTGGACAGTGTCTACCTGTCCTTGGGTCCTGGCTCAGCCACTTAACATCCAGCTGTAAGCCAATCACTAAACCCCTCTTGACTAACCATAACATTGACAAAGCTCCCAGCCCAAGCTGGCTTCTTCACAGTCATACTAAACGACAGGAGCACGGACAGCTCCCTCCATCTTCCCAAGCCCAGAGGAGACAGATGACACCTAGAGTCATCTGTAGCCCTGCCCACCTGGGGTCAGTATTAGGCCGAATCATTGCCTGGTGTCCACAGAGTGTCCCTGGATGGCTGTCCTAAGCTGTGAGACGGGACAGGAGCCGATACTTCTCCTGCAGGGCCCCAACACAAAGGGTCCATCCTCCCAGGCACCTTGCGGCTGCTTCACTCCTACCTTACCTGATCTCCTGGTTGATGGCATCCAGCTGCTCCTGCAGCATCATGGCCAGAGTCTGGGCATCCGAATGGCCACCAGGGGAGATGACATCAACCTGAGTGCCCACCAAGCCCCCAGGCTCATCCTCGTCCACATCAGAGATCTCAGGGTCACTGTCAAAGGCAGGCGTGCTGGTGGCGGCCAACACCCCTGGCAGTGGTGATGGCTTCCAGTCCTTAGCAAATGAAAGGAGCAGCAGTAAGAACCCTGGATATCAAGGGGCTAGAACCCTGTCCGCCTCCTCTGGAAGCCTGGCGAAAACGTAGCCTGCTGAAAACAGGCCAGAGAAGGGCTCTAACACAGCCTCTCGGACCCAAGGCTGCAGTGTCCCCCCCACACACTCCCGCACCCTCCCGGGGGCTGCACTTTAGCCTCTGCCTCTTTTGCGTGGAGCATCTGGGCAGTCGCTGTGCTCTTGTAAACAGTGGAGTAAAGAGTCAGAAGAGGCCTTCAGACTGTGACCAGGTTCACTTGCATCCCTGCCTGCCTCTCTGCCTGGCTTCCTGTATGCATGACTGCTTCTCTGCTTACCTGCTTGCCTGCCTGGCTTCCCACATGGCTGCCTGCCTCTCTCTCCACCTAGCTGCCCGCATGTATGCTGCCTTCCTGCACGCATGCTTGTTTACCTGCTTCCTTCCTTCCTTCCTTCCTTCCTCCCCACCCCCCCTTCTTTCATTGGGTTCTTGTCATGTTGCCCCAACTGGCTCACAATCCTCCTGCCTCAGCCTTCCAAGTATGCTAACACACCTACACACCAAGCTCAGATCAGGAGATTCTCAGAGGTAAAGATGAATCTTTCCCCATCCGACTGTGTGTTCCCTTTTTTTCCATGTGCACACACTAGGGCCCCAGAACGTATGAGGACTGGCAATGGGTGGACAGCTGGTCCTCTTCTGCCCCTTCTCTTTCCCTGCCCCCCAACCCCATCTCCCTGGGCAACAGTATAAACTCCCAGCTGCTTCTCAGGTGCCATTGCCCAGGGGCCAGTTAATCTGTCATCTCTTCCTCCTCGACACTATAAGCCATGCTTTTGTTCCAGGAAGCTCATTAATTCCATTTTACCCTTCCAGGCTCCTCTCTGGCCACCAGAAATGAATGATGCACACCCAGGCACACGCTCACATGCTGTGGTGGGGCCCCAGGGACCACTGGCCGCCTTCCACCCCCCCTACCTCTTGTCCACTGGGAGGCTGAGGTAAGGGGGAGGGTGTCACAGCTGTTGCAGCTGACAAGAGTCCCAACCCCAAAGCTGCAGCTGTCATTGACAGGGAAGAAGCCTGGGCAAGGCTTTGCACCACACGCCAGTCGTCTGTGTAACTGGAGCCAGACACACGGCCAAACTGACCCCAGATTCCCCAGGGAGACCCCCACACACATCCCTCCACCCCTTACCTTGGCAGACTCTTCCCTCAGTGCTGAATAGCGGCGATGGAGACCTGGGGGCGCGTGTGTGGCTGTACTCAGTGAGAACCGCACATCTGCTGCACTGCCCACGTGTGACCTTGAGTGGCAGGAGGGAAAGACAAGACCCTGAAGACTGACAGCCCCAGCCTACACTCAGAGGGCCCAACGACTGGGGAATGGTCAGTTTGGAGAGAAGCAATCTGGGATACAGCTGTCTCAGACATCAGAAGAGCTGTTATGGAGACACAAGGCTCCACTTAAGCTCTGGTCCTTGGGGGTCAAATGGACCCAAGGGAGGATGCTCTAGGGAGCGGTGGTCCATTCTGCATGAGCAGGATCTTCTCCTGACAAGAAGTGTTAGGATGCTTTTAAAAAGTTGAGCCCCCTGTCAGAGAGGCATTCAAGTGGAAGGCCTTGGGCTTTGTGGTCGCAGCTGTGCAGGAGGGCTCCCAGCCCAGGGGACAAAGATGAATCTAAAGACAGGAGCTCTAAGGGCCGCTCAAGTCTGGAGGCCTTTGCATCTTGGTCTTCTCTCTAGCCGCTCTCTGTGGGTTTCCTGACAACCTGAACTGAACACCTGGCTCACATTCACCCAGGTGTGTCCTCCACATCCCTAAGGTAGCTTTGGAGACCCCAAAGCTAAATCACAGATACAAGTTAGAGAGTCCGCTCCCGCTGCCCAACATGGCTGTCTCAAGTGCAAGACCTCAGGGCACCTGGAACAATGTCTGGTATTGAGAAGCCTCCTCTGGGATACTTTCCACAATGGCTTCTCAGCTCAGAAGCCTTGATGGAGCCTAAAACAGAGAGGCAAAGGAGCCTGTAGTCTATACCATGTACCCGGAAAGAGGGCACTCCAGCCTAACTTCCCCACCTCAGTTCTGTGACTGTATAGGCGAAGCCAAGAATTCCCAGTCAGCAAGGAAAACAAGCAGTAGCAAAGGGTTTGGGGTCAGTTCTCATTGGCCGAGAGCCTGTTCCTTCTGGTCAACCAGTGGAGAAGGGGAAATCAGAATGATCCCAGTCATCTCCTCTTCACCCCCTCCCTATAAACGAGCGTCATTCCTGGTGAGCTTGAAGATGTCTACCACCTCAGACCTCCAGAGGCCTCTCACCTCCAGCACAGCATCCTTTGCCCTCACGCAAGCTCTGCCAATCCACACATACATGTGTGTTGCCCTTAACCTCCTTCCTAACAGCTAATGCCCATGTCCCTGGTACAGCAAGAACACCGACCGAAGGGAACAGCATGTCTCAGAGACTTCGCTCTGCAAGAGATAAGGAGCCAAGAACCCTCAGCAGTAGCGTCCAGTCATCTTCCTCCTCACCCTGCCTCGATGCCCTGAGAACTGAGTTCAACACCAACTGCTTCAACAAAGTATGCCTTACAACACCTTCAGGTAAAGGGATACTGCGGCCACAGGAGAAACACGGCATCTCCACTTCCAACAGGAGGAGGGTTGCTGCCTTGTTTCACTTTCCCTGATGTCTCCCTGTCCGCTGGCTCCTACTTGAACTTGGGTGGTCCTTGGCTCTCACACAACAATCCTAAAAAAAAACGGTGTCTCACAAGAACGTCAGTGAGTGGTGAACTCTACAGAGGGTCTTGCTGGTTAACGCGGAACGCGTGTAACTAACTCAGTGGTCTCTTCAAGAGCGTGCCCTCTGGCAAGGATCCAGGAAGCGTGGCCTCATCCCACAGCAGAGAAGGACCACTATTGATTTCTAGCCTCTCAGCACCCCCTAGAGGATGGACGCTCCCTTCCTAAGTGCCCAGGTGAGCTGAAGGCCTGGCCAAGCTCACTGAGCCCGTGTGCCCTCCTGACAGGGCGGAAGACCCTGAGGTCCTGGGCAGTGTTTTAGTGAGGGAGTCTCCTTTCTCAAGATCCTCTCAGGACCATAACCCAGCATGCACTGAGTCCCACACTCTAGTACCTGGAGTGGATGCCATCCACAAACGGCCCCCCTCGACCCTTCAGCTGGTCCACCTCTTGGCGCAGTTTCTCAATCTCTTCAGACAGACGGCCCTGTGCCAGGCAGACCCAGGGTGGGATGGGGCCAGGGAGGGGCAGAGAGGGGAGAGTGGAAGTCAGAGAGGGGCAAAGAGGAGAACAGAGTTGGGGCAAAGGAGAAGAACACACTGCAAAGGCCAAAGCCAAGGGCCCCAAGCTAGGGCCGCGGATGACACCAAGGAAAAGAGGCGTGACTGGAGCATGAGCAGAAGATTGACAGAGGGGCCAGGCCAGAAACGGACCCTGCCTAGAGAAGAGTTCTGCAGGCCAGTTGGCCCCTGACCACCAGACAGATGCAAGGCAAATGAAGCCAGGCGGCAGAGAGGACCAGGTCTTTGTGGCTCACACCGCTAAAGACAGCGGCTGCTATTCCCAGCAGGTAGGTCTCTTTCCTCACAGAAGTTAGAGGCTTCCACCAGATCCTTCAGTGAGCCCAGAGTCTGGGCCAACCCTGTGGCCTATGTCCACGGCCTCTGCTCCTCTAGCCTCTGAATGGATACAGTATATATACAGTCTAAAGCTACTGTGTCGGGCAGCAGTACAGGGCAATGGGATGGTGTGCGTGTGAACTACGAGAGGCTAGCACAGAGCAGCTGCATGGACACCCGACACTGTGCCTGAGGTACCTGTAACTCCTCGATGTGACACCAGGAGTTCTCCAACTCCCAGGTCAGCATTTTCTGAGGGAGAGCAGTTGTAAACCAGGGGTCCTGACTCTGATCTCAGGGGTCTTCCTCTCCCAGCCCTACCTCTCCAGACCAGCCTGGTCCTCCCTAGCCAGGAATGCTCCTCCCTTCCCCGGCTGTGGCTCAGGTGGCTTTACCACTGTGCTTTTTTATATGCCCCTCCCCCCACCACACATACTAACTCCTCACAATCCCAATCCTCCAGGCCACTGGGCACACCACCCTGACTCAGCCCCTCCAGGTAGTCACAGCCCCATGCCCACTCTGCCCGCTCTGCCCTCCCCAGCCTCCTCACCTTCTCCTCCAGGGCAGCCATTCGCTCCTTGAGGTGGAGCTGCAGGCGCTCGTTGGACTCACTAAGCAACCGGTCCACGGTGTCTGACAGCCGCTTGTTGTGGTCTTCGTTCATCTTCTCCCGCTGGCGCACCTGCACAGCCCACCCATCATGTACTAGGCCTCCTCAAGGCCTTGTCACCCACCGCCCTCTTCCAGAACCATCCATTTCCACTGGGGTTCTGTGCCTCTCACTTGTCCCCTCGTCTGCCCTCTGGGACGTGTCTCTCCAGCTCTTCTAACCAGCTCCTCCCTATCTGTGAGCCTCCTCCTGCCCCCATACAAGCTCTCTCCCTGGCCTGGCCTGGCCTTTCCTCTGTGCCCCTCCACGGACCACCCTGTAAGCCTGCCCTGGGGGCGGAGGGGAGGCCAAGATGGCTGATTGGTGCCCTCACCCTTGCCAGTTCCTGGTTCTTCTCCTCCAGCTGCCCTTCCAGCTGCCGCAGATGCTCCTCAATGTTGCCATGACGTTCCTCAGCCTAGGTGCAGGGACAGTCAGCCACCTTGGAGATCTTTGTTCCGTCTGCTCAGGCCCCATATGCCACATACCCTGGTGTCAAGGTGGTCTTGGGGATGAGGGTCTCGGGATCAGAACCCCAGCTCTCTCCCATCATACTGGAGCAGAACTGTTACTACTTCTTCCCATCTCCTTCCTGCCCAGGGCTAACCTTAAAACTTATGCCCACTGGACCCTCCCAAGGACTAATGAGAATAACCCACGGTAAACACCGAAGTGCAGTAAGCGTGCCAGGGTGCTCCCCTCACTGAGGCTATTACCTTTACTACTCAACCAGCTAGCCATTCCTGGCCATTGTCTCCAGACATGGAGACCCTGTTGTATCTGTACCCAGAACATTACATCCCTTACAGTCAGGAAACCCTTTCTTTAAATCTTCCTGCTTGGAGCTGGAGAGATGGCTCAGTGGTTAAGAGCACTGACTGCTCTTCCAGAGTTCAAATCCCAACAACCACATGGTGGCTCACAACCATCTGTAATGTGATCTGATGCCCTCTTCTGGAGTGTCTGAAGACAGCTACAGTGTACTCACATATAATAAATAAATAAATCTTTAAATCCTCCCGCTATGACTCACTTGAGCGCATTAATCACTTGAGCCTGTCCCTTCCCGTCAGTTACTGCTCAGCATCCCCCACACAACATCCTCTACTGATCTGGTGCCTCATTCTAGGTCTGCAAAGACCATAGTGGCTACCCTGGCGACTCCACCATCATAGAAGTAAGGAAACTGAGATGCAGTTAGGGAGTGGGAGAGACTCAGATCACAGGGTCAGTCAGTGGCCAAAGCAGATATGGCCCTGGTCTTCAAGGCACAGTTTGGCTGTAAGTTCAGTCCTTGGAGGACCCATCTGCCACACTGGAAATCTGTAAACATCAGGCTCTGGGTCCAGTGCTCCTGCAACAGTGGTTCCCTTTCCCTCAGGGTTTAGGGAGAACTATGGTAATCACACATTTGCACCCCACACAAAGCTTCCCATCATAATTCATCTTTGGCTAAGCTGTCACATGTCTAGGTGCGTGCATTTCCTCCTCTCTTCCAGAGTCTACTGGTCTCTGGCCTGCACACTGCTCAGGAATTATTGCTCCAGTTACCTCTCCATTAGGTAGGTTTACATCCACCTTCACTTCATTCTAAAGCTGAAGCCTCCAAGCAACCAGAGAGGCTCTCGAGGCCTAGAATGCTTCAGTTTGGTAAAGAAAGATGTGCTCAGACTAAAACTCTGCCTGTTTCCGCTTTAATGGTACCCCACCCCCCTTGGGTTTCATCTTTCCAAGATGAAAATCCTACATCCTCAAACAAAAAGAAGCATCATCTGAAATGGCCCAGATGATGATAAAAGTATCCTGCGTCCCTGTAGTGCCTTCTCCTTAAAGGGCTCTGCCTTAAGCCTGGAGTGGTGGCACATGCCTTTAATCCCAGCACTCGGGAAGCAAAGGCAGGTGATCTCTGAGTTCAAGGCCGGCCTGGTCTATAGAGTGAGTTCCAGGCAGACAGGCAGGGCTACACAGAGAAACTGTCTCAAAACAAAACAAAGTAACGAAGGCCAGGATTACCTTCCCAACTGAGAGACTAAAGAACTCAGGGTATTGTGCTTAATGGTGTCTCACTGTGGGGAGCAACTCCCTGGCCCCCAGCCTGATGCGCCTCCCATACCCTGACTGGCTGCAAAAGAGCCTAGGACACAGGAGGTGACACTCAGGCCCCTGGCACACTTGCCTTGGTGAGGGCTGCGATTCTCTGAGACAGCTCAGCCTCCACCTCTGGCAGAGTCTCTGCCTTGCGCATGGTCTGCTGCAGCTTCTGCTCGGCCACTTCCAGTAGCTCCTGCAGATGTCGGGCTTTCTCCTCACACTAGCAGGACAGAGAAGAAAGCAAGTCAAGATGGAGTGCTAAGTCCCCATCTCCATCCCAACCACAGCAGGGAACAGGTGACAGGCCAGAAGAGTCTTGGTTCTTTCCTGTCCAAGGTACCTGACTTCCTCTTTCCCAAGTGGCCACCAAAGAATAGTTTCCACATGATCATCGAGACCCCTAGAGTCAGGTATAATGTCACCCCACTCCATCTAGCGGAGTTACCTGGCGGTGCAGAGATTCCTTGTTGGCCAGCTCATTCTCCAGTTTGTCATTGAGGTCATGGATGGATGTGGCCTCTCGCTGAGCAGCCAAGTAGCGCTTCTCCAGTGTGGTGATTCGCTCCTCCATGTCCTCCTTCTGAGCGAGGGCCTGGGTGGAGCAGAGAGCAGGGGAGGAAATGTCACCAGCCTCCCCCCCCCCCACTGCTCCCCCTCCCACTAACACCTGTCTGCGCATGCCCAGAAAGGCCTGCGATCTGTGCTCCCCTTGACAGTGTCTGGCCTTGACCCAACCCTCCCATCTCCCTCACACTGCTCCCTGTCAAGGATTGAGTCTTGTCTAACCTGCCTGGACCTCTGTTCACATCCTCCCGAGGGTCAACGCCTGTGCCCAGGAAGATCCAGCTGCCTAGCACAGGCCCGGGCCTCCCCCACCTACCTCGCGGAGGTCCCGCTGATGCTTGCTGCTCAGCTCTTCGGACTTGATGAGGTCTCGGCGGGCTGTGCCCAGGTCCCCCTCAAGTTCAGTCACAGTGGCACTCAAGGTGACCAGTCGTTCGCGGGCCTGGCTCAACTCGTAGTTTTGCTTCTCCAAGAGTCCTTGCAGCTCTTCCACCCGGCCAGTGTCATCCTCCAGGGACAGCAAACCATCAGCCAAGGAGTCAGAGAAGCCCACGACCCACCCCGCTCCAACCCAGGGAGGCTGGGAGGAGGGAACCCGCGGCCACAGGTCACAGCTCTGCCCCACATTAGAGCTCAGGACCAGGTACGCCTTCCTCTCACTGAGCCTAGCAGCTCACTCCTGATAATGGCCAGATGCCCATGGTCTCCTGTGTATCTTTTTAAAACAAAACAAAAAACAAAAACAACCTGTTTCTAGTTTTTCCTTCTAGGTCCACCTCTTGTATCCCGGGAAGGGGCAGATAAGGGTCAGAAAGGCTCAGAGACCAAAGGAAGCTTGCCTGATGTTCGCACACAGGAAGATGCGTGGACACGCACAGAACTGAAAACCTACTGATTACCTTGCTGGGGAGTGAGGAGGGGAAAGAGGAGTGGGAAGTGTACAGAGTGCCCCAAACTTAATTCAAGCACTATTCTGCTGAGCCTAAGCAGGCGGGACCTCCCATTTCTGTCCTGTGGAATACCGGCTTCTATAAAACAGTTCCCCATTACCCACTTTCCACAGGCGTTTTGGTCCCAGATCCACAGTCCCTTCCTCTTCTGCCACTCCATCCCGAATTCCTGCCCCTTGCTGCAGGGCAGATACCTATAAGACAGAGCCCATACCACAAAACAAACAAACAAACAAAAACACAATGAGTCACAGAAAAGACCTCCTAGAAAAACACCCTTCAGCTACCAGTCCCCAGCCACATCAGATAAGGAACAGAATGGGACAAAGTGGGTAACCGGCTGGCTTTCTCAGAGGGACAGTGCGGCTACCTGCTGGTGAGCTCCTGCCAACTGCTCCTCCAGGGTAGTTACGCGCTCTAGAGCTGCCCGGAGCCGCTCTCGTACCTGCAAAGGGTAAGGAGGGGTGAGGGAAGAAAGCTATCCCACAGAACTCATGCTGGGGCAGCGTAGGCTTGGTCTGCCACGTGGGAGAATGTGAAGGGCCTGTGGAGAGGCAAAGGCCCAGCAGGGAACCTGGTAGGATTGGCAACCAGGCCAATGGTAGGAGGGGTCCTGCAGCTGGGAGACAAGTTCCCTAACAGCGGGTGCAGATAAACCCAGGAAGGGGTAGGGAGCCTCAGGGAGGCCTAGATGGGCCAGGGAAAGGGTGGGGCAGGTGGGTACCTTCTCATCCAGGGCCTTGTGGTGCTCAAATAGTGACTTGAGGGCCTTCAGCACCTCCACCTCACTGGAGACGCCTGAAGGTGACTGGGCCTGCCGTTTTACCACTGTCATCCGCAGCGACCGCTCATGGCGGGACACGAGGCATTCCAGATGTTCCAGAAGCAGCTGACAGAGAGCAGGGGAGGAGAGGAGAGAGGGCCGCGGACATGTGCCCCAAGGGCTACAAGGCAGGGCCCAGAGCCTCACCAACCACAATGTCCATAAACAGCTGCTCCTCGATTAAACATCCAACCCCAGCATGGCTACCCTGGCCTCTTCCCCAGAACTTCAACCCTGCTGTGACCCGGGAACCACAAGCAAGAACCCAGTGCTGGAGACTAGGTGTCCTGTCTGCCCATAACCCCAGGACGGGAGGCAAAACCTCCTCAGCCAAGCTGCTGTCTGCTCCTTTGGTAGGGTGCGCACGCGCGCACGCGCACACACACACACACACACACACACACACACACACACACGCCCCTTACTTACCCTCGTGTTGTTCCGTTCTGCTTTCAGCTCAGATATCTCTTCCTCCCGCTCCAGAAGCTGCTCCCGACACATGCTTAGCTCCCGAGTTAACGTGGCAAATTCCTGAAAGCCCCCAGAGCCCCTCAGTGCTTGGGATTCGCCTCCAACTGGTGCCCTCCATACCCAAATACATGGTAGGCTTCTCTCATTCACCCTCTTATCTGCCCACCTCCTTCAAATCCCAGCCTGACCCCCTTGCAGTGCAGGAAGCCTGCAGCTAGCATGAGCTACTGGAGGTGAAGAACGAACATATTAAGATTCCAAGGAACAGGACTGCATATCGAATCGTTAAGTCACCACGTCTGCCCTGCAGGGCCTGCCTCTCCAGTGACCAGTGACCAGACCAAGGACCACACTCCCCTATAGAAGGGTGCTGTAACACTCATGTGCGCATGATTCCCAGGTAGTTTTCTTCCACCACCACCACCCTCCCCGGGCTTTGCAAGTGACAGATAGCTAGTACAACAAATAGGTTGAAGGACCCACCTATGTGAGTGCGGAAGGACACACAGCCCTGTGGTGTCCGCCCTGGCTTCTGGGAGTCCTATTCAGTCAAGCCAAGGTTACAGTTCAGTACCTGATGTCATATACTGACTGTCCCTTCAAGGGGAAACTCCCCCACACTGCCATGTAGAGGCCTTTCCAAGCCTCAGTCTTCTTTCGGGACAAGCAACTAGGGAAGAGTGCCCTTGATGTCCCAGGTTCACCACATCCCACCAGCCTGATGACATCACACTGTCCCCAAACCATTCTTAGATGGATGAGTGGCTGCATCCTGTGGCCACAAAGTCTACACAGACTGCAGAGGCTGGGGCCCTGCCCCTCCTTGGCCCCCTGTAAATATCAAGAATTCATAACCATAACCTTAACCGTAATCGCAGGCAGACAAAGCGCTTGTCACTGCAGGTCTGGCAAAGGGGATGGAAGAGTTGTGGGGAGTGGCAAGGGACCAGAGAGCAAGAGCGGGGGCGGGGGTGGGGTGGGGGGGAGGGGAACATGAGGACTTGTCATTCTAGTTCTGATAATTCCCTTTCTATCTAGGCCTGTGGCCAAAGAAACCTGAGGCCTGAGCATGATCCTGCTTCGTCCCTCAGCTTGTACACATTTACCTATACGGGGACACACGCACACGCACACGCACATGCACACACACACGCACACACACAGAGAGAAAGGACTTGAAGGAATGCCCACACCTCACGATACCATCCATCCCTAATGGGCTCTAATGCTCTCCTCTCCTCTGGCCCCAGGCTGGGCAGCTGCCCTGTTTCCCTACCCAGCATGCTCTGCCCTCCCTTTCCAGCTCTAACTCACATGTTGGCCTGCTACCAGGAGAATCCCCCAAAGGACAAGACTGTCCACAGAGTTAAGGACAAACTCCTCCTAGTTTTCAGACCTTTCTCTTGTGGCTTTTTTCTGAGTACCCGAAGACCTAGACCACCTGGATGGCTTCCTGTTTCTAAATATCAACAAACTATCTAAGGACCACATCTTCACAGGGCATGACCGTCTCCCCTTACACAGCCTCTGTCACCCCCAATGAGATCACATTCCACTTCCAAAGGCCATCTCCAAAGGGTTCAGCCTCCTCAGGGCCTGTCTAGACTCTGGAAGGGAAGTATTCCTCCCTGAAAACCATCACACCCTTGCCAATCACTGCCTCCCCCGACCCAATGAAGCTTTGAATATAAAAGGTTGGAAAGACCAGAAATCAAATCTCAGTTCTCCCCATTAGCTATGTAACCTTGCATATATTACCCAGGGCTTGTGATGGCCACGCCTCCTCTCTATCAGGCTCCATATCCTTAAGACATAAACCATCACAAGACTCTAGGCCACTGGATTGAAACTCACCAATCCAGGCCCAGCCCTGGTTCTCCCTAAATTTAAAGAAGGGATCTGCAGCTGAGGCTTGGGCTATTTGGCTTCTCTAGGCTGCTTCTCCCAACCCAAGCAGTAACCCCCCCCACTGCCTCAGTGGTCCTGCAATGCATCCAAACCCACCTCTCTCCTAAGAGGTGGAGAAGGCAGGCTGGCAGAGGAGACTCTGTACTGTACAGACAGACAGACAGACAGACAGACAAACCCCAACCTCCCTGGACCTGGTGACCTGGCAGACCACACCTTCTCTGAGAAGCTGTAGAGTAACTTGAGTTCCTGTTCCTGTCTCTAGCCTCTAACTACCCATCCCCAACCCCAGAATATCTACCCAATGGGTACTAAGCAGGAAGCAACTCAGATTTCCAGAGCCCACGTGTTGAAGAGGAAATAAGGCAGAGAACAGACCATGTCTTGGGGGGGAGGGGGGGACACAGCCCTCCTGCTGCTATTTACCACCCGAAGGGCCATATGCAGCTGACTGATTCCCGCTAAGCGTCTGTTTCATCACTGACAGAACAGGGTGATGGCGCTAACTGCACGCCTTCATTGTGGGAACCTACTGAGATAATGGGTAAAGAAAACCTAGCCCACAAAAGATGCACATAATAAGTGGTGACGAAGTTTTAGCTACTGGAGGTGTTGTTGGGGACCATGGAATGGGACAACAAGACACCTGACTCTGAGGTTCAGCTCAGCCTATAATTATCTGTGTGAGGTCCCTTATCGTCATCTGTGCCGCAGGGAAACTGGAAATGAAGGATGATTTCTACTGCTTCTCCCAACCCTAATTTCCTTCATTCCCCTTCCTATCAACTCAGTTAGAAAGGTTTCTTTCCAGTCTAGGGCGCCACCTACTGGTAGTCTGGGCTCCCTACTGTTGGCAGTCATGGCTGGATTTTCTTTCCGCCTTCACTTCTCCAGGTGAAGCCCATCTAGGCAGCTGCACTTCACGTAGGAACATGAAGACCGAAAATCTGTGAACTCCAGTATCCGATATGCAAAGAGATGCAGAGGCTGAAGGGCCAAAGGTGATGAAGTCAAAGGAGCCGGGGCGAGTCTGGAACCTTACCTGGGGAAGGGCGGAGTTCAGGTGGCGCTGGAGCTGGTCTCGCTCGTGAAGGGCATCCTGGAGCCGGCTCTGTGTGGCTACCAAAGTTTCCTGACTCTCCCGAAGGGACTCCAGCAACTTCTCTCGCTCATCCAGCATGTTCACCATCAGCTGCTCAAAGTTGGCGTCTGCATCGGCACCGTGGGGGGGCCCCAGAGGGTCCCCCTCATTGATTGTGGGCATCACCTCACACATGATGGGGATGGAGAGAGCCTTCTCAGCGTTGGATCAGGGGGTGGGAGGGAGCTCACAGAGTTGGCACCTGCAGAAGGACCCAGGGCGTGGGTCTCAGGACAGGCAGTGCCAGGCGAGTGGACAGTTGGGTAGGGGCTTCTCCCATGGCATCAGTTGCTCTTGCTCTGAAAGGAGCCTCGGGCCTGCAGTGTCCCTGTGGAATGGAGCCAGAAGGCCTGGCTTAACCTTTCAGGGTTGGGGCTGGGTGCCCTGTGTCCCCACACGAGCGGGAGGCATCGGCGTGTGGCCATGACAGGCTGGGCGAACAGGGCTGGAAGGCAGCCCTTGTCTTAGACTGAGCACCAGAGCTTGGCAGAATCCCAGCTGGGTCTAGCAACACCCATGGTTTCTGGAGGGCGGTGTGGTCTGTGGGAGAAGAGAGTGCCGTGAGGACCAGCTGAAGAGAGCAGGACATCAGGGGAGGAGCAGAGGAGGCGGGCCCGAACCAGAGCAGGAGAGGATGGGGGGTGTTGGCACATGCCCTTCTTAGATCTTGCTCACTTTGGTGGCACCTCGTTAGTTTTCCCACAGAATGCACATGCCTCCTACCTAGCCTCCGAGCCTGCAGCCCCTGCCCCCCACCCCCTGCAGCTGTCAGAAGTGCAGCCACAGTGGTTCCCCACCCACGTGGCTTGCTGGCCAAATATAGAAATGATTCAGTCAGCGGTAGGGGAGCAGCCGGCAGCCTGCCCAGAGTCCTCCTGAGACCTGAAGGTGGAAGGAGAGGAAATGGAGTATCTCACATAGCCCCTCCCATAGCCTCCTCTCTCACATTCAAGCAAAGGCCGGCACAGAAGGGGTTAAAAGGCTTAGTGGATGGGAGACACCCCCCACCCCAGGAGGCTGGACTCCCATAATATGGCTGAGGTCTTAGCGGCACAGGCTGGGCAGTGGGGCAGGCAGAGCCCTGACCTGCTAGGATGTCCATAAGTCAGGGATGAGGCTGGCTTGTCATTTCCCACTTCTGAAGTCTGCCAAGAATGCACGCCGACTAGTATGTTCACAGCCTCCAACTCTTTGTTGGAGACTAAATGACAAAGAATCCCCATGTCCTCATGGGGATGGTAATAAAAAGGGATGCTTCCAGAGGGAGACCTTGTGTGAGGCAGCCTACTCATGGCCGGCAATAGATGCCCTTCATCTAGGTAACGACCCACTGCTGGTGCTTCCAGAAGTTACCAGCCAGGTCCTGAACAGGGGCCCAGAGGTCACAGCAAAGGAAGGCTGGACATGGACGTTAGGATACAGCGGGGAGTTCTCTGGCCACTGTCAGTTTTCAACCTCCCTGGCCAGGGCTAGGCCACTGGCTCCATCAGTTCTCCCAGGGAACGCCCTCGGGTCATCCACTGGAGAACTCCGAAACCCCAGAAAGGTCCCAACACAATGGTTGCTACTCTGGAGACCATAAGGAGTGCGGTCCTCACTTCCCCCACCCCGTTTCTAAAGACATAGGGCAGCCTATGTACACCTCAACAGGTGAAGACAGGCAGCTGGGGAGAGGCAAGATCCTCTATGAGTGAGAGGTTGGACGTGGGCTTCTGGCAGGGCCGAGTCCAACAGAGAAAAATAGTGTGCAGATAAAACAGGCAAAACTTGGGACAAGTAAGGGAGGAGACAGAGAAGCAGCTGGAAAACCCTAGAACTCACAGTCATACCCAGAGGTGCCACAGCTCAAGCCAGTACCCCCCCACCACACACACACGTATGCACTTGCACACATACAGACAGGGGACTGGCAGGGGGCAGACAAGGGAACAAGGAAAGACCTAGGGCAAACACATATGCTCCGGGACGGAGAAATAGGTATGAACTCTTCTTGTGGGGATCCTTCCCACCAGTTGAACAAAGGTGGAAAGCTGTGGTCAGACAGTCCCTGCTCCCTCCCCACCTCAGAGCAGAGGGAATACAAGATGGACGGCTTCTCCTGTCTGATAACTGCCCTAGGGGGGTGCTAACAGCAGCAGTTTCTCCAAAATGTCTCCCCCCACCCCAGTGTTTCAGAGCCCCTTCACCCTGAGAGCTCCAGGCTGAGAGACTGAAAGGCCCCAAACTCATCAACAGTGTGCTCACATTCTCTCTGTAGCCCCCCACAACCACTTAGGTTTTGGGGGTTGTCTGTCTGTTTGTTTGTTTATTTGTTGAAAACTTGGAAGAGGAGATGAGGCTGAAGGAAGTCCCCTTATGTAGAAGCAGTCCTGTAGAAAGAGGCTGATGGAGCTTGGGGTGTGGCTCAGTGGTACAGGGGTTTCCTACCATGTGCAAGGCCCTGGCTTTGGTCACTAGAGGGGGATGGAGGAAGAGAAAGGGAAAGGGGAGGGAGTGGGGAGAGGGAGAATACTCTCACACCCTGCTGATGACTTCAGTGCCCGGTTCCCAGGGACCCTGCTGTGGAGCACAAATGAAGAAGTCTAGAGCCAGGCCCTAGGAAATATGGGGTGCAGTTCTACCAGAGTCTAGCTGGATGACTGGGCATGGTACCCCTCGTGAAGCCTGGGCTGTAAGATGGAGCCTGCAACCCTTGTCTTGTCTGGCTTTGAGGAGAAAGCACCCTACCATGGCAGAGAAGGAACTGCCTTCATCTTGGGCAAAGGAAAGTCTGAGAGTGGCATCTGAAAAGCTCCTTCTGTTCGAGGCCATATCTCGAAATGGCAACCCCATCTCACCTGAAAAATGTCTTCTAAGAACGATGCTAGAGTCCGCAGGTGAAACCGAGATAACAGTGTAAGCTGCTGGCTATGTGGTCCAGCCCAGCCTCCCAACGTCCTCCTGGCCACTCTGACAACTGAGAAGCTGACTTTGCAGCCAAAAACCTTTCTCCAGCCTCCCTGCAACCCAGGTGCCAGGTGGCAACTCCACTTCCTCTGGTGAGATGGCACGTAGAGCTGGCTGGAGATGAGCCCAGAGAAAGGTGCCGGGCAGAACCCCCTAGAGCTCCGTCCAGGACCTCCTACCCACCCCAACCACTACCCGAGTGGGTAAGCAGAAGAAACTTTAGATTATCAGCCATATGGGGACACCTGGCTTCCCTGGCTCCGGGGCCTGCTTTAAATAGTGCAATTATCATCTCAGCTTAGCAGAAGTTGCAACTCCTGAACTCACAGGTCCTGATTCAGAGGCGAAAGTGCCAGGCCTCAGAGCCAGCATTTGCAAGGGGCTCTGCCAGGAAGGGTGTGGGGCAGGCTGTGAAGGCAGAAGGCTCAAGAGTGAGTGAGTAGGTGGGTGTGAGCGTGTGTTACGGGGGGAGGGGTGCCTGAAAAGTAGGCCTCTGGCTCTATAAACATCAAAGGCAATCTCCGAGGCATCTCTGGCTTCCCCAAAGTCACCTCCCCCCTGTTTTTCCCTAACACACAGGAGGGATGGACACTCCAGTCTGATGCTCTCTGGCTGGCTATACATTCACACAGGCCTGGCTCCCTACTGCCCTACCAGATGGCAAGCCCTACCACTTGCCCAGCTCAGCTAAGGATACAGGGCCACAGCAAAGCTGCTTGAGACTGAGCTCATGCCATGATGTGGGCAACGATGGAGCATCAGGGTAGGAGCCTCTTTAAAGCTAGCAGGTCAAGAAGAGGCTCTTGAGTGCTTTAGACTAAGGGAGTGGCCTCGAAGGAAATGGCAATGGTGACCCAGAAAGACGAAGATGATGGTCGCCACTATGATGTATAAGCGTTCCTCACGTGCCAGGAGGGTGCTGCTTTGATCCTCAGAGTTCCTCACAAGGAAAACACAACCCCTCTTGCCATGTCTCAGATATGAGAACCAGGACTCAGGTTCACAAGCAAGTCACCACAGAGACACAGCAAAAGGGAAACTCAGGATTCATGGTGTACCTAACACCAAGAGGGGTGTGTTTCAGGCATCTTGTCTTCCCTGAGAATTGAATGCCCTGTCTCACAGTCACAGTGGCCTGTGGAGAATAAGCTTGGACCCTTCCTCCACTAATCTCCTCAAGCCTGGGGAGGGCCTGTGCCTTCACACCCACACGGGTGTTCATTTGTCTCCACAGCCCCACCCACATACCCGAATCACGCGCTCCTGCCTCAGCTGGCCCCGCCCTCCTCCAGCTCACCTGCACTCCAACCCACCCTTTTCTCTGACTCACAGCCTCCTTACTCCCCCAGTGGCATCAACAACCATCTGCTCATGCCCTTAGACTGCTCACCATCCTTGCTTGACCAGAAGCTTCTCCAGCTCCTGGATGGAGGATGATCCCCAGTTCATCACCCCCAAGACCTTGTCTGGCCTTCCTCTTCTAACGTCCCACTCCGTCACCCATAGAGCCTTGTCTGATCCCTTGCCAATGGTGTGGGGTGCCCTTATACGTGTATGTCTCTCTGTCACCGGCCTTCCTTTACATCATCTGTATCTGTAGACCCTACATAAGAACTCCAGGCAGGTTTGGAAGCTCTAATGCCAGGTCTTCATGTGAAAGAAACTGAGCGCATGCATGATTCTAGAAGTCCATACCTAAGACTTCGAGAAACTCCGAGGAGGAAATCCTGGCCCAGGATTAGTCATTTAACTAGACCTCTGAAAGCCACAGCCCCTCACCAACAACCTGGGGTCACTCCTCTCTTGAAAGGTGAAAGGTGGCAGACTCTGGAGCAGGCTGGTCATGTGACCCTGGAAAGGCTTTATTCTCTTGAGATGGGAGTGAGAGCTAACTGCCCTCGCATCAGGCAGCTGGCAGCGAGTTACAAGTCATCACACATGAAGTACAGACACCACTCCCAAGCCATACAAACTCTGCACCAACTCAGCACCAACCGCTCCTGAAGCCCTCAAGGCTGGGCCCACTAGAAACACTGTCAGAAAATCAAAATCTGACTTCTAGAAGCCATTCCCAGAGCATAAAGTCTTGGATGAGATTTCCTAGGGCTAGCAGTCTGCCACAAACCCTTCGGAGGGCTCCGGTTCTCCCTGCACCTTCTAAAGGACCAGCAGTGAGATTCTGCCTCTGCAGTTTCAGGCTTCTAAATCTGACAAAGGAAGGACATAGCACACAGGACTTCAGGGAGCTCACAGGTTGTCAAGGGGCTCCTAGAGGCCAACAAACAAAAGGGGGTTCTGGATGGTTATCAGATATGCCCCAAGTCCAAGCTGGCACCAGCTTCCGGCCTTGCACTCAGCTCTCCTAATACCTGGCACACTCCACTGGGCACAGGAGGGGCACTGGCTTAGCCAACAAGCTCCCCTGGTCCAGAGTCACTGAAGCTCAACTTTCCAGTTACTCCCTAAGGGGACAGCGATGGGTCTCTCCTTCCCAACATACTTCATATCACCTCTGTGAGCGCACAATGGACAGTCCACACTAAGTCTTTCTTGACCGTGGAGGAAAGTATTGTGGACAGTCACACCAGGACACTGGTAGAAACCAGGTCTACCCTCCACACACCTGTCAGTTTTGCTCCTCCTCTGTGACACCTAATTCCAGTGATCACGACTCCCTCTCTAACTTCAAAGGCTATAAATTAGACTCTCTCTCTCTCTCTCTCTCCTCTCTCTCTCTCCCCCCCTCCCTCCCTCCCTCCCTTCTTTCTCCTCTTTCTTTTTTTAGTTTTTTGAGACAGGGTTTCTCTGTGTAGCCCTGGCTGTCCCAGAACCCGCTCTGTAGACCAGGCTGGCCTTGAGCTCAAGAGATCTGCTCGCCTCGGCCTCCTGAGTGTTGTGATTATAGGGCGTTACTTTCAAGGACAGTCAGGGTGGAACCAACTCAAAGGGCTCTAAACTCTCTTCTTTACTTATCTCTTTAAATTCTAGTTGTTGCATGTGGGTGATATGTGTGTGAGGCTGGTGAGTGCCGGCCATAGCACGCTTGTGGAGGTAACTCTCAGAAGTCAGTTCCTTCCTTCCACTGCAGGATCTGAAGGTCAATCTCAGGCTGTCAAGACTTCATGGATGACGCCTTTAACCGATGAGCCATCTCAGCAGCCCACAAATCCCCTCTTCTTACTTCAGACTCATTGATTATAAATCTGCTTCATAGGACACTTGATTAAGGTTTCATTTGTATTAAAGGAATGTTAGCCTAAAATGTGCCTTGACAATCCCTGGTTTAAGTGCCATCTAATAAGATACTAAATACAATTCTCCTGTTTTGTTAAAATGAAAAGTTTCAATCAGAGAGCCAGAACATCCATGCAATAGAACAGGAGACCTGGGACAGCCACCGCTAACCTGGGGCCCGCCCACCGCTTTCCACATTCCAGCCATCTCACAGACACCGAACACAGCCCTCAGCTTCTCCTCCTCTCGTTACTGAGCACAACCATCCTAGGCATCTCATACTAACCAGAGCCATCGATTAAAACAAGAGTCCCCAAATAGTTTCCAAAAAAAGAAGCAAAGCAACGCATATGGTATATTTGGAAAATAAAAATCTTTCAAAGCCAGGGATCTGTGTGGGACAAATGTTCAACAGGATTCTCTGGCATGTGGGGCGGCGGGGGGGAATGCTCAGAGGTCACTGCATTAGTGAGTCAGGGTTAAGATTAAGGAGCTATCACATTGCAGCAAACAGTCCTTGTCAGAGTGCTGACAGCTGTCTGAAGCATCAGAGTATAGAACCACTGAGAAATGCAAGCACTGTAAAAGGGATGCGTGTGCATGTGCATGTGTGTACATGTGTGTGCGCGCGCACGTGCGTGTGTTTGTGTTCAAATCCAACATGTGTATGTGTGTTTATGAAACAGAGGATGAGCCGGGCGGTGGTGGCGCACGCCTTTAATCCCAGCACTTGGGAGGCAGAGGCAGGAGGATTTCTGAGTTCGAGGCCAGCCTGGTCTACAAAGTGAGTTCCAGGACAGCCAGGGCTACACAGAGAAACCCTGTCTCGAAAAACCAAAAAAAAAAAAAAAAAAAAGAAACAGAGGATGAGGAGGTCATGTGTCTTTACATAGTCAAATATGTGAGCTTGTGGTCATGATAATGCTTGGTATGTATATGTACGTGTGTCAGCGTTAGGAAGAGAAGGAAAACGTGTTAAGAGTACAGTGGTAACAATCGGGGCCTGAGCATGAGTGTGAAAGCCAATGAGTGTGTAAACATGGCTTAACGGTGAGTTACAAACGCATGTGATTCCAGCTCTGCATCAGGGCTCCATGGGGTGGTGTGTGAGCGTGTGCACAGTACAAGTGGCGATGGCAGGCATACGCACCTTGGAGGTAAGAACTCTTGTACACATGCTCCTAAAAGGACATGAACACGCACATAACACATGACATGCATATAAGCATGGTCACAAGAGTGCACTGTTGGTCATAAAAGTGCTTTTTTTTTTCAAGATTTCATTTTTGCTTATTTTATGTATGAGTGCTTTGCTGCATGTGCACCTGTATGCCAGAAGAGGGCACCAGATCCACTGTATGGGTGCTGGGAATTTAATTCAGAACCTCTGGGAGAGCTACAAGTGCTCTCGACCACTGGGCATCTCTCTGGCCCTGTCATGAAAGAGTCTAAGTGAACCTATGTGAGGATACCTGCGAGGAACAGAGAGAGCGGTGGGGATGCAAAAATAAAACCTTCCTCTTGATCTCAGAGGATCTGCCCCTTTCCGGGACAAAGTGTTTAGACAAGCCACATTCTCTCTGGTCTTATGTGAGCTTGGGTCGCAGGAATAGGCCCAACCTTCCCTTTGATTACTTCAACTTATTAGGGATGTGCTGCAAGGTCTCCAAGCCCAGGTCTCTATGGCCATGAGAGAAGGCTTGTTTCACCCCATGTTATCTCTCAGATTATCACTTAGCATGAACCAGTCCTAGCCAATCTCAGACAGCCAGGCTTTCCAGCTGTCCACTCACAGTCCAACTCTTCTTTTTTTTTTTTTAAGGTTTATCTGTTTATTATATGTAAGTACACTGTAGCTGTCTTCAGACACCCCAGAAGACATTAGATCTCATTACGGATGGTTGTGAGCCACCATGTGGTTGCTGGGAATTGAACTCAGGACCTCTGGAAGAGCAGACGGTGCTCTTAACCACTGAGCCATCTCTCCAGCCCAGTCCAACTCTTCTGAATCAAACATGGAAACGCATTCTTCTGAAGAAACCACCAAAGTCCACTGTACCAATCATCTTCTGCCCAACACACACACACATACACACACACACATACATACACACACACACACACACACACACACACACACACACACACACACACACCTGTAGCTTGCTTAAAGTGAATGGAAACCTATTTCCCCTCAGAAAAGACAATTATCTATCTGAAAACAGTGGTCGTCATGGAGCACAGCAGATATGCACAGAACTACACATCTGTGATTCTAGACCCTGAATATGGGGACAGAAAGATCATAAACTTAAGACCATCCTCAAATACACAGCAAGTATGATGACAGCCTGTGCTACGTGAGACCCTACTGAACACACATGCACACGCACATATTCGTAACTTACGAGACTTCAACTCATTGGCTGGGCAAGACAGCAACAAAGGCCTCTAAATGCAAACCAACTACTTCATATGACAAAGATATTATGTCAAAGCAGGGCATGCTGGCACATACTTTTGATCCCAGCACATATATATGTATATATGTATGTATATATGTGTATATATGTATACATATACACATACATGCATAAGGTGTATGTATGCATGCATGCATGTATATATGTATGTATGTATGTATGTATTTCAGGGGCAGGGGAGATGGCTCAGTAGTTAAGAACATGGACTGCTGTTCCAGAGGACCCAGGTTCAAGTCCTAGCAGTCGCACAGCAGCTAAAAACTATCTATAACCCCAAGGTTTCAGGGGACCCAATGCTCTCTTCTGGCTTCCATAGGCACCAGGAGCACACATGGTACATAGTCATACTTACAAGCAAAGCACTCATATACGTTAAATTAAAATCTTTTTAAACTTTTAAAAATGATGAGTGTTTTTTAAATTGCCATATAATACCATGTTACATATTTCTATAATTAATTAAAAATACATTAAGATATACCAAATCTATACATTCTATAGATATACAAATCTATAGATATACATTCAAGGTCATAAACCTAAACCCAAATACTCTGCTTTATGATGGGTTTAAGGATTTTCATGTTATCTACTGCCAATTCCCCCAGTGGAATGTAACAATATGATACTGGGTTCCCAGGCACACCTCTGCTGCAGGTTAAATATCTTAATTGCGAGGAGAACCTGCTTAGTATAACCCAGGGGACCAGAAGACGGACTACTTCAGTTCAATTCAATTCTCTCAGACAGTCCTGTTCCAGATACAGAAAACGTATAAGACACATAACAGGCTTCTAGGGAGGATACAGACATTCCTAGACTTGTTTCAGGGCAATGCAGAGCTGCGTCTGACCAGCCCTGCTCTACGGTGGGGTCAATGCTAAGCACCATCTGGAGTATGAACAACTGAAACTCTCAGGAAAAGTGACCCTGAGCCAAGGCCTCTCAGTCCCCAACTCTCTCAGGCGTGCAGCTGCCCTATGCTAGAACTGTCTTCTGGGACAGCTAGAAAAGACGGGAAGGAAGACCCCATGTGACAGCCTTGGCCTGTCTGCAACTGGAGGCCTAAGTCAGGCTGCAGCCATACTTGTGTAGTGAGGCAGCAGCCCCAGGGGTGGACAAAAGCGAATCCTTAGGATCTGCAGGCCTCAAGTCTCATATAACCTTCTCTTAGAGCCCCTCCCCAGTTAACTACCTTATTAACGTCCTCGGGTCCCTAGGGCCCCTTCCCTCTTCAGCAATACAGAGATCCCTCCCCAGACTGGAGAACTCAGAGGGCTGTGGTCCCGGGACACGGTCCTCAGCATAGGCCCACAGCCCCTCTGAGTTCTTGACTCTGCTGGACACCCAAAGTGCCACGCTCCCGTGAGCCAGCACTGTATGCCCTCTAGAGCTAATTATAGGTCAGTGAGCTAGCAGGCCAGAGGGGGGACAGATGGTGACTTATGTGGTTGCAATACACACTTGTCTCTCCCTCTGACCCCACTCTCTCCCTCCATTTCTTCCAATTCCTTAAGTGGGACCCAGTCTCTGGGACAGGTTTTACTCTCTCAGTCTTTCTTAGTTCTTATTCCCAATGCACACATTTGCACAAGCACACACATGCACACCATGCATGTACACACACACACATATACACACACACGAAACCTCTCTATACTGCTCAGTCAGTAAAGCACACCCTGTTGATAGAGCAAATCCTTTACCAACGTAACACAATACAGCTCTTGGAGACCCATGGAGAGTATTTCAGGAATAACAAGGCCTCAGTTAACTTCCTTAAAACCCCTTTGGCACCCAGCTCCCTGGCCCTCCTGAGCTTCACCCCTGCCTCATCACCATTCTAGCCAAACTAACCATCTTCTCCCCAGCTCTTGCCCTACTATCCTCAGAGGCTCAGAAAAGACCCACGGCAAACCCTCCTAACTCTTTCCAATTCTAAGGTTTCAGACATTATTCAGAGGGGACCTAGGAGCCCGACCACCTGCCCTGCTCTATCCTTCCAGTTCTTCCTTCACAAACCAACTGCTGGGGCAGAGCTCATCTACTGACGTCATATACATGCTTAACATGACATGCCCAACAGCATAGGCCCAAAACATCCTACCAGAACCCCCCTCATGCCAAGCTCCTATAGCCACTCATTTCTGGAGATGGTGTCTTTACTGCACAGTGTCTAGGACCCTGAAAGTCCCCAAAACCAATGAGCTATCCTTCGTCTCATTACTTTGAGACATCATTTATCTTGGGAAGCCTCCCCAGATCTTAGCCCAAATCTAAGAAAAGAGCCAATATAAATCATTCAAGATGTCGTTTTTACTAAAAAACTATCTGGCCAGTTAACAGTGGTGGGGATTCTGTGGGTTAAAAATCCGGCTGTTTTTTTTTTTTATTGTTTTGTTTAGTTTCTGCCATTCCATTAACAGTATAACTAAATTGTATGTAAGGGGATGTATGCCTATTTCTGGTACCATTTAGCTGCTCCCTGGCCCTTAACTGCTTATAGATGAGCAAGTATCTATCCAGCATGGTGTCTGGCATGTAAATGTGCCCAATAAATGTTTACTCAATATTGAATAAAGTACTAAGAGCCAATCCAACAACTCTGGAAAGGACTGCAGGGAGTCCCTGAAACCTGGCTTCTGGAAGCCTTCTTAAGCTCACACCAGGGGTCCTCCTCAGGCTAAGCACAGCCCCCTTAACCACTTGCTCTCCACGAACAAGCCCTCAGGTGCTGCCTCAACTCTCCTCCTCTCCAACACATCTCTCCTCAAAGGTGACATCAGCACCTAGTGGCACTTAGTGCTAGATCCCTCCTCCTTCTCAAAGAAACCACCTACAACATATTTCCAAGTCCTCCAGGCCGACCTCCCTTCCTACCCATCATAAAACCCTCAATACCCGTGCGGGGAAATACCCCTACTGTGTTCACGAATCAGCTCCTTATTCCCACCCCCACCCCAGTTCAGTAATCTCTATTACGAACGTCTTTTCCTGTTGCGCCCACCCTCGTCCCCACCCCCAACCAGGCCTTCGGCTGCCCATTCCTTCCAACCCACCGCCTCAGCACTGCGGAGATGGGGCATCTCTGGTACAGCCTGACAGTTGAAGGAAGGCAGAGCTGGCGATAGTAACCAAGGGCGGAAAGAGGCACGCGGGAAGGATGAAGACCCCCCGGGAAGAACGAAGATTTCAACCTCTCACAAGCGCTCGCCCAAAGGAACAGAGTTGGCCCCCAAACCCAGGGGCGCTTTTGCTTCTGACTCTCCTGGAGAGGATGTGGGGGCGCAGTCCACCCGGCTGCCCCCTCCAAAAGAACAGATGGAGCTGAGGACGAACTCCACGCCCTCCCTGCAAAACGGGCATCGACCCCCATCCTCATCTCCAAGGGCACAGGGTACAGCAAAGGCGAGGGGCAACGAATCCCACGCCCCGCAGAGATACATCCAGACCAGAAGAGGCTGTTTCCCAAGGCGCTCTAACAGAGACTCCTCCTCAAACTGTTCAGGGGAGCTGGAGCTGGGGAAAGGGGCATCTTTCCCCGCGGAGTGGGCTGTGGGTGCTCACCTGCGTGGAATCGCCGAAGGCCCAGCGGCAGCAGGGCGCCGCCCCCGACCTCGGCCGTGCGAGGCGTCCTAGAGGCAAGCCCGCAAAGGTAGCTGCAGCCTCCACCGCCCAGTACCGTGGCCTCAAGGACCCGCCCCCTTCCTCCACGGACACCCCGGCCCCACCTCCCAAGGGCGGGGCCTGACCGTCTCTCCCAAGGCCACGCCCCCCGCGCCCGGGCGCTCTCCAGCCCTGCTTCACACGTGACAAGGGCGCTGCTTTGATGCTGTGCGCCATCTTGGTTGAGCCTGAGAGGGCAGGGCAAGCATTTAATCTGGTAATGTTCTGGCCCCAGGACTTGGAATGCAGAGCACATCCTACCCGCTTCTTCCCTCTTGAACTCATCTTCCCAAGTCTAGCCTGTTCCCTAAATGGCCAGTCGTCTGTCGCCCTTCACACCTGTTCTCTCTCACATATTTTTAAGTGGAGAAACTGGAAACCCAGATTACTCTTGTAGTATGTGCCTCAGTAAATTGTGACTTGCTTTTAGGCATGTGACTGCCCTAACGCTGTTACTACAAAATGAAGTGTTTGTCTGATACATACATCCTATGAAAACATGCTCAAATGCCAAAATTCTGACAAATTTTAGCTAAACCGATTTTCCAGAATTGCTCCCTTTCCCTGCCCCCGTGGCTATTAATGTATCTTTTCCATCTGGTTTGTGAAATTTCATCTCAGTGCCTACTCAAATCCTTCACAGATACCCCATAAGCACTGTTATGAGTGTGAAGAACTGTTTCTTTTTTTTCCTTTTTAGGTTTTTCAAGACAGTTTCTCTGTGCAGCCCTGGGTGTCCTGGAACTATGTAGACCAGGCTGGCCTCGAACTCCCAGATTCACCTGCTTCTGCCTCCTATATACAGGCAGCCTGCGCTGCCACCACCCAGCAGCAGAGAACTGTTTATACACAAGGTGCACATAAGCAGTTACATATACACATCTTGCAACAGTGTAAAGGCTGAAGCTGAGGTCAGTTAACAGTCTTTCCTTCACTCTCCCAATATATTCAAATTTCCTTGTATCTTTAGAGAATGGCAAGGAAATTAATTCTGATAGGGGTTGAGAGAAGCTACATCTGTATTATTTGTCTGACACTCTGAACAAGAATATACATCAAGAAGTGAAAAACAACAGTCAGTTTTAAACCCAGAGCCTACCAAGTTTCAGTCACTCTCTAGGTGGTCTACTTTTTACAAAAAAGGCAATTCTTAACACTCTTCACACCCTTCCATTAACAAAACACGAATAATGCCAGAAAAGGCAAATCAGCCAATGCTGAGGAGACTGAAGCCATGGTAACCATGAAGAACCACTTTACCAAGTGTTGGCAATGTGTTAAGAACACAGCAGCGGCAGTAACTTCAAAGAGAGACTATAGTATCTATCATCACACCATGGAGTTTGGCACAAAAACTCAGAAGTTGATCCAGAAAACAATGAAGACACATTTATTTCACCCACTTAGGGTGGACCTAAACGGGAGACACACAACCCACAAGGACAACGTCCCCTGCCCCATGGCATCATTGTTCAGGGAACTCCAGACTCTGCGCTTCTTTTCTTCTGCCTCAGAGACAACTTTTGATTGTAGAGCTCTGGGAAGTGCTTATTGTCCTCGGGTGTTTGTTTGCTTTTGTTAATTAAGTACCCAAATTCTGGGGGTTGCTTCTTATTGACCCAGGCTCACTTTCTGTTCATCCAGTGACAGTATTGCCCTCAGTGTGGGTAAGGCTAGCTGTCAGCAGCAGTATTAAACACATGCTTAAGAATGTTCTTAAATAGCATGGGGTGGGGAAAGATAAAAACCAACATACTCGTTTAGTAATTTAGCTCACAATAGTATCCACCCCACAACATTTTTATGTTTAAAGAACATTTTTTGTCTTTGTCCTGTCTGGTGACTCACACCTATAATCCCAACAACTCCAGGCAGCTAAAGAGGATTAAGTTCAAGGCCAGCCTGGGCTACATAGCAAGACCCTGTCTCCAAAGGACTACTTTTGTGGGGCAGGGAGGCTGGACTCCAGAGCTACAGGATGAACTCAGGATCTTGAATATGAGAATATTGTCTTAATGTGCATCTCCTGCCACATCCGGTGGGAAAGAAAGCATGAAGACTTTCTTCTTAGCAAAAGAAATAAACAAAAACCCACCCGCATCCTTTTCACAGAGCATGCCAGTGACAATAAGAACTTTGACCAAGGAGGGTGTCAACGTTTCTGTATAAACAGAAGACCAGGATCCTGAATGCACACAGGATGACTGAAAAAGGAAAAACAAAGATATCAAAGGACAGGACAGGGCAAAGAAAAGCCACTAATTGTTTCTAGTTGAAGGCTGCTTTCAACATGCAATGTACTTTTTTAAAATGACCTTTAGGATTATAAAGCCTAACAATTTAACATAAACACCACAATTCTTCCTAAACTCTTGTCTTACCGTTCAGTTAATGTATGTCTATCTGAAAGATTCAAATAACTCATTGTTTTACTTTTTTCATCACACTCTGCCTACTCTTTGTGCCACTATGTACCACAAGAAAAATGAGACTGGCCTTTGAAGTTGTGGTGTAGCAAAAGACATGGGTCAGAATCCTAGCTCTGCATAGACCAGTAGTTCTGGCCTTGGCTAAGTCAGTGATTCAGCTTCTCAACCATAAAATGGGAAGGGTGTCAACTACCTTGCAAGACAGAAGGATTAGAGACAGAATCTATACAGTTCTTAGAACAGTACCAGGGACACATAATTATTACCATCACTATCAAGTCTCATGCAATAAAACAAAAACCCAAAATACAAATCATCAAAACAATCAATATTCATGTAATAAATATCCAAAAAGCATTTTTTTTTAAAAAAGATGCACAAGTCAATCTTATAAGATTCTGACAACCCTGTCACCTGCTTTATTTCTGGAGAAGGGTAAAGGGAAAAGAAAAAAATATTCACTTGAATTTGAGGAGCAGCAACATTGGAGCAACCATTTTAAGCCTCTGGGTTCCTCTAATCTGTAAGGGAAAACAGTCTTCCTTGAAGAGTAAGAGTTTAACTTTTCCCAAATGAAAGATCATCCATTTGCTGAGATAAAAGAAGGAAGAACAAACTCAACAGCACCAATTGAGGTTTAACACAGAAAATGAGGCCAGGTTTCTCCTTTCAAATATGCAAATTTTACATTAAAATGTTTATAAATCATAGTTGGTTTTCCTCTTGATTCAACCTTCCCACCTCCTGTAATAGGAGCCCCAGGAACCCAAACAGCCTGTGCATCACTAATCAGCTACACAATCCAGCTACCCTTCCAAACAGAGTCTGATTACTAATGGACTAGACTGGACGCTATCCCGAGGGATGGGAAGCAGGAACTATGCTCTCAGGGAGAACGGATACTGCGGATGCCACCAGTCAAAGAGTCGAACACTGTACACCGGGTCCAGGACAACTTGCACACCCTGTTCACTGCGCAGATTCTGACCACCACGGACAGGAGAATCTTGGAACACCAATCTCACTCGATGATGCCGCATGTCTGTACTCACATTAATAGTAAACTAGAAGAGAAGGACAGATTTAGCATGTAATTTAAATGTTTAGTATTTAATTTAACTTTGGTTTCTTTGAGCTCTCCTTGAGATTGTCCACACATAAACCTTGCTTCAGTCTCAAGATCTGTTGCTTAAGTTATACCACCAACAAATTTATAAAGACACAAAAGTGCTATTAAGATTTTCTCTGCTTTGTATATCTAAGATGTTAAAGGGTCTTACAGATAAATAATCTAGGATATATGCACACACACTACCACAAAAGCCATATAATTGTTACACATATAGGATAAAGATGGAATTCTGATAATGTACTGATGAACAAGTCAGTCAAGGTATGTAAAACCTAAGCCTGATCCCATTTTTGTGTAAAAATCTCCAAGTATTTAGATGGAGGTGTCTACAGAATTAGTGTGGCATATACGGAATATGAGTCAAAGTGAGGTCATTAAAGCAGCTTAACCTCAAAGGAGAGAGAGGAACCCATGATAAAAATAGAATCATGACACACTTCAACTACAGGAAACTACCTACATCGGATGTATTAACAGACATAACCTATTAACAGACATACTTTACAGTGTCCAGAAAGTTAACTGGAGTTACAGGACAGTGGCAGTCTATGTTACCTCTACTTTCTGAATAAATGTATGCACTATTTAAATTCTTAATGATATGCACATTATCTATCATTAAAAATTAAGCTTTTTCATCATAGAAAGGAACTCCAAACATCTCTGAACACAAGCCTAAAGCACAGAGGAGACAAATGACAAATAACAAACTTCCTGGCTGCCTATCCGATTAAATATTTTTCAACCGTAAAAAGTATAAGCTAAAAGATACATATATGATATGCTCATCTAATTATTGGCCAAGTTTTGAAGACTCAAAGTCTCACATAAAGACAGAGCTAGTTATCTATTTTAATATTCCATTATGGCAGCATATGAATGCCCAAAGACCTATATCCATGTTCCCTTCAGTATATACAGGAAGATATGAAAGCCTTCCTTTTCTTACAGAGACAGACAAAACATTCTCAAATATAATTAGCGTCCCTCCATTATCTGTCTTTCTAATATGCAAATCTAACTTCACACTTGTCTGTTTTGTTTTTATTTTACCCGGGGAGATGTTTACAGTTTTTCTTATTATTATTGTTGTTGCTATTACTATTATTATTTTTTTTTTTTGGTTTTTAGAGACAGGGTTTCTCTGTATAGCCCTGGCTGTCCTGGAACTCACTTTGTAGACCAGGCTGGCCTCGAACTCAGAAATCCTCCTGCCTCCGCCTCCCAAGTGCTGGGATTAAAGGCGTGCGCCACCACCACCTGGCTGTTGTTGCTATTATTATTATTACCTCATTATTATTATTTTTTGGGTTCTATTTTAGTTTTGATGTGTGTGCAGTTACCTGATGGGAGACAAGGGGTACACCATGTGTTAACCTGGTTTTAATTTTGAACTTTATTATTCTTCAGAGATTTCTTCCCAGTAGTTAAATCTGCAAATCCTTTTTCAAACCATAGATAACAATGAAACTCTACAAAAGGGTTGATCACTCACCAAGGTAAATATCATTCCCATGACAATAGGAATAAAGATGAAGTTGAGGGTGGTGACCTGCAGCAGGCAACAGTCCTGGTCAGGGTTGGTATGAACATCTTGATATTGAATGGGCGGTTGCAACCGTTCCGTACACTTGCTCTTTAATCTAGGAGACTAAGCAGAGCTAAGCATTAATCTAGTGACCTAGAGGAAATATGTATGCTCTTTAAGACGCTGTGAAGGAAAATCCAACAAGCAAACTCAAGTTAATGAGATAAATTTTCTGTCATCTGCTCTTTGTATACATACTGGTTTCCATGCAGAGATCAAAGAATTTACAGTTAAAAAAGAGAAAAAGTGTTCAGATTAGCAAATACAGCAATGGGTTTTTATTTAGATAGTATTTCCACTATCTGACAAAAAAAAAACTGGCTCTATCAGTCACTCTCCAATTTCCACGTGATGTATCAGACTTCAGAGTATCTGCTGCAGAAGGGGGCATATGCAGAAGTTAAACCTCCAAATTCCCAAAACCACAGAACAGGATTCACAACTCTCAGGACTAAAGGACTCTAGCATTCAATTTCCTACAGTAATTCTGGTCTCCTGTCCCATTTCTCCATTGCTAGGGCGACCCCTCAGTGGAAAAAGGTGTCTACTTGATAGCACAGACTGTGAATTTCTTACAAAGACATGAAAGCAAAATTTCTTCACCAGAACCATGTTTAAAAAATAAATTAATAGGAAAATATGATGTAGAACTCTCAGCTCCTTCTCCAGCACTGTGCTAGTCTGCATGCCACCATCATGATGCTAATGGATAAACCCCTGGACTTGTAAGCAAGATCCAACTAAATACTTTCTTCTATAAAAATTGCTGATGTCATGGTGTCTCTTCACAGCAACTGACACTAACATACCACAAATATTGAGTTTTTCTCAGTTGCTGATGAAATGTGTGTGGGAGGTTTAGTGTGTGAGGGCAGATGTGTGTGCGCATGCTCATGGAAGCCAAGCATCTTCCTCTCTCTCGCTCCACTTTATTTCTGAACAGTTCCTTCCTGAACCTGGAGCTATCCAAGTAGTTTAACTGGCTGGCCAGGGAGCTCCAGAATTCTGCCATGCCCACTTGCTAACACTGGCATTACAGAAGTGTGCCACCACATCAGTTTTTACATGTGTGTTGGGTAGCCAAATTCATATCCTCATGCTACACACACACACACACACACACACACACACACACACACACACACACACACATCTTTTATAGCTCTGTTTTCTGATCTGGTAATCTGTCTAGGTTTACCTTGGGTAACAACCTGAAGATGCTATCTTTTTTCTCAACATAAAACATGCTGGGCAGTGGTGGCGCATGCCGTTAATCCCAGCATTTGGGAGGCAGAGGCAGGCGGATTTCTGAGTTCGAGGCCAGCCTGGTCTACAGAGTGAGTTCCAGGACAGCCAGGGCTATATAAAGAAACCCTGTCTTGAAAAACAAAACACAAAAAACATAAACAAGCAAACAAACAAAACAGTTCCTTCAAAAAGTTATTTCGAAATTTAATCTAATGTTACGTAAGAGATGGAGTGTTTAGAAGGTGATAAGGACTCTTCTTTCATGAATGGGATGAAGGCTCTTATTACAGTAAAGGCTTTAAAACGTATTCGGCTCCTTTCAGCCTTCCACCACAGCTATGTGAGAATACACAGGATACAATAAGGTACCATCTTGAAAATGGGAACCAGAATTTCATGAGACATAGAACATGTTTGGATCTCTTGGCCTCCAGAGCTATGAGGAAATTTAATTTCTGTTCTTTATAAATAACCCAATCTCTGGTACTTCATTATGGCAGCACAAAGGGATTAAGACATGGTAAAATTCATTAAATAAGATATCTGAAGGATACAGAGATGGTTCAGCAGTAAAAAGCCCTTGCTACTCCTGCAGAAGACAAAGGTTTGATTCCCAGCACCTATATGGAGGTCAACAACTGTCCACAGCTCCAATCCCAGGAAATCTGACACCTTCTTCTGGCCAGGCATACACATAGTGCATGTGCATACATGCAGGCAAAACACTCAATAGACTAGCCAGATATGGTGGTGCAGGTCTTTAATCCAAGGACTCGAGAGACAGAAGCAGGTAGATCTCTATTAGTTTGAGGCCAGCCTGGTCTATGTGGCAAGTTTCAGGACAGCCAGGGATATGTAGATACACAGACTCTGTCTCCAAAACAAAACAAAAACCTCATACAGAATAAAAAGCTCTTAGTTTTAAGGTGGGTGTGGTGGTGGTATGCCTGAAAGGTCAGAAGAGGGTCTTATTATTAATGGGTCCTCTGACAAATGCAGTATTCTCTCTTATCCTCTGAACTACTCAACCACCCAAATAAATAAACCTTTAAAAATAAAATTTATAAAACTATGAGACAAAAAGAAGGACACATGCCTGTTTTTTGAACTTGAAGTTGAACTCCCACATTGGTTCTTGTCTGTTCCCAACAATCTTTCTGCACCAGAAAAGTAAGCACTGTAAGAAAGAGAGGGTAAACTAAGGGAGTGACATTGATATATATTATAAAGTAACAAAAAAAATTAGCAAAATATCTGAGAGCTCTAAAGCCAACTACAGTCCTGATGCGGAGGATGTCTTTTGGCACACACAGACCCCCAACTCGACACTGGTGCAACATGAAGACAGTCACAGTGCTACTCAGGAAGGAGAGGAGGGACCAATACAAGTCAACCTCAGAGATTATTAAGATCAGTCCCTGATGTTCTCATCTTTAAAGACAGAAATAAATATACACAGTGCAGGGTGTTTTCTCTGATTCAGCAGCCACTGCTCTGCATTAAAATATAAAGGCAGCAAGTAGCCACCAGGCAAGATGGTAACAAGGCCACAAAGCACGCAAGGAGGGCTAGCCCTCTAACAGGAACAAGCCACTCAGGACTTTCTGGGAACAGACGGCTATGGAAACCAATGAGCTAAGCTGAATTCAGTCTAAAGCAAGCCCCTCAGTAGTCAGGCTAGAACTAGGGTTAAGCACAAGAAGTGAAGTACCTCCCAGGGGACAAGGGGTGGGTCGTCCGCCGTGCCAGCTGTCCTGCCTTCAGACATGCCCTGTACGTCCTGCTGCTCCATCAAAAATAATGGACTTGGCTTTTAGGGGAAAACACTTCTGCTGCCATCACAACGGCTCCAGTGTCCCACACAAGCTATGCTACTGAAAAGAGAGAGAGGGGATCAAATACGAAAAGCTGGAGTCCGGGAAATGGGAAACTTCCTTTAGGCATGCTGGCAACTGAGTGCCATGCGATTTCAGGCATATAAGTGGTGAGGCCATGCACCAGGCATCTGCCACTCCAGGACCCATATCCTCTTCAGAGGATCTCTAACAACACAAAAAGAAGCTGCCAGGTAGCCTGTGCTTACTACCTGGATTAAGGGCTTATTTTTTTCAATTTTCTTTTTTCCTAATCTATTTTTTAAAAGACACAGTACTGAGACTATAAAGATATGGGTATTTTAGACTTTGCAGTAGCCCTTGTACTGTGCACTGGAGCCGCTAAGATGTGTCAAGCATGAGGAGTTTGCCCAATCAATGCTGTCCTGCTCCATTTCCTGGCATGGGTAACTGTGTAATGATTACCACCCTCCTTGTAGTTAACTGAATAGTATGAAATGCTTCTAGGAAGGAAGACACAGTAAATGTTGAGATGGGACACTGTCCACTAACATTACAAGCAGAAGCACCTTCAGGGTGAAACTCTACTCATGTAACCACTACTCCTGCCCTAAATCCAACAACTAGCATTATAAACAGTTAGTTTGATGACCTACATTTGTATGTCTTGGAATTGGAATCTTGATTACTTTCAAGCAATAGTATCTTTTAATTCCTGGAATTAATATAACCTTAGAGCTCAACTAGAAGACCACATCACATCTATGAGCATAAAGGCACAAAGCACAAGAACAGGAAGTGCTACAGAATGGATTAGAGTGGGTAGAACAGAGGTGTAAAAATTACCTACCAATTCAAAGGTAAGAAATTTACACAGTATCCTCAGGTGAGGAAGATAAGGGCCAAGACATCACCTTACCTTGCCTAAATAATTATAATAGACCTAACTTATTATTCAGAGTACCAGAAACTTGAATACAGTGTACGGATATAAACTATGCAGAGAATCCTAAGACAAAGGGAACCTAAAACATAGAAAGATTTTGGAATCCTAACATCTATGAATTGGAGTACCTTATAGTCTCTGAGACAAATTAACAGAGCCTGGCACAGGGGCTTAAAAAGTAAAGATGTCTATACATGAATCCTTAAAGGAAGTCAAGAAAGAAGTGCAATCTCAGATGCCCAGATCACATTAGAAACAGACAATCAGTTGAGTTCCTCGTGTTATGTGTGTCATGACTAAGCATTTTGTGAAAATTGTAGTATACACCTACCATTCAAGTATTCTTCCTAGATCAACCTATCAAAACCATTCTATCTACAGTGGTCAAATGTACAGTGCATAAAAATAAAAGAGAGATTTAGAAAGTACACTAAAAGCATAAGAAAGCTTTAAGGAAGGATAGCATAAACCAGTCCAGCACAGCAGGAATGTGTCAAAAGAAAGTAAACTTCTGAACCCTACAAATTTCCATCAGCCCCCTAATGGTTGGGACCAACAGCCCTCCCCATCAGGAAGCTACAAACAAGACTCAGAAACAGGCCCGCCATACAAAACTCCATTAGCCAAACCACAACAGCAAGTTTCACTTACTTTGGAATTCTTCAGTGTGCTGGGAGTGCTTTCTGGAATGGCTGGATTCTTGGAGATTCGAGCAGCAAATGGTTCATACATATGATACAGAGATCGGATCACACATGCCCGGAGACAGCGCAGCTTCTCCATGGATTCTGGTCGCAGCCGCAAAGGCAGAGAGGCATCCAGAGTGTAGTGCCTGAAACATGACACATGACTCCTACCAATATGTGACCTGTCTGTCTACTCTTATTCAGTCTCCCAGAACTGCCAACTTCTATGGATACTAACTTGCCCAGTTCTCATAAATACCATCACCATCTCCTTACATTATCCATGACTTTTGCTTCTTCATCTTGGTAACCCTGTAGTTTTTCCATCTAAATTTGGACTATTTCAGATTCTACAGAATTACAAGCCTCTGAATTAGAAATCATGTAATTTGCTTTAGTTGCTCAAAAAGAATGTGTCATGGGGAAGAGCCACTGGGTTTTCCTGTCAGACATGTCAACAAGTTCTCTATCCATCCCTACCACATCCTACAGTTCATAAAGTCCACTAGATCTCTGTACCCCACATGAAAATCTAGCACTTTTACTGATCACATAGTAAGAAAAAGTCCAAGTTCTTTCTGGGACCAGAAATAATACCATTTGCAAAAAGAAAAAAAGATACTAGAAGGGGTAGGGTAGCAGTCATAGAAAAGACTATCACCTGCATAGATCATTAATATTAGATTTAGAGAGATATCAACAAGTCCAAAGCAAGGGTTATGCCAAGGCAGGGAAGAGAGAAAGTGTGGAAAGAGCCCATCACCTAGGGCAGAGCTCCAAATCACAAACAGCAACAAAAATCAGCTACAGAGCACACACTGGCACTCGGAGGTCGCACCTTCGGTACAACCTGGTCCAAAAGGCAGCAGTGCAAGTGACAGTCCAAGCATTCTTACAAATCAGGGAAAAATTCACAATGTCCTCAGGACGGATATAGGAAGCCAACAGCAGCCAAATATCCATAGGATACTCTTCTCCTCCAGAGCCATCTAGGTCTTCTGAAACAAGAAAAAGAAAAAAAAATTCTGTGTTCTATTTATTACACATACACCTAAAGGTATTCATTCTAATTCTCAGCTAGCTTGTACATTTAAGAAAAGGGGCTGTTGTTTTGTCTTGGCTTTTGTTTGTTTTTTAAAGACAGGTTTCTCTGGCTGTCCAAGAACTCACTCTGTACACCAGACTGGCCTCAAAACCTTCCTCTGCCTCCCTAGTGCTGGGATAAAAGGTGAGTACCATCATGCCCAGCTAAGAAAAGGGTTTTAAAGAGGTCCAAGGAAACCCCTCAAGCTGATGGGTTCTTGGTAATTCCAGCTGCTAAATTCTTTTTGTCTTCTGTTGCCCAAGTAAAGAGGTAATGTCCTTGATGCCTCTGCTGTATGTACATGCATGTGTACATACATTTATTGTATGGCCACATGAGTGGGCAGGGACATGTGTGTGCAGTCCAGAGGTCGCTATCCAGTACGTTCTTTGATCATTTTTACCTCATATTTTCAGACAAGGTCTCTCACAAACCTGGAGTTCACCAGCCAGCTAAAGAGGGTGGCCGGTGAGCTCCAGAAATCCTATCCCTGCCTCAGCTCTGCCAGGACTATAGACCCACAGTTGAACTTGTCTTTTTACATGACCTATCTCTCCAGCCCCACCCTATTCATGTTCTTAAAGTGTGAGTGTGTGTGTGTGTGTGTGTGTGTGAGAGAGAGAGAAAGAGAGAGTGTGTGAGTGTGTGAGTGTGTGTGTATGTGTGTGTGTGTGTGTGTGTGTGCATCCTGGTTGCTTTGGGGGTTTTATTGCTTTGTTCAGCTTGAAACAGGTCGAGGTAGTTAACTGGTAAGAGAGAAGCCCAATTGACTACTGGGCAATCTGAATTCATACCTTCAAGTTTTTGCAGCAAGTGCTTTACCAATTAAGCCCACCTATCTAAAACCTTTTAAAAATACTATTTGTATATTAAGTTTTCAAAGTTCCTTTGTATATATTTTAATAATCAACAATAATTCAATAGAACTAAGAAAACTATTATTAAGCCTGTTGTCGTAATAAGAAAACACACACTGGGGCTGAAGAGATGGCTCAAAACTTAAGAACATTTACTGTTTGTCTGAGTTGAGGTTTCTATTGCTGTGGTAAACACATGAGCAGAGAAACATGAAGAGGAAGAGGTTTATTTCTTCCAATTCTCAGGTCACAGTTCATCACTGAAGGAAGTCAGGGCAGGAGGTGAAACAGAAGCCATGAAGAAAGAAGCGCTGCTTACTGGTTTGCTCCTCATGGCTTGCTAAGTCTAACTTTTTATTATTACATTTGAATTATTTAGGGCACAAGTGTCATAGCATGCGCATGGAGGCCAGAGACAACGTGTGGGCATCACTTCTCCCCTCCCTGATGTGGGTCCTGGGGACTGAACTCAGAGAGTCAGGCAGCAGAGCTGTCTCACAGCCAGACCATCTGATAGGGTGGCGCCACTCACAGTGGGCTGGGCCCTCCCATATTAATCAGCAACCAAGAAAAGCCCGCAGAACAATCTGGTAGGAGAATTTTCTCAACTGGGATTCTTTCTTGCCAAATAATTCTACCTTGTGTCAAGCTGAACAAAAAACAAACAAAACAAAACAAAACAAACAATCCAGCACTCAGGAGGCAGAGGCAGGCAGATTTCTGAGTTTGAGGCCAGCCTGGTCCACAGAGTGAATTCCAGGACAGCCAGGGCTATACAGAGAAACCCTGTCTCAGAAAAACAAAACAAAACAAAAAAAAAAAACCCAGGACACTACTTACATGTGATATACAAACACACATGCAGGCAAAACACCCACACACGTAAAAATAAATCTCAAAACACATTTTTTTTAGTTCTTTTAAAAAAGGTATATAAAAAGAATAATGAAACTAAATAACCTTAACAACAGAAAAGGCAAATTACAGTATATACTCACTATCAACACTCTAGACATATTCAACTATTTTTTAATTTTTATTATTTGTTTCTTTGTTTTGAGGCAGAGTCTCAGGTAGCCCAGACTTGCCTCCAACTTGATATTTAACCAAAGTACACCTTGAATGTCTTATCTTCCTGTCTCCACCTACTAAATCCTGGGGTTATAGGCATACGACACCATGTTGGGTTTATGCCTTTGGCGATCAAACCTATGTCCTCATGCATGCTACACAAGCACTCAGCCTGAGTCACATTCTAGCCGCCTTCTAGTTACCGTGCCATTCGGTCCCAACTTGATAATGGATCTTTCCTGTCTCCTCTTCCTGCTTCAGACCTAATTACTGTTTATTGTCTTGATCCCTAAGGCTCACTATATATATTTCAGATTTGAATAACAACACATATGCCAGAAACACACCATCTTAAATAATCATTCATCTCTGAGACAGGATCTCACTATGTAGCCCTGGCTATCTTGGAACTTACTATGTAGACCATACTGGCCTTAAACTGCCTACCTTTGTCTCCCAAGTGCTATTATTTAAGTCAAGCACTATCACATCTGGCTCATTAATGACTTTTACAAAGCTTACTACTGCTAAAGGTTGTATGTCTCAGGGATAGGGAGATGGCTAACACTAAAGAACTTGCTAAAAAGCAGGCAAGTGTGTCTTTGTACCACTTGCATGGCTGGTTCCCAAGAATGGAAGAGAGCCCTGGATCCACTAGAAGTAAAGTTCCAGATGACTGTAAGCCTCCATGTGGGTGATGGGTATATATGGGTCTTCTGAAGAGCAGCCAGTGCTCTTAACCATGGAGACATCCTTGGAGCATTCCAGGTTTGTTGCTGTTTTAGCTTTTCAGACAGGGTCTAATGTAACCCAGGTTGGCCTCCAACAAGTAGCTAACCTTGGCCTTGGACTCCCTATCCTCTTCCACCTCCTGAGATTACATGCTAACAATAGTATTTCTGAAGAGGATTTCTCTTTTGAGGATACCTACTAAAACATTTATAGAGGTAATGATATCTAGGAATTGCTCAGAACTGAAATGTAAATAGCAATGAGTTTCTAGCTGTTGCATAGTGGTTATAATGGCATCATTAGAAACTAAAGGGTGGGGGCAACCAGATGGCTTTGCAGGTAACAGTGCTTGCAGTCAAACCTGACTATCTGAGTTTAATCCTTGGGACACAAATGATGGAAGGAGATAACTATCACAAACTGTCCTCTGATCTCCACCTGTACATCCAGGTATGCACGTTAGTGTTACTCTACCCCCTATACACACACAGGCAAAATAAACAGATAGATAAATAATGTAATTTTTAAATTATTTTTAAGAGAAAATAATCAAAGTAGAATAGAGATACCTAATAGAGATAAAATAAAGCAAGAAAATAAAAGAGAAATGATGTTTAAGAGTGTGTATGCCACGAATCACTTGTCTTGTCTAATAAGTGATTACATCCTATGTGAAGGAGTCTTATAATGCAATATTTTAATTTAAAATGAAGAAACAAAGAAGAAGTCAGACATAGTGGCACACTCCTTTAGTCCCAGCACTCGGGAAGCGGAGGCAGGCAGATACCTGAGTTCAAGACCAGCCTGCTCAGCTCCAGGACACCCAGGGCTACAGAGAAACCCTACTGGGGGGGTGGGGGGGGGAAATGTTCATAGGCTACTGTTAGAAACATCAAATGACATAACCACCTCACTGATTCCTCAAAAACTTAAACATGGATTGCCATACAACCCAGAAATCTCATGAGTGCTCATACTAGAAATGAAGCATTTATCCACACAAAACTTATCCCTGAAGTTGCTACATAATGCAAAGTAGTCAAATAAAAGGCAATAAAAGCCGGGCGGTGGTGGCGCACGCCTTTAATCCTAGCACTTGGGAGGCAGAGGCAGGTGGATTTCTGAGCTCGAGGCCAGCCTGGTCTACAGAGCGAGTTCCAGGATAGCCAGGGCTATACAGAGAAACCCTGTCTCGAAAAACCAAAAAAAAAAAAAAAAAAGGCAATAAAAATTGGTACAATAAAAACTATTGGTACATATTCCATATGGATGAACCTTACTTTTAAGCCCTATCAAAGAAGTCAGACCTGAAAGAGCAGAGCATGTTAGCGCTGCATCTGTTGTCACGTGGGGCAGGCAGACAAGCAGGAAATGAAACCAGGGCAGACCAGGGCTGCTGCCCATCGGAAGCAGTGACACTGATGGTGATGGTGTGGGGATTGTTTTTGGAGTGACGGAAACGTTCTATACTTAGTTTACAACGACAGCAGAACTGGGAAAATAGTAAAACCACCCAATTATACACTTTAAAATTGTCTTGCCAGGCAGGTGGCACACACCTTTAGGCCCATCACTGTAGAGACAGAGGCATGGGGATCTCTGTGAATTGAAGAACAGCTTGCCCTACATAGTGAGACCCCATTTCAAAAAATAAGGAAAAAAAGAAAGGAAAGAAATATCTTGAGGCCCAGCATTTTGTGGCACCTGCCTTTAATCCCAGCACTTGGGAGGCAAAGGCAGGTGTATCTCTGTGGATTTGAGGCCTACAAACCAGACTGGGTCTACAAAGCAGTTCCAGGATAGCCAGGGCTGTCACATGGAGAAACCCTGTCTCAAAAAAAAAAAAAAAGAGAAAAAGAAAAAAGAGAAAATTGTCTTAAAGAGCTAAGATGGTTTAGGAGTTGTAGCCCTTACAAAAGACCTGGGTGTGGGTCCCAGAACCCACACCAGAGTTCACAACCATCCATCCAACCATCCACTCACAACTCCAGTTCCAGATCTAATGCCCCCTTCTGACCTCTGAGGGTGCCAGGCATCCGAGTGATGCACATACACACATGTAGACACTCATATTCAGTACCTTAAAAAAAAGTAAATAAATAAAATTTAAAAAATTAAAACATAAGTCAGAAATTTTCTGGAAAATATGTACACACACACACACACACACACACACACACATATGTACACATCCCTAGCAGAATTAAGAAAGAATAAAGTATAACAAATGTTGTTATTAATTTCTGGATAGTGGAAAAAAAGGTTATCGGGCTGGAGAGATGGCTCAATGGTTAAGAGCACTGACTGCTCTTCCAGAGGTTCTGAGTTCAAATCCCAGCAACCACATGGTGGCTCACAACCATCTGTAATGGGATCTGATGCCCTCTTCTGGTGCGTCTGAAGAGAGCAACAGAATAAATAAATCTTTAAAAAAAAAAGGTTATGGCTGGCAATAACTGGTATGACAGCAAGTCTCCTCTTAGATCTCCCCTTACACTGAAGAGTGACAGCATCAATCCCCACAGACAGAGCTCAGCGCTCAGGAAAGCAGCCCGTACCTTTGTGTCTTTTGCTTTTCTTTTTTCTGGAGCCTGATCTTTCCTGAGTGCTTTCCTCCTGGGCGTCCATCTCATCACTGCTGTCCAGGATGTCACAGGGCTCACCCACCCCAGAGAGAGCCTCCTCTGCAGGAACCTGGGACGCTTCCAAGCCACAAAGAGATTTTACTAGGAGAAAACAAGGAGAGAATGAAATGCACTTGGTCTCGTTGGCAAAAACCTTGAAAGCATGACAAAAATAAAACGATATGTCAAAGTAATGGATGTCAACTGCATGGTAAAATAGGCACAAATTTCAAAAATAAAAAATATAAAAAGAGGGACTGGTATCAAGGAGTGACAGTGGAAATTAATGAGTACTTAAAGTGTGGGATTTTTGTTCTTGGTTTGGTTGTTCTTTTGTGACAGGATCTCACAATGTAAACTTGCTGTGTAAACCAGGCTAGCCTTAAGCTCACAGAGCTCCACCTGTCTCTGCCTCCCCGATGCTGAGATTAAAGGAATGCCCACCCCACCTGTCATAAAGTTGGTTTTAATTCAAAGAGGAAACAAAAACACTTAGGTTCCAGAACCTCCTGACCCTGGCTACACACACCCATCTCATCCACGATACAAGAAAGCAAACTGTGGGAAGAGCAAACATGTTCGTGGACGGATGCCCAAAGGGCAGCAGGAAAAATACCCGGACGCAATTCCAGGAAAATACCACACCTAATGCTGATTAAAAGCTCGGGCCTAAAAAGATCCACGAAAGCCTACCTTCCTGCTGAACAGCGTTGGCCACGGCTTTCTTGACCCGTCCAGACCTCACCACCGCCGGATCAGAGTTGGCATAGTCCGCCACGGTCACTGAAACAGAGCAAAGCGCCAAGGCCTCCTCAGACTCGGGGCAAAGTCTCTGCGGCTGCGCCCCGCAGAGTCTCGCCACTGGCCCCTGCCGCCCAGCCCCCCTCTGCCACCCGGCCCCGCCCCTCGCCCACCTCGGCCCGAGCAGGCGTCGTGGGCCCGGAACTTGAGCCGCTTTCCTCTCTTGGGCATGGTGACGGTGTCCGGACGAGGCCCGCCTAGCTGGCAGGGGCCCCGGGCCATGTCTCGGCCCCGAGAGCCGGCTCCCGGAGCCGCGGGGCACCTCCACCCGGCTCCGCGGCCATCCCGCACCGAGGCCGCGGCTATCGCGAGGACTTCGGCGAGGGTTCTGGGTCCCGTTGGCTGCCGACGCCCCTCTCGGGGAGCCAATCGCCTCCGGGGTCCGTGACGTCATCACCCGGCGCCCTCAGCTGTCGCGGAGTCCAAGTTCCCAAAGGGGAGCGGGCTGTTGGACACCGGTGTACGCTATCCTCTTCTCTGGGGCGTTTGCTGCGTTAGAGCCAGTCCTCCAACCGCGTTAATTAGAACTAACAGATTACATCTTGGTCCACCTCAGCATCTAAATTGCGAATATACCTTGTTATCGTCATTCTCTCTTTCCCACTTACGCCAAGTAACCTGAACGTAAATATCAAAGTGTTCGCTATAATTTTGCTTACAAAGGCTTTGAAATTCTCTCTCCAGACCTGTGACTAACTCCTGTAATCCCAACACAGAGGAGATGGTAGAGGAAGGATCAAAAGGTGAAGGTCATCATCGGTTCGTAGACAGCTGGGCTACAAGAGATGCTGCCTGAAAAGTAAATAAATGTGAATTCTCAAAGTAGAAGAGATTCTTAAAAGGTTTTCATCACCATCATCCAAAAAAATTCTAGAAGGATAGATGGGAAAATATATTTTCTTTGTATTGAAAGAGAAGTCCCTAGTACTGTCTTTTTTCCTTCTCGTTTCCTTTCAGTTCCCAAAGTGTTAACAGTCCCTGGCTTAAGAAACAGTCCTTTTGACCCAGGCATCCCAACTGCCTAGATCTATTCGGAGAGTGCCCTTTAAGACACTTCGAAGGGGACTCCATTTTATTCTAATTAGTACTGTGCACAGACTTCATTAAGAGCAAACCACATAACTTTTACTAGAATTATGAAACAGTCTACCACCAGGGATCATGCAGTAAGGCTTGGATCACTTGGGAATGATAACTGAAACAATATAATTGGTTATAATCATACTCTAATTTATCTAGAATTATAACAGGAAGCAAAGGTCTAACAGCCTATAATTGTTCCAAATAATTTTCCATGTATACATAATTAATGTCTGTAGTTGAGTTCAAAATACAGCTGGTCAGCACTGAGCCTTCTCATCTCACATTACCAGTAAAAAATTAATGAAGCTTCCATGCGTGTAGATCTCTGCTCATGTGACGCTCTTGAATACTCACACCCAGGAGTCTGGAGGGAATCAAAGATTCAAGAGACTCAGGTCCTATTAATAAACCACCAACTGCTTAAAAAACATAAAGATTTCTAGCTGGAATGTTCTCTCATTTTAATCTTTTGGAATGAAAAGCATGCTAGTTCCTCTTTCAAATTTTGACTGAGAAAAATCTTAAACAAGATTTCTTGAAGTGTTTAGCCACTTTAGAGGAACAAAGGACGCATAAGTCTTTTATTCCTCATTTCAATAAAAAGCAACAACTGGTGGCTGGGGAAATGCTTACACTATAAAGTGTTTACCATAAAAGATTTGGAGGACTGGAGAGATAGCTTAGCAGTTAAGAGCACTGGCTGCTCTTCCGAAGGTCCTGAGTTCAAATGCCAGCAACCACATGGTAGCTCACAACCATCCATAATGAAACCTAATGCCCTCTTCTGGGGTGTCTGAAGATAGCTACAGTGTACTCACATATAATAAATAAATCTTTAAACAAACAAACAAAAAAATATGCTTGGCAAGAACTTTATCATCTCTCAACCTCCACATAAAAGTCAAGGGTTGTTGGGGTTATGGTGGTGGCGATTGGGACTCACTGGGGATGAGGACACAGGCTAATCCCTAGGGCTTACTGGCCAGCACCACACATACACACACGCATACACACACGCAACAAACTTCAATTGGTTGTATTAATGATCAGACCCAATTTTACAGGTTCTTTCTCAAAAGATAAACTGTAAAGTTACCTAAGTTACCATTGTATTTAAACAGAAGTTGCTTAACCTAGCTATCAGGGGGAAAGTATGTCTTTCTCAACCAAGAGGGAAATGTAAGTACAATATGTGAATAGGAAAAGAAATAATATGTCCTATCTTTCTAGATTATGTCTACAATACTCCTGACATTACATTGTAACTTTATTTTGTGCTAACAGTAAGTGTTAACGTGTGTGTGTTTTGAGATCCTTTCTTAAAAACCTATCCTGGTTTTTACAGAATCTTTGGTCAGTGCAATGTCCTATTAGAGGCAGCCCAGTAACATGAAAATTAAAAGAAGTATAGATTTTTCTCTTCAGTGTCCTACTTTTCAAAAGAAAGTATAGCCAGGAATGGTGGCACAGGCCTTCAATCCTAGCACTCAGCAGGCAGAGGAAAGGGACCTCTGTGAGTTTGAGGAAACCTGCCCTACCTACCACAGTAAGTCCCAATCTAGAACTTAACAAGAGCTTTCTCAAACATAAAAATACATTTAAACAGAGTATAGGTTGTGAAGTTAAACTTGCTTGGGTAAAAATCCATGAGTACAGTACACATTTGTAAGCCCAGCGTTTCTGAGGCAGAGGCAGAAGGTCATGAGCTTAAGGCCAGTCTGGATGAGACCTTGTCTCAAAAAGCCAAGAGCTGGGACAGGAGACTCAATGGTAGAATACTTGCTTAGTATATGACACTGGGTTTGAGTCCCAGAACTGAAAACAAAATGTCTATCCACTTATATATGTAACTTTATCCTTTACCTACATAGTACAAGTAATATGGCCTGCTTGACAGGATTATCAAATGATCATATTAACTCATAAAAAGCATTTAAAATAGCATTTAAAAAGGCATTTAAAATAGTAAACAGCTATTATTGTGGTGGTGGTGGTGGTGGAGGTGGTGGTGGTGGTGGTGGTGGTGGTGGTGGTGGTGGTAATGATAGTTGAGTTGTGGCTGCTGTTATTTTGTTTTGTTTTGTTTTGTTTTGTTTTGTTTTTTCGAGATAGGGTTTCTCTGTAAAGCCCCGGCTGTCTTAGAACTCACTCTATAGACCAGGCTGGCCTCAAACTCACAGAGATCCGCCAGCTCCTCCCTCTGGAGTGCTAGAATTAAAGGTGTGTGCCAGCACTATCCAGTCTGCGGCTGCTGTTACTTAAAGACGCACAAGTGGGCCGAGATGACTCAGTGGGTGCTTCCCACCCAGCCTGATGACTTTTTGCCTCTACTTCAGGAAGATAGATTACAGTGCAGAGTCACAGTCAAGACAGGCCATCCCAGGAGACTAAAACACTAACAGACTAGCTGGTGTTTCTGGAGTTCCTAGCCTGCAAGTGACAAGATGAGACTTCAGACAGAAGACTATCTCCCAAGCTCATAGCTAAAACCAGTATACTATGTCACCCTTAAAACTGACATTAATAACCTAAAAAAAATCAATATACCAAGCAAATATGGAGCCAAACAATGGCATCTTGGAGAAACTCTGTAAGACAGAAAACAAATAGGAAGAAAGGCTACTTAATAAATTTCCATGATGTGTCAAAGCTATAGACAGAATCTAAGAATTTAACCCAGCGTGAGAATTTAGTGGAATCAGAAAAGTATATTAATTAAATCTAGCTAAAAATTATTGTGACTGGCTTTGTTAGCCTTATTTAAACTATACAATTTTTTAAAAAATTAGTTCACTTGGTTTAATCTCATTGCTGAATATTACAATCAGTAAATGCATAGAACCCCCAAGACTAAATTCTCAGCACAAAGGAAAGAAAATTTTTGGTCCCAGAGGGACAGAGGGCAGGGAATAAGAGACAAAAACAGGAGATAAAGGATGAGGGAGAAGGGGAAGGGAACAAGGGAAAGAGGGTAAGGATATTTGTCCCGGATGGGACAAAGGCCTGCCTCTGGATACAGGCAACAGATGGAGGCTCTTAGCTAAAATGGCAGTTTATAAAGGTACCAGGGGGTGTTAGGATGAGGTGCTTAATTTTAACTGGGTGTGTTAATTAGGTGAGCCAAAGGAGACTTTCAGTTGCTGGACTTCGTTCAATACTTTGATAGCTGGACCTTGGTAGTAAGCCTCAGGAGAAGGAAGTGGCCAGTGAGAAGCTAGACCTTAGTGACTTAAGGACTTTAAGAATGTAATCAAACGGGTCTTAGCAAGGCAGAGGGAATCGGGGAAAAGGGCAAGGTTTGCCAGAGCCATGTTTGTCATGCTCAAGCTGTCCAGAGTCTTCAATGACATGTTTCCAGTTAAAATAAGAACAAGAAGAGTAGCCTAGTGATGGGGCCTTAGGGCCATTGTCTGGGTTCGAACCATTTTCCTTCCTATTAACAAAGACTTACCTTAAGTATGTTACTTCATCTTACCCTCTAAATATGTAAAATGGACAGAATCATGGTACCCATTTCATAGAGTCAGGTAAGTGAGAAAGTATCTGGGAAGCACTTAACTTTGTATTGGTATATAGTATGTACTCAGTAAACTTCAGCTACAATTACAAACAGAAGTATCGTATAGTATCTGAACTAACATGCTCACAAGAGACTCCTTGGTGAAGTTCTACAACAGGCAATTGATCTGGCCCCATAACAAAGATTGTAAGCACCTAAAAATTTAAAATCTTAGCTGGACAGTGGTGGCCCAGGCCTTTAATCCCAGCACTTGGGAGGCAGAGGCAGGCAGATTTCTGAGTTCGAAGCCAGCCTGGTCTACAGTGAGTTCCAGGACAGCCAGGGCTACACAAAGAAACCCTGTATCAAAAAAAAAAAAAAAAGAGCAGTTTCCATTCCAAGCACCCAGATGGTGGCTCATAACTATCCATAACTCCAATTTCAGGGGATCTGACACTTTTTCAGAACCTCCACCAGACATCAAGAATACACATGGTGTACAGACCTGCATGCAGACAAAACATTTGTACACATAAAATAAATCGGTTTTTTTCTTTCATTTAAAATCCCATCTCCAGGCCAGCAAATCAAGGAAGGGCTGCAATTCAAAGTCAGCTAGCTGCTGGTTAATTCGTCTCCTCCTTGGTTTGTTATCTGTGGCTACTGTAGCTCTACAAGAGCACAAAGCAACAGCACATGATGACGAGGATGTGGAACACGAGGAACACTCCTCCATTGCTGGTGGGAGTGCAAACTTGTACAACCACTCTGGAAATCAATTTGGTGTTTTCTAGAAAATTGGATGTTGGACTGGAGAGATGGCTGAGCGGTTAAAAGCACTGACTGCTCTTCTGAGGGTCCTTGAGTTCAAATCCCAGCAACCGCATGGTGACTCACAACCATCTATAACAGGATCTGATGCCCTCTTCTGGTGTGTCTGAGGACAGCTACAGTGTACTTATTTATAATAATAAATAAATCTTTGGGCCTGATCGAGCAAGATTAACTGGAGCAAGTGGGGCCAACTGACCAATCGAGCAGAGGTTCTAAATTCAACTCCCAGCAACCACATGAAGGCTCACAACTATCTGTATAGCTACAGTGTACTCATATACATAAAATAATAAATAAAATAAATCTTAAAAAAAAAGAAAAAAAGAAAATTGGATGTGGAAGGCCAGCTTCAACAGCTCCAGGCAAACCGAGGAGAGCCAAACGTGGAGCTGGGAATTGAGGGGGTGCTAATGACAGGGCCAGCACTGGCAGAGCTAAGGAGAAGGTTAGTCGGGCTAGTGAGATGGTTCAGTGGTTAAGAGAACTGACTGCTCTTCCGAAGGTCCTGAGTTCAAATTCCGACAACCACATAGTGACTCACAACCATCCGTACGCCCTCTTGTGGTGTGTCTAAAGACAGCTACAGTGTATCTACATATAATAAATAAATAAACAAATAAACAAATGAGACTGAACCACCAACCAAATATAAGCTGGACCTAGGTCCCCACCTCCCACCCCCGACTCCCCACCCTCTTTCCCTGAACCTCATCCCCACACATGTAGCAGATGTGCACTTGGTCTTCTTATGGGCCCCCCCAACAACTGTGGATCCTGTTCTCTCCGCTGGGCTATCTTCAGTGGGAGAGGATACGCCTAATACAGCAGTGACTTGATGTGCCAGGGCGGGGGATACCCAGGTGGGGTCTCCCTATTCTCAAAGTAGAAGGGGAGGAGGAAGAGCTGTGTGAGGGGCGGACTGGGAGAAGAGGGGAAGGCTGCGATCAGGATTTAAGTAAATTAATTAATTAATTTAATTAAAGGGGGAAAGAAAAAGAGCACAAAGACCATAAAAGTCAATAGTGGCGTCTCTTTACAGACGTGTCTGGGCAGTCTGTACCACGTGGGGGCAGCAGAGGCTCGTTAGAGGATCAAAACGTTAGGTCTTCACGAACCCCGACTGCAAAACTAAAGCACACCAACTACTACAGAAACATGTTTTTGCCCCTAACAAGTTTCTTCTTCTGATATGTGGATCTCCCTGCTCCCCCGCTCCTCCTTCTTCTCGGCAGTGCTGGAGTGTAGTCTTATACGTGAGTTGCCATTGGTTGCCTCTGGGCAGGGTTGGCGGTGCTGGGCTCTCTTGAAGGAGCAACTCAGGAACCCTCGGCCCACTTTGTACAGAGCAGAGCCCTTCAGCTTTTGTGTTTGTTTCTTTTTAGTTTCAGTCGGACCATTGCTCTCTGGGGGACTTCAGATGTCTTTCAAGGGTGACACCAGAGAACTGCCAGAAAGACCACGTGACTCCGATGGACTTACTGCTCCAGTTACTCTGAGGCTTTCCATAGGTGAGAAACAACGGCGGTTCTTCCATTTTGTTCCCATGGTGGAGATGTGATACTTGTGACAAAGGCTTTCGCTCTGCCGCCTTTCTGAGACTCTGAGAGTAAATTTGGAAGGAGACATGTGAGTGCATGCCTGTAATCCTAGCACTCAAGACACCTGAGGCAGAGGAGTACCATGAAGTAGAGGCCAACCTGGGCTACATTGCAAGACCCTACCTCAAACAAACAAAGAAACAATCAAAGGCACGAGTTTATAATGAGGCTTAAACATTAAAAGTACGGGATTCCAGCTAGATGGGGGTGGCACAGACCTTTAATCTCAGCATGTGGGAGGCAGAGGCAGGCAGAGAGGCCAACCTGGTCTACAGAGTGAGTTCCAGGGCATAAGGCTACATAGAGAAACCTAGTCTTGTGTGTATGTGTGCGGTGGTGGGGATTCCTAAACGTTGTGTCTTTTCATCTTGTGTTCCTTGTAATGTCTTTTTAAATAAACGAGTAAATTTAAATAAATTTAAATTCCAGCAAATTAAGAAAAATGAGGAAGAAATGGTAGGACAGACTAGAGCAAATTAATCAGACATGCAGACTCAAGATCAGCTTGGGTCTCATTGGCATTAGAAGCCGAGCTGGCCGGGCAGTGGTGGCGCACGCCTTTAATCCCAGCACTTGGGAGGCAGAGGCAGGTGGATTTCTGAGTTCGAGGCCAGCCTGGTCTACAAGGTGAATTCCAGGACAGCAATGAATAGAACCAGGCCACGTGCACTGCAAGAAGTAAAGTAACAGTAGTAAGTGTCCACACCAGAGGTTCAGGTAATGCCACCATGTGCCCCAGATGCCAGACACAGAGCTATGGGATTTCATGCTTGCCCTGCTTGGCTTTCCTTGCTTCGGTACCATCCTTCCTTCCTTTCTTCCTTCCTTCCTTCCATCCGTCCTTCCTTCCTCCTTCCTTCCATCCTTCCTTCCTCCTTCCTCCCTTCTTTCCTTCCTTCCTAGGTCTTCAATACCCCTTTTTGGAATGGGACTGTTTATACCACGGAATGCTGGAATTACACAATTTGTTACTTGATTGTTAGTTTGCTTGTTTAAGATAGGGTTTCTCTGGGTAGCTCTAACTGTCCTAGAACTCACTCTGTAGACCAGGCTGACCTCAAACTCACAGAAATCCCCCTGTCTCTACTTCCTGAGTACTGTGATTAAAGGTGTGTACCACTATCACCACCGATGTTTCATGATTTTTTTTAACATGGTCTTGAAACTGGTTTTGGCTTTGAGTCTTTCTATCATAGTAATTTTACGGGTGTGTGTGTGTGTGTGTGTGTGTGTGTGTGTGTGTAGCTTCTGCTCCCCTCTATCCTGTTTAACTCTCAAGTAAATGACACAGAGACATCAGATTTTTAACAAGCTGCTGGCACTATGTTGGGCAGGTTCTGAGCTATTCTACCCAACAATTAGTAACCAAATAAATGTCCCGTTACTTGCCAACTGAGTCTTGCTCTGTTCCATGTGTGTCCTCGGGGCGAGTTTCCCCTGACCACATGCCCATGGTTCGTCTTCATGGTGTACCTTGCCTCATCTCAACCTCCTCCTCCTTCTCTCCTTTCCTTCTCCACATGGTCCCTACCCGAGGGCCCCTCACTTGATCTGAAGTTCTGTCTTCCTCTCTCCCCTGCCCAGTCACAGGCTCTAACTTTTCATTTACCAATCAGAGATTATTAGGGAGTGTTTTTTACAGCTCATTGATCAATACATTGCCGATGTTCAGACTGCAACCTGATCTTGGGTACAGAATTCAGCATCTGAATGCACAGTGCACAAGACCAATCCCAATCCCCCAACATATCTCTCTGTCTCTATCTGTCTCCGTGTGTGTGTGTGTGTGTGTGTGTGTGTGTGTGTGTGTCTGTGTCTATGTCTGTGTCTGTCTGTGTTCAAGACAGGGTTTCTATATGGAGCCCTGATTGTCCTGGAACTCATTAACCCAGGCTGGTCTCCACACAGGCGACCACCTCTTGTCTGCTTTGAGTCTCAAAGAGATGTTGAACTTAAAATTTTGAATAATGTTGGAACTATTTAAGACTTCAAAGACTCTTGGAGATAAACTAAATTTTTTTTCATTATAAGATGGCCATGAGCCATTTCAGGGAGACACACAGAATGTTTTGATTTTGAATATGAAATGTCCCCACAGGTTCAAGTATTCAAGCTTTAGTTGCCAGAGAGTAGGATTTGCTGAGGTGGCTGAACCCCGAGAGATGTGGCTTAGCCAGTATCACTTGTATGATTAATAAAATTGATGTTATTGCCAAGAAGTGGTGGGAAGTGAGTGGGACCTGACTGGAGGAGTTAGGTCAGTGAGTATTTGTCCTTGGGGATTTGACTTTGCCATGGCTGAATCTTATAGTCCTTTTCTCTGCTTCCTGTCAGTCAAGCTGTGAGTACCCTCTACTATGTGAACCTAGAGCAGGAGCTCTGAATCACCATAGGCCCAAATCAACTCTCTGAATCCGTGACCCCAAATAAAATTTTCCTCCTTAAAGTTGTTTATGTCAAGTATGTGGTATATTAGCTATATTTACAGCAATGTAAATATAATTATTACATCTAGTAACATCACTGGATGAAATATCATATCTTGTTTATAAATTTATCAGTTGATGAAATTTGAATTGGTTTTAGGAGGCTATTTTCTTTGTCATTAATTTTTTGAGACAAGTCTCACATAGCCCAGGATGACCTCAAATTTGCTATGTAGCCGAGGGTGGTCTTGAACTCCTGACCTTCCTGCCTCCACTGGGTTGAAGAATGCTACCAATCTTGAGTTTGATGTGGGTCCTGGGGATCTGAACACAGCACCTCAGGGTTGCATGGCAGGTGCTTTGCTGAGTCAGCAACTGCGGCTTGGGTTTGCACTGTTCCCCAGATAACTCAACTATGGATGATGTAGTCCACCATGTCAAGTTCAAGACGCTTCCAGCGGCTGCTTCTCCATACATTGTTCTGCCAAGGAAATCTATACTGTTTAATATATTAAACAGTGTGTGAGATGGAGAGATGGCTCAGTGGTTAAGCACTTGCTGCTCTTCCAGAAGACCCTGCTTGGTTCCCAGCACCCACATCAAGCAGCCCACAACCACCTGTAACTTCAGTTCCAGGGGACTCAACACTCTCTTCTAGCCTCCATAGTACCAGGCACACTCATGATACACATTCACATAAAATAAAATCAAACTATTTAAAAAAAAGGAAACAGGCTGTAGCCCAATGGTGATGGCACATGCCTTTGATCCCAGCACTAGGAGGAGGCAGAAGCAGATGGATCTCTCTGAGTTCCAGGCCAGCCTGGTCTACAGAGTGAGTTCCAGGACAGCAAAGGTGACATAGAGAAATCCTGTCTTGAAAAACAAAACAAAATTTTAAATGGGCAGCATAAATGATTGTATTGTTTTCCAAGACTTCAAACTACTCCTAGTTCTTGTCTGAGAAATACTTCTGTAATGGTTGACTCTTCGTCCGTGTTGTCTTGGATAGCAACCCAATTCATTGAATTCTTCAGCAAACAGGCAAGAGCTCAAACAAATGCCCAGGTTTCTCGGGGCAACCATCATGCCAGGAGTGGCCCCATCCACCTCCACCTGCTTGCAGTAGGTGCCCCGCCTTGCTCCACCTAGGAAAATCCCCTCCCACCACTGAAGGCAAGTGCAAGAGGAGGCCTTTAACTGGAGCCGCCCAGCTCTATGAGAAGCCTAAACCCAAGTGCCAAGTCCCCTGTGCCCTGGAGCTGAGGCTAAACCTACCCCTCTCATCAGGAAGTGTAGGAAGCCATAATGGGGACCAAGAAGGGGAAGAGGAAAAAGAGGGAAAGTGCAATCACACACAGAGAAAGGAGCGGGAGGAAACTAACATTCTGAGCAAATGACTTTTTGTTTTAAGATTTATTTGTTTGTTTGTTTATTTATTTATTTATTTAATGTATGTGAGTACACTGTAGCTGTCTTCATACACACCAGAAGAGGGCACCGGATCCCATTACAGATGGTTGTGAGCCACCATGTGGTTGCTGAGACTTGAACTCAGAACCCCTGGAAGAGCAGTCATTGCTCTTGACTGCTGAGCCATCTCTCCAGCTCCCACAAATGACTTTAGAAAAGCAATATCATCGGCTCCTGAAAGAGGACTCATTGCAGAATTAGTTCTTTAAGGGAGATTGCTATAGGGGACACTACAACCCTCGAGTCATTAAAGTGACAGGAATTTAGCAACATTGTATTTCTTTTCCATTTTTGTTTGTTTGTTTGTTTGTTTGTTTTTTGAGACACTCTCACCATGTAGCCCTGGCTGGCCTGGAACTCACCATGTAGACCAAGCTTGCCTCAGACTCACAGAGACCTGCCAGCATCTGCCTCCCAAGTACCGGAAGTAAAGGCGTGAGCCAACGTGTCCTGCATGAGTTGTTCTTTAGTTGGCAACTAAATGCACATGCTACCAGAGCAGTCCATGACCATTGTGGGGAGAAGGGAGGCTCCTAATTAATTAGAATGGCATGGAAAATATCAGGTAATGATGAGTATTTTTAGGGAAAAGAGATAGCATATTTGGGATACAGATGGAGGAGTCAGAGGTTGCCCTAGGAATCTGAAAATGACCTATTTGCGGAAACAGGCTTATCTCCCCTTTACTCCTGAGAACTGTCATATTTCAGAAATTCTGTTCCCATCTGACAGAGAGCCTCTTAGAGATGTGACCTCTCTTACCATAAACCTGGATTTCAATCCACCCTTTTCCCTGTGACTCAAGCTGTTCAGCCAGATCTTAGCAAGAGGTTAACGGGACTGTTCAGACTTTGAACCACCTTTGCTATTCTTTGTCATTTGTTTCAAAGTTTATAGTAACTGTATCCCATATTTTAAACATGAGGAAAGGGTGCTAGAGAGATGGCTCAGTGGCTAAGAACATGTACCGCTCTCTCAGAGGACCACAGTTCCAAACCCGGCACCCACTTAACAATTCAGGACTGTTGTGGGAATCTTTCTGGAACAGGCAATCTGAGACCAAAGAGAGTGGAAGAGAGGTGATGTCGCTGGTGGACCAAAGCCAGAATATCTTCTGAAAGGCTTCCATCTGGGTCCAGTTCCTATTCTCGTTTTACTCTAAAACCAAAGGGATGGGCTTCTGAACTATACTTATGCCATCTCATGAAAGTATTCCTAGGAATACTTTAACTGCTGGAACTGTTTGGGGAAACTGGTCTCCGGTCAGGTAGATCAGCTTATAAATTACTAGAGTAAATTCTTATACAATGTATCCCTGAACTAAGGGTTATGACAATTGACTGACCACATAACTGCCATTCTCAACTTCTACAAACAATGTGTGTTTGCTGCAGATGTCCGCAGCTGCCTTTCTGTATACATTGTAACCGCAGGTTTTGCCTTTAAAAACTCCAACAAAGACTGAGGCTGGTTCCCCATACTCTGCCTGGGAAAGTCCCACCAGTGGTGAATAAAAAGGCCACATGGTTTGACTGATTCAGGCCTCACATGTTGTTTTGTTTTGTTTTTCGGGTACACCATAACACTACCAGGGGGGAATGGGCAAGCCAACAAGATTTCACAGAAGCAAAATTGACCTGTCAGCAGGTTGTTAAGGGCAACCATGCGTGGCTTTAGCTATTTCTCCAGGTCATCCTGTTCCAGGTAGTAAGTGAAGTTACGCTTGGCAAATAAGCAAGTACCAACAGTGCTTTAAGTAAAACACTAAATAAATCAATGTCTAATACTTGGTCTTCATTCAACTTCAACAATCATTTGTAACTCAAGCCCTGTGGTGATTCAAGAGCTTGAAACTCTTATACAGCCTATAGCTTTCCAAGGTGCTCACATACAATAAAGCCTATACCTTTCCAAGGTGCCCACAGGATTGAGTGACCAGTCTGAGAAGAAATGAGAGAAGAAGAAGAGGAGAGAGAGGAGGAGGGCACAATGTGAGGAGATGGACCATGAGCTCCTGGCCAGGAGAAACAACAAGCAACAAAAGACATACGGCTGGGGTGTAAGTTAGAATAGCTCCAAAACCTGCCCAATCTAGGTTTGCATCTTGTAAATAAAATACCAGGACTATGTGTCATTTATACAAGCTAGCTAGAATAAATAATTCTCCCTACAGTACTTGACTAGAGTTTAATACCTCACAGAACTGCACCATAAACCCTGATTAAAATCTGTGTCAGACTTATGAGTTAGTAATAGATGGGGGGAGTAGTCGGCACTCTGGAGGGGATACTGGTTGGAGGAAGAGAGGCTTCTGGTGTCTCTCTCTAGAACATTGGGTGATGCCCAGACATACAAACAAAAACAAAACCTACACAAGGTTTTCTTGGCTCCAGAGTCAAAAGTATAAAGGAGTCAGTGGTTCTTCCATGATTCTTCTACCACAAATAGCCACTAAAGGTCACACTACATATTCATTCCTGATTCATTCCCCCGAGTCACCCCTCCTTATCTCCTCAAGGAAGTGTGGGGAATGAACCATTCCCCACAATACTCATACAAACTCTGAGTGGAAGAGATTCAAGCTTCCTGTCCTTCACCTTAGGTGCAAGAGAACCCAGGTGAGGGCAAGCGAGTTTCTTTTAAATTCAGCCTGACTCCTCACAAAGGTGATTCCTGTTCACTGTCTAGTGTAGGAAGGGATGTGTCTGAGTCTTCTTTTATGATCCTTTGATGGATTCCCCCAGCAACCAAGGAGTAGAGGAAGATCAGACATGGAAGCCAAGCACGCTGCTTATTTCTGTAAATACAGCACTCCAGAGCAGAAGAGGGTCTCAAGTTCCAGCCTGGGCTATGTAGCCAGATTCTGTCTCAAGGAGAGACATGCAAGGGAAAGAGAATGGGGAGATAGAGAGAAAACCCAAAAAACTTAGAAAAGGAAGGAAAGAAACTCAGAAAGCCAAGAATAGGCATTGAGCTTCATCAAGCTCCATCAGATGTTTTTCTCAGCATCTGTTCAGCTCACCACGTGTTTCCTGTTGTGTTGGAATGGTGGCTCACATCCCGACTGACCACACGAGGCCAAAGTAGTTCTGTGTGGCAGAGGTTTATTGGGAGAGGTACGGAGACAAAGGGGGGAAGAGAGAAAGAAAAGTGAAAAAAGGGTTGAAGGTGAGGAACTGTCGATCTGCCTTTTATTTAGGCTGTGATGTAACCTGCTTGCAGGTAAGTGTGGGAAGTGAACTCTGGGAATGTATGTGGTTGCCATGGCAATGGATGAGCCACTGGGTCCCTGTCACCTATGTGTGACATTCCTGAGTTTGGAGATGATCTGCCAAGCCGATTCCTGATACCTGAATTGATTTCTTTCAATTAATTGATTATAATCTTAATTTATAACCATCCTTACAATGCCAGGGTAGGCACTGCTATCTACTGATTATATGTTCTTGTAATGCTCTGTGGTGGTTTGCATAAAAACGGCCCCCATAGACTCATGTGTTTGAATGTTTGGTGTAACTTTAATTTTCTTCAAAACCTATTTTTTTAATTAGATATTTTCTTTATTTACATTTCAAATGTTATTCCCCTTCCTCATTTCCCCTCCATCCCATCCCCCATCCCCCTGTTCACCAACCCACCCACTCCCGCTTCCCTGTCCTGGCATTCCCCTACACTGGGGCATCGAACCTTTACAAGACCAAGGGTCTCTCCTCTCATTGATGTCCAACAAGGCCATCCTCTGCTACATATGAGGCTGGAGCCATGGGTCCCTCCATGTGTACTCTTTGGTTGGTGGCTTAGTCCCTGGGAGCTCTGGAGGTACTGGTTAGTTCATATTGTTGTTCCTCCTATGGAACTGCAAACCCCTTCAGTTCCTTCAATCCTTTCTCTAGGTCCTCCTTTGGGGACCTTGTGCTCAGTCCAATGGTTGGCTGAGAGCATCAGCCTCTCTATTTGTCAGGCACTGGCAGAGCCTCTCAGGAGACAGCTATATCAGGCTCCTGTCAGCAAGCACTTGTTGGCACCCACAATAGTGTCTGGATTTGGTAACTGTATATGGGATGGATCCCCAGGTGGGGCAGTCTCTGGATGGCCTTTCCTTCAGTCTCTGTTCCACACTTTGTCTCTGAATCTCTTCCCATGGGTATTTTGTTCCCCCTTCTAAGAAGGACTGAAGTATCCACACTTTGGTCTTCCTTCTTCTTGAGCTTCATGTGTTCTGTGAATTGTATCTTGAGTATTCCAAGCTTCTGGGCCAATATCCACTTATCAGTGAGCACATACCACTTGTATTCGTGATTGGGTTACCTTACTCAGAATGATATGTTCTAGTTCCATTCATTTGCCTAAGAATTTCATGAATTCATTGTTTTTAATAGCTGAGTAGTACTCCATTGTGTAAATGTACCACATTTTCTATACCCATTCCTCTCAAAACCTAATTTTTAAATTGGTTCTTAAACGCTTTAACCTATTAGCCCACCACCCACCAGAGGTAGTGGGAAAGAAAAGATCTGGGGGCAGTGGCCCAGTTTAGAAAGGTTCCTTGGAGCAACTCCCATCTGTGTTATCTGGAAATTGGCAGTTCAGTTCACAGGTCAGCAGTGCCAATCAGCCCAAGTCAGCAGAAGTGGCAAGGAACTGCAGCACACCACCTGAAGTTTTTTTGGTGCATTTCTCTCTATGGAATCCCAACAAATGCAGCTCAACTACTCAATGTAAGGTGGACCAAAACATGTGGGTTGTTATCAAAGAATCTTTCATCATGTGTCCTTTCATGTGCTTGCTTTAGCAGAATATCTTCTCTCTCTGGATTTTTGAGGCAGGATTTTTCTGCTTAGCCCTGGCTGTCCTGGAACTTGCTTTGTAGCCAGACTGGTCTTGAACTCAGAGATCCACCTACTTCTGCCTCCTGAATGCTGGGATTATAGGCATGAACCATATGCCCAAGTTGGTTTGGTTGTCTTGTTTTCGTCTTTTTAATTCACTGCCAAGAATCGAAAGCAGGGCCTCCTGCACTTGCTGGTTAAACTTGTTACCACTGAGCTATATCCCAGCACTTCCTCCCTGTTCTGCTTTACGTTTTATTTTAGACAGGGGCTTACTAAATTATCCAGACTAGCCTGGAACTTGTGACCCTCCTACATGGTTTCTGGTAGCTCCTACCCTATACCACACTCTCATGTTTAAGATTATCAGAAATGAGAATATTTCCAATAGGAGTAACTTTGGCTATTTTACTAAAATTCTTATTATAGTTTAGCCATGAAATATTTTTGTTTAAGTTTTAGAGAGGAGTTTATTTGTGGAACCTCAAGCAGGCAGAGACAGAGACCCTGTCTCCCCAAGACAGGTGCCCTGAAATCTTTATTCCAAGAAGTCTGAGCTCTAAACTCAGGGTTCTACCAATGTGCACAATCAGAACCTAAATTTTCTTGTTTAATGTGTGTGTGTTATATGTGTACTTGTTCAAATATTTATGCACCTGTGCATGCAGGTGCTCTGTACCTGCAATGAGTGTGGATGGATAAGGAAAACAGAGGTCAACTGCAGGTGCTTTCCTCTATTGGGTTCTTCTTTGTGCAGTCATTCCCACAATCAATTTTATTTATTTATTTAATCTATCTACTTATTGTTTATTTATATTTGTATAGGTGTTTTGTCTGTGTGGATATCTATACACCACATGCAGCATGCACAGTACCTATAGAGGTCAGAAAAGGCATCAGATCTCCTGCAACTGAAGTTGTAGATAGTTGTGAGCCACCATGTGGGTGCTGAGAATCAAACCTCTTGGTGACTGGACACCTCAAGCTTCTGCCACTCTGATTTACCCTTGAACTGTGAACCAAAATAAACAATTCCTTGCTTTAATTGCTTTGTTAACAAATTTTGTCCCAGCAACATGTAAGATAAGTAATATAATATTTTCCATCTACAGGGAAAATAAATAGGTTTAGAACCTTACAGTGCCTTCTATATAAAATTTTACCCTATACATCTGTAAGAAAAATGCAGAGAAACCAACTACCATTACAACCTTGGAGGGAGGAGCAAAGATAGTGTGTATAACAGTGAAGATAATCAAATAGTTCAGGGACACTAAAAGAGACCCAAACATACTTGGTTAACAGATATTACAAGAATTTAAAGAGTCTTTCTATAGTGTACTGGTAGAATGGGATATCAGTTAAAAAAAAAAAGGAAAGAACTTCAATACTTAACTCATTCCAAACATGTAAAGTATTTTGAGATGAATTATAAGGCTGAAGATAAAAATGAATTCTTTGAGGGGGACCAGGAGGAGAAGTGGAAGAGGGGGAGGTAGAAGAAAAGGAAAAGGAGGAAGAGGAAGAGGGAGGAAGAGGAATATAAGGAGTGTTTTTGCTACTTCTCTATTGCTATTGTAATACACCATGACCAAGGCAACTTACAGAAGAAAAACTTTGTTGGCTTACCACAGAAATGGCTTACCATTTTAAAGTCCATAACCATCACGATGGGGAGCAAGGCAGCAGGTCTACAGGCATGGCCTTGGAGCAGTAGCTGTGTGCTCACATCTTGAGACACAACCACAAAGCAGAGACACTGAGGATGCCACCAGTGCTTTGAAATCTCAAAGTCCACCCGCCAGTGATACACCTCCTCCAACAAGGCCACACCTCCTGATCCTTCCCAAGCAGTTCCACCTACAGGAGACTAAGTATTTGAACATAAACCTATGGGGGACATTCTCATTCAGATTACTATTAGGGAGAAGGAGCGATGCTATTGGAAATACAATCTCAGCGATGAAAAAGAACAGATTAAAAAGAAAGAAGGGGAAGCTTCAAAAGGCCGTTGGACACTTCTAAGCACAAAGGAGAACTGGATATTTGAGAACAATTTTGTGGTGATCTACCAGGCAGCATAGAGCAGCAACTGAGGACACAGATGGCAGTGAATGGCCCATGGGGCCCTCTGATAAGGAAGGGAAAACTCAGAATCCATACTTGTTGACTCAAACTTGCAGGTAATATTCAAATTTCAAATCACAGACAGAAGGCTGGTTTTGAAACTGTTTCCACCTCACCTCAAGGAGTGGTGCATAATCTAAGGCAGGACTGACACAGGGCACCCATTCAGGCTGAACAATGGTTGTCAGGTGGGGTTTCCTGGGAGGGGCAACTAGCTTTAGCAGCCTCAGAGAAGCCACTCTGAGACTGCATCCCTCAACATTAAGTTGTTCTCTTGTTTTCAGAGAAAATCCTATTCCAGTTAAGCTTCAAGCAGCATTTTCTACTACTCAGAAAGACTTCTATGGATATTGCATCCAAAACACAATGACGATGTGGTCCTGATTAGGAATTTCTGGTTTCTTTCAGGTTTCTATGGATCCGAGCAGCCTACAATGAAGGAAGCACGCCAAGTCCTTCTGCATTTATTCAAAACCTTGTCTATCTACCTAACAAAATCCTGGAAAGGAAAATGCCTGGAAGTAAGTATGGACTTGAGAGATGAGATCTAATTCATTTATCACTAACCCTCTACCAGAAGATGTTGGTTTGAATTTAATACTTAACCCTGAATTTCCTCTTCATTAAAAAATTAATAAATAAATAAATAAAAAATTAACATATATATATATTAGGGATTGGGCAGGTTCAGTGGTTAAGAGCACTGGCTGTTCTTCCAGAGGACCCAGGTTTAATTCCCTGCACCCACCCGGGGGCTCATAACCATCTATAACTCCATTCCAGAAGATTCAACACCCTCTTCTGGCCTCTGCATGCACCAGACACATATGTAGCACACAGACTTACATGCAGGTAAAATACCTAAACACATATTTTTAAAAAGTATCTATCACAACCTGCCAGTGATCTTTGCCAAGGAATTGAAGTTAAATTTGAGATTCAGCAGAACTAGTGTTGTAGTAATTATTTAAATCCTGACCCAAGGTTTCTACCCAGCCTTGGCTATTTAAGTTCACACACAACCTTTATATTTACAATAAGCCTTAAACAACACAAAAGCTGGGCGAAACCTACCCTCCATGCTATTAGAATCTACTTTCCTATCGATAACCCAGAGTTATTACTTCCTGTGTTTCATCTGGGCTGCTCTTAAATCCGATTGTCCGGCCCAAAGGCCCATGTTCTATGGCTCCTGTAACCCATGGTGATTTCTCCTTCCTCCTCCTGCACTCCTCTCTTTCCTCATGGTCCTCCTTAGACCCCAAGCCCAGAAACCTAAACCACATCTATGTCTCTTCTGCCCAGCTATTGACTATTGGCATCTTTATTTACCAGTCAGAAATAACTTGGGGGCAGGGTCACTCAGCATCTTATGTGGGGACTTTCTCTGGGGGCAACCAGTCTTGGGGGCCCCAAATTAGCATTAGAATACAAGCAGCGTTAGGCCAACCCACTGCAGTAGAGGGCTGGCTCTAAGCTAGAGCCTTTACTGGCATTCTAGGAAACTTTTATTCCAGATAGCTCACAGAAAAACAAAGACAAGCATACTGAGTATTTCCTGTCGCTGTCATAGATATGCTCGGGACCCAGAAGGTCTCGTGGCAAAACGGGATTTCCTTAATGTCTTGGGCACACTAGGTGGCATTGCCGAGGAGGGAAGGAACAGCTTGCTCAGGGCATTCCTCCCAGTGGAGTAAACAAAGATATCTGGGAACAGAGCTCACACAGCAGGATAGTGTAGGGAAGTCTGTCATATTACATTTTACACGTATTTATTTAAGTCTGTGTGTAGACATATGTGGCCCCATGCACAGAATGGAATTGGTTCTTTCCTTCCACCATACGGATCCCAGGGATTGGGCTTGGTAACAAGAGCTGTTACCTACTGTTACCTACTGAGCCATCTCTACAGCCTCCGTATTTTCTTCTTGGCAACATATCCTTTCCAGCCTACCTGGGAGAGTATGGAAAGCAGGAGCTTCACAGAATCAAGCCCTTGTTGGTTTTCTTTCCTGAGATGGATAAAAGCAGGGGCAGGAGAAGGTTTGGGAGAAAATTTGGGAGGAGAAGGTTAAGACAACAGTCAGGCATTGGGAAACCTCGGTCCAGGAAGGGTGGGCTCAGGATGTGGCGTGCCAACCGGAAGGGCACCCATGCCCGCTGAGGAGGAGCCCCCCCCCCCCCGATCTGCTGCTGCTGCTGTTCCTTCCACAGCTGCTCCTGGAGCCACGCGAGGCTGCCTGTGGAGGTGCATCAGAGTCCTGGCATCCCTAGTCATCCTGGGGTTCTTTCTTCAAGAGACTATAGCACCACATGTGGAGCAGCAATATAACTCATTGCTGGTGAGGACCGGGGATACAGGCTTCGCCACCCATCACGGGAAAGGGGTCTTCCCACTTGTGTGAAAACCTCTAGGCTCGCCACATGACTGCTAAGGGAGAGCATCTGAGGAATCCAGAGAGGACGGTTACCTTTGAGCTGGCTTGAGAGAGATAGGATTTGGGGAGCAGGCAAGAGGAGCAGGCATTCCAGGTACAGAGAGGGGGTGAAGCACAGTCACCTGTAGAAGAGGTGCTGACCAGCAGGACGCAGGGGCCACCTCCTCGCTGCACCTGCCACCAGCAAAAGATATTCCTGCCCTTTCTCAAATGAAAAACCGGAAGTTAACGTCCCCCAGTGTAAACCTCAGCTAACACACGCACGCATGCACGCACGCACGCACATGCACAATGTAGCCAAGGCTTTGGGTGGTCAAGCTGCGTGTAGTAAGACTAAGCAGGCTGAGCCAGTGTGGGGAAGAACTTCCAGGCAGGGCCAGGCTCTGTCTTTCAGAACCCAGCAGAGGCCTGAGCCCAGTTAGACCACATTTGCTAGCTTGACCTTGATAAAGCAATGCCTGGTGGGTAGTCGCTTGGCGGGCAGGTCCTCGCTCCCTCCACAGGATCCCAGGGCCTTGTGCCTGTGGCTGGAAGACTCTGTGGAGGCTCATGACCAGGTGGGGAGGGAGAGAAGCAACGTGAGCTCTGACAGATTGTATGTGATGAACCCTAGGGATCATCCAATCTCTCCTAAAGAGAACATGCCCCGAGTTGTCTCCAGGGGAGCTAAGAATCACCCCTGGGGCTGATAATATGGCATTTGTACTCAGAGTGAAAAGAAGAAAATGATACAGCAGATAGCTCAGAAGGAAATCAGCTCCAAAATCAAGAGCCATTTGAAATACTTCACAGAGATGCAGAAAGTTTCCCATGTTCTCCAACTACATGCCAACTACACATTTCTGGCTGGAGCCTCTCATCAGGCAAAGAGTGAGTATGTGGGAGGAGCTATTAGACTTGGCAAAGGCCAGGCAAGGTCTCTCTCTCTCTCTCTCTCTCTCTCTCTCTCTCTCTCTCTCTCTCTCTCTCTCTCTCCCTCTCCTCTTCCTTCCTTTCTTCCTCTCCCTCCCCTTCCTCTCCTTCCCTCCTTCCTCTCTTCCTTCCTTCCTTTCTTTTTTAAGATGACAGGGTTTCTCTGTGTAACCCTGCCTGCCCTGGAACTCACTTTGTACACCAGGCTGTCCTTGAACTCAGAGACTAGCCTGCCTGTGCCTCCCGGGTGTTTGGCTCAAAGGCCCAAGCCACTACCTGTGGTCTTTCATCTAGAAAAGAGAATGGGTTAGAAGAACTGAGCAGTCAGCTCTTAGGAGGCAAGTTCTTTGAGTGAGGGCCAGCAGGTACAGGTTTCCACCTAGGTTCATTTTCTTCCCCCTTGAATGTCCAGCCGGACCAAAAGGCCCGAGCAACTCTGTGAGAGCCTGTGGTGATACTTATCCATGCCAGGCTTCCAGGGACGGGAAAATAGACAGAAGAGGAGCCAGGGGTACCTGAGGCAGAAGTAGGTAGACAGAAAAGAAGGTAGTGGAAACTTATGGGTCACTGAACTGCACAGCCCAGTGAACTGGACTAGTCAGCCATGAGATTTCAAAGGGACTTGGAGATCTTCTAGTCTGGGGCTGGGTAGTCCACAGTGACTGAGATAACTCCAAAGGCCAAGGCCAGGCTAAGATAATTTGCTTACATGGCAATAGCTGCATAGTGCCGTTCTAAAGAGAGTCTTACCCTCATGATGCTTCTCCCACTGAGCCTTTCCAGAGTATTAAACAAGTGAGACTTTATGGCTCTGAGAAGGGTATTCAACTCCCACAACCCTTGAGAAGAATTGAGTCTGGCTTGGGAAGTGACATTAGGTGAGAGGCTGGGGAGAAAGTCCTGGGACCCATCCGCCTTGTTGAATACTGAGGGTGTGCATCTCTGTGTTCCTTAGGGCTGCTGACTGTGGGGATCTTCTCAGAGCCGCATAGTCACAGGACTTACCTCTTGGACACCCTGACATCCTTATTCCAAGCTTCCTCAGAAGAGGATATGGAGCATATGCTGATATTGGTCCTCCTGTCAGGCACTGACCCCAAATGGCTCAACCAAACAGTTGCCAACATTTCAGGTCTTTTCATGCCTCACATTGAATCTGGGAGGCTGCTGGTGATCCACGGTCTGCTTGGTGGCTCCAGAGCGGAGAGGAGGAATCATACCTCCCCGTGTGGAAAACTATATTCTAGGCAGAAAACAAGTTTTGCCCTTCTCATGAATTTTGCCCGCAACCTCTCTGAATATTTCCTATTGCTAGGAGATAATGTACAGAGCACCCCTAGGTTTCTATCTGACATCTTCTGGGTCTTGCTGGCCTGGAAGCAGCTCCCTTGGGTGATCCTAGACTTTTCCAGCATGCCGATCTCTGGGAAGGCTTTCCATACTGAGGACCTCTCCCGCCTCGTCTCCTTCTTGCTCCTCTTCCCCAAGGACATTTCCACTCACTTGCTTCTCTCTGAGTTCAGGCTTCTCTTGTCTCAAAATGTCCCTATCCATCTCAGCCCCACCATCTTCTACCGAATGGACAGTGACTCTGAGTTTGAAGACACATGCTTTCCTGTGGAGCAAGACAGAGACTTGGGCAAACCAGACAATCCTGCTGCTACTGTCTTTTCGGACATGATTTCATTTTGGAATACGATTCCACAGTATGCCTACATTCTCAATGATGACTACTTCTGGGCCTTGGACCCTATAGAATACAACTACTTGCTGGTGGTTCTGGATAAGCCACAAAAAGTCATCAAGGTAGCAGTGGAGACAGGCTCTATTGAGAATAAGTTGAACTTATTAAAACATGGGCAGCTATTGCTGGGTTACAGCCCCATGGACCACCCCAAACGCTGTGCTCATTATAACTTGGTAGGCCCATTGGTGAGAGGTCAGTTGGAGCAGATGGTATTTTATGAAGAAGATGCTGTGAAGGAGATTAGTTGTATAAAATTGCTGGTGACAGAATCTCATGACTACCCCGTCATGATCACGCAGATCAAAATCTGGACAGAAGTGGAAGAAGAGGAGAGTTAGAGGTTACTATAAGATTTCTAGGAGACAGGATCTAGGAAGGGAGAAATAAATCCATTGAATGACCAAGAATGTCTCCTCCTTGTGAATGCAGTGATCATGGAATTTATTCTCCAAAATGGACCCTATGCTGGTTGGTTTCCGTCAACTTGACACAAAGCTAGATAAAACTGAGAGGAGGGAGCCTCCATTACGTTGGCCTGTAGGTAAGTAAGCCTGTAGGGCATGCTCTGAATTGAGGATTGATGTCTCAAAGTGAAGTGCTCCTAAAGAACATCACAACAGGCTATTCTCTGGCTTCCTATTGTGCACTCACATACACACAAACACATTACAAACACACATATATGCAAATACACAAACACACACATAAACACACAAACATATACACACAAACACACATAATACATACACATACACACAAACATATAACAAAACACATGTACACACATCACAAACACACATACACACAAATATACACATATACAAACACACATACACATAGATATACACACAAATACAAATACACAAACACACACATATACACATACATACAAGCACAAACACAAATATATACACATAAAGACATCATACACACACAAGACACATCACAAACACAAATGCATATACACATAAATACATATACATCACAAAAACACACATACACACAAATACCTTAACATATATCACAAACACACACACACAGCATAAATCTTACACACATACATATCACAAACACATACATGAACACACATCACACACACAAGTTGTACTAGGAAGATTAGTGTCCAAGGATTATTACATGAAACCCTGTCTTAAAAACAAACCAAAACATCTAGATGTGGTGGTGCAAGCCTTTAATCTCAGCACTGGTGAGGCAGAGACAGGATCTGATTGAACTCAAGGCCAGCCTGGTCTACAGAGTTTGTTCCAAGATAGCCAGAAAATGACTGCCTCAAAAGAGAAGAAGGAGAAGGAGAAAAGGAGAAGAAGAAGAAGAAGAAGAAGAAGAAGAAGAAGAAGAAGAAGAAGAAGAAGAAGAAGAAGAAGAAGAAGAAGAAGAAGAAAGGAAAGCAGGAAGAAAAAGATGACATAGAGTTCAATTCTCCAATGAATAAAACAGATAAAAAAAACCTCAATAAAATGCAAATGAGAACATTTTTATATTGTTTACTTTTTATTCATACAGTGTATTGTGATCACGGCTTCCCTTCCCTCGTCCCCTCGTCTCAAAGATTCTCCTCACTTCCCCACTACCTCAACCTTCCAACTCCTTCTCTCTCTCCTCTCCCCCCCCCCCAAGGAACCAAATAGACAACACAGAAAGAAAAAGCAGAAGAAACACACACACACACACACACACGTATAAAACCCATAAAAACACAAAATCAGAGACGATAATATGCAAAAGACAAGTAAAAACAAAAACTAATCTTGCTGCTAACCCTCTGCCTTTTTTAGTTTACTTTTTTAAATTTAGATTTAGTTTTTGTTTGTGTTTTTGAGACAGGTTCTCTCTGTGTATGCACTGTAGACCAGACTGGCTTCAAACTCCTAGAGATCCAGCTGCCTGCCTCTGCCTCCAAGTGCTAGGTTTAAAGGCATGCACCTCCACCATGCGGTTTTTTATTTAGATTTTAAAAAGCATTCTTTTTTTTTTTTTTGGTTTTTTTGAGACAGGGTTTCTCTGTCTAGCCTTGGCTGTCCTGGAACTCACTCTGTAGACCAGGCTTGCCTTGAACTCAGAAATCCGCCTGCCTCTGCCTCCCAAGTGCTGGGATTAAAGGCGTGCGCCACCACTGCCCGGCTTAAAGAGGGTGTCAGATCCCATTATGGATGGCTGTGAGCTACCATATAACCGCTGGGATTTGAACTCAGGACCTTCGGAGGAGCAGTCAATGCTCTTAACCGCTGAGCCATCTCACCAGCCCTTAAAAAGCATTCTTAATCATGTGTCTTCTGTATGTATGTGTCTGTGTAGTGGTGTCAGCACATTCACATGAATGCATGTCCCAGCAGAGACCCGAGGCCTCAGATCACCCTTTCACTAAGTTTTTTTTCTATATTTTTTTATTTACATTCTGAATGATTTCCCTTTTCCCGTTTCCTCCCTCCCCGAAAGTCCCATAAGCACTCTTCCCTCTCCCTGTTCCCAATTCAACCCCCTCTCGCTTCTCTGTCCTGGCATTCCCCTACATCCAATCTTTCCAGGACCAGGGGTCCCTCCTTCCATCTTCTTGGAAATCTATTGATATGTGAATTGTGTCTTGGGTATTCCGAGATTCTGGGTTAATATCCCCTTATCAATGACTGCATACCATGTGTGTTCTTTTGCGATTGGGTTACCTCACTAAGGATGATATTTTCCAGTTCTGACCATTTGCCTAAGAATTTTGTGAATTCATTGTTTTTAATTGCAGAGTAGTATTCCATTGTGTAAATATACCACATCTTCTGAATCCATTCCTCCGTTGAGGGACATCTGAGTTCTTTCCAGCTTCTGGCTATTATAAATAAGGGTGCTATGAACATAGCGGAGCATGTGTCCTTATTGCATGCAGGTAAAGTCTCTGGGTATATGCCCAGGAGTGGTATAACAGGATCCTCTGGGAGTGTCATGTCCATTTTTCTGAGGAACCGCCAGACTGCTTTCCAGAGTGGTTGTACCAGCTTGCAATCCCACCAGCAGTGGAGGAGTGTTCCTCTTTCTCCACATCCTCGCCAACAACTGTGTCTCCTGTGTTTTTGATTTTAGCCATTCTGACTGGTGTTTTCACTAAGTTAAGAGTGTTTGTGAACCACCTGACATGGGTGCTCACAAACAGAACTTGAACTTGGATCCTCTACAAGAGCAGTCCACACTCTTACCACTGAGCCACCTCCAACCTCCCCACACCCACCCACTCCATCCCACCTCCAGGCTGTACACTGCCCTAGAAACTAATGTCTTCTCCAGGGCACAGGGCAGGTTTGTTTATAAAGGCAATGACTCCCTCTTCTGAGATTTAATAGCTGCCTCACCAGTGACATTACAGCTCAGGGAGAATTCTCTCTCCTCTCTAGGGAAGATCTGTTTGTTCCCTGACCAGAATAATAAAGCTAATGTCTTCCCCTGAGGCAAAGGTTGGGCAAGCTTGACAGTGGTCCCCTTGTAAAATCAGAGCTTAGGTTAGCATGTCTCAGCCATGACGCAGGTCCTCTGTGTGCAGCATCCACACAAGCATCAGTGAGTCATTCCTCACTAGACTCGCCCTGCGACTGGAGGGCAAGGGGAACTGTGGCCACATGAAGCCCGGAATGTCTGCGAAGCAGCTCGCTCCCTAGTGTTCAGGAAGTGAACGCATTGACTTCTTCACTTAACAGCAGCAGCCAGTACATTTTCTTTTTGTGTACTTTTCTTACTTCTTTCATTATTTGTACTGTTCAAAGCACGTAGGACGCATTAATAAACAGATTCCTACCCCAGAAGCCTATGCACTGAGGCGGAAGCAGGATGATAGACATATACATGAGTGTGTGGCAGAGGTTTTCTGCCAGGGAGTGGGACAAGAGGCTAAAGTCTGAGAAGAGAGCCAGCCCCAGCACTCTAGGAAGTTCAAGGCCAGCCTGGTCTACATGGTGAGTTCCAGGTCACTCAAGGCGTCTCTCCCTCCCTCTCTCTCACTCACTCTCAAGAAAATGAATTACATTAAATTAATTAATTACAATTAAAGTAATCGACAGAGAAAAAGGTAGGAATCCAGTTAGGATGCACAGAACAAATGGTGGAGCTTTAGCCAGAGCAGAAGCAGTGGCTGAGGGGTTAGATGTTGGACATATTTAAGATCAAACCAAGATTAGTGAAGATTGGTTGTAGGCTTTGAGAAGAGCAAGATGTACTATTAGAGATGAGCTGCTCCCCACTAAAATGGGGAAGGTTTCTGTTACATGTTTAAAGGAAACAATTGTGTGTGTGTGTGTGTGTGTGTGTGTGTGTGTGAGAGAGAGACCAAGCCCGCTCAGCCAGTCAACAGGTCCTCCCTCGCAGAAGTGAGGTTTGAAAAGAAAAAAGACGATTAGATAAAACTGATGGCCCCATTGTGAGACTCTAGGCGGGTTTAATAATTTCCGATCCACTTTTATACCATTTTAATTACATGCAGGTATTAAGGGCGAGTACTACAATGAGGAACAAGTAAGACAATAAACACAAAGCCCCATGATCACTCCAGTGATCGCTGTTTCTATGGATGATCAGGATGTCTGAGCCTACTTCTTCGTCCTAGCCTAAAGTCATAATCATGACTGAAGCCTGCTTCTTTGTCCCACCCTAATGTCAGATTTCTGCATGGCCGCCCATTTCCTTGTCCTTGGCCAATGTCAGACCCAGCTATTAAAAACAATGAATTCATGAAATTCTTAGGCAAGTGGGTGGAACTGGAGAATGTCATCCTGAGTGAGGTGACCCAATCACAAAAGATCACACATGGTATGCACTCACTGATAAGTGGATATTAGCCGAGAACCTCGGAATTCACATATCAAATGATGCCCAAGAAGAAGGAAGGAGAGGCCCCTGGTCCTGGAAAGGCTCAATGCAGCAGCGTAGGGGGATACCAGGACAGGGAAGCAGGAAGGGGTTGATTGGGGAACGGGGAGGGAAGAGGGCTTATGGGACTTTCGCAGAGGGGGGATCCAGGAAAGGGGAAATCATTTGAAATGTAACTAAAGAATATATCTAAAAAAAAAAATTAGTCCTCAGTATTTCATGATGTCTGTTGGTATTTTTTTTTAATATTTTTTTTGTTTGTTTTTTTCGAGACAGGGTTTCTCTGTGTAGCCCTGGCTGTCCTGGAACTCACTTTGTAGACCAGGCTGGCCTCGAACTCAGAAATCCTCCTGCCTCTGCCTCCCAAGTGCTGGGATTAAAGGCGTGCGCCACCACCGCCCGGCTGTCTGTTGGTATTGATACATTAATTTTACTGGAAAAGACCAGAGGGATGATTCAGTGGTTAAAAGCACTTAGCACTTTTTTCAGAGGAAATGGGTTAAGTTCTCAGGACCCACATAGTGGCTCATGACCATTTTGAACTCCAGTTACAAGGAATCTGATACCCTTTCGTGGACTTTGCAAATCACCCATACACATGAAATAAAAAGAAATTTTTTTAAAAAGATAAATCATTGGAGCTAGAGAGATGGTTCAGTGGTAAAGGTTCTCTTAAGCTTCTCTTCCAAAGAACCCAGGGTTCGATTCCTAGCATCCATGTGACAATCCAGAACTATCTATAACTCTAGTCCTAGGTGATCTGACACCCTCTTCTGACCACCTTGGGGACTGTTATACATGAGGTGCACAGACATACATGCAGACAAAACACCCATACCTATAACAATAAATAGTAAAAAAAAATTAAAGACGGACGACTACTATAACAATATCTTATGCTGCTAGCATGGGTTGTTTTGTACTTTTTATATTGACAGATATAATTATGTGCTTATCCTATACAATATAATACACACACATATATAATTGAGTAACTGTCTCTCACTAACATATGCATTACCACACAAAGTTACTATCTTTGTGTAGAGAACAAAAGATTGAGATTATAAAGTCAAAAAGAACAAGGAAGCTTTGGAGGTAACAAAACTATCCTATATCTTGATTGTGTATAGATTACACAAATCTATACTTGCTCTAAAATTCATACAACTATACATCAAAAGCCTACTTTAATGTACAACAACTTACAAAATAAAATTAGCAATTATTGGCAATTATTTTATATGTAACTGGTATTATGGCTCTTTTTTAAGGATTTATCTTTTCAAGGCATACACTAAAATATTTAAGGATATATATATATATATATATATATATATATCAATATATATATATATAGAGAGAGAGAGAGAGAGAGAAACATAAGGTCTGTTTAAAACTAATCCTGGAAAGAGCCAGGCAGTGGTCACACATACCATTAACCTCAGCACTGGGGAGACAGAGGGAGGCAGATTTCTGAGTTTAAAGGTAACCTGGTTTATAGAGTTCCAGGACAGCAAGGACTACACAGAGAAACAATCAAACAGACAAACTGGAAGGGCTGAGCAAATTGGATTGCTCAGTGGGTAAAGTGCTTGTGTTCAGATCACCAGCAGCCATGGAAAGATGGGTGTGGTAGTGTGTACCTATTATGTCAGCTCTAGAAAGGGGAGTTGAGAGGATCCTAGGCTTAGGAGCTAGCTGGTCCAGGCAGTCAATGAGCTCCAGGTTCAGTGACTGACCTTTGTCTCCATAAGTGTGGAAGATGTTGGGTAAAGCAGTAAACACTTTAATTCCAGCACCCAGGAAGCAGAGGTCTATATAGTGAGTTCTGGAACAGGCAGAACTACTTAAAGAGACCTTATCTCAAACATAAGTGAATAAGTAAATGAAATATGATGGAGAGTATGGAAGAGGATACCTGATGTCAACCTCTGGCCTCAAACAGGCATGTACACACACACACACACACACACACACACACACACACACACACACACACACACCTCAGAGGAGAAAAGTGTTTGGGAACAGATAAAAAAGCAAGCCTGGCCATGAGTTAACTATTGTTGAAGTTTCCTGATTGGTATTTGAAACTTTATTACACTATCCTGCCTGCTTTGGAAGATATTGTGTAATTTACATACAGAAATGCATTTTAAGAGAGAGTAGAGCCCTTATAAGCCAGGAAACTTTTTTTTTTGGACACTTAATGGATCTTGGCAAATTATTTGTTTATCTTACACTTCATTCATTCTGGACATAAGTGGAGAATGTTAACAATACAGTATCTATCCTGTGGCTTGTTGTCCTCAGAAGATGTGAAAAGCAGGTCCTTGGACTGTTACGCCTGCTTGGTAAGTGTCAACTGCTTTGTCATTGTTACTTTTTCCATTCTGGTCTCTCTAGACCATGCCTTAGCATAAGCAGGATTTTTTTGGTACCCTATGATACTCCAACAGGACACATCTTTAATTCCCTATAGAAGACCATGAAACACATCTATAGTAGTATACTTCCTCTTCTTATTACATTGTATGTTCTTTATGTGAGGAAAAAGTTTAAATGTGTGGAAAGCTGGAGAGATGATTCAAAGGTTAAGCCCACTTGCTATTTTTACCTAGGACCTGAATTTGGTTCCCAACACCACATCCTGCGACTCACAAGCCTACAACCCTACAACTCCTCCTCCAGAGGACTCAGTGCCATCTTCTGTGGGCACCTGCCTATACCTGTGTTACATTCACATACATATACATAACAAATATTTTAAAAATATTTAATATTTAAACCTTACAATCTCAGTACCGGGGAAGCTAAGATAATGTGGGATGCAAGGGCTCACTGGCTAGCCAGTCTGGCCTAATCAGGGGAGTCTTGGTCAGTGAGAGACCTTGTCTCAAAGAACAAGGTGGACTTTTGAGGAGGCTGACCTCTCACCCCCATGGGCATATATATCTATGCACAAATGTAAGTACACAGAAACACATGTAGACACACAAGCACACACACACACACACACACAAACACATACATACAGGGTGGGGGTAGGGATTAAGTTAAATAAAATCCAGAAATACATCTTTTCTTTCTTTTTGTTTTTTGCCATGAATTTGTGTTTATTGCTTGTCTGGGATTCCTCTTACAGAATTTTCATTATCAAATGAAAACTTTACATAGAGATTTTTATTAATTTTAATTTGGCAGACTGTAAACCAGACATGTCTAGAGCAGAAGAGTACTGAGTGAGAGGAAAATGAACTGCAGGAATAGCTGACAGTGAACATCTTTTCTTTCAACGGAGTAAAGAGTGAATGACTGAGTCCAAGAAAGATGGCATTTATCTTCTAGGATGCTATCATGGGACCACAGTCTCTTAGCCCAGAAAGACCTTCAGGTTACACAGCAGTCTCACTCCACCATGCCTAATGGTCCTCATTTTTAGAACTAAACATAAACAGCACAATCAGTGTTGTCAATATTTCAGGGAAGGGGGTTCATTAGGTGCTGAGTCAAATCATTCTTTAAGCTAATAGAATGGTGTGGGTGAAGTAAAGTTTCAGTTCCCTCTTCCATACAACACAAGTTGTCTCTTTTTAAAGCTCCTTCAGAGGAGGTAGAGAAGGAGAGCAGGGCTACCCCATCATGTGGGCTATACAGCTGTTAACAGGTGACATTAGACTGCACTCGTGAAAGGTGTGCAGGTTGGGCATGTTTTTGTCAGCCCTCTATGGTTATGGTCTGCTTACCTGAAAGGCTTTTCCTGTCTACGAGACATGACAGTTGAGACCACACAGTATCCAGGTTAAGCCAGCCTCACATATCTGGTCCTGTGGTTCCTGGAGATGAACTCTAACTGTGTGCCCCTTTGAACTGTAAGTATTCTCTCCTGCCACATCCCACCCAGTAGAAGGAGGAGGACCTGGAACCTTCCAGACAGAACAAGACAGTAGAAAGGTTAGTGGCTTCTTAGCTTTGGCAAGGTGGGGGAGCTACCCATGGAGCTCCCAAAACAGCAAAGGAAGAAGGCTGGTTGTGGTGGTGCACGACAATGGAATGTGCTGAAGAGGCAGAGGCTAGAGGATCATGAATTCGTGGCCTGGTGACTTACAATCATCTGCAACTCCAGTTCTTCTGACCTCTTTGGGCACAAGGCATACACATACATACATAAATGCAATACATTCACACACATAAAATAAAATAGAGAATTATTTAAAATTTTTAAAAAAGGAACAGGTCTGTGCCCCTCCCCCTTTCAACCTTCTATACTTGGATGAACACTTTATTACACTCTATCACAATCTGACTTTCTCTTAGCATACTAGCTGCTCTGAAAATTCTGTTGAGAATGTGCCCAGATCTGAGTGACATTTTCAGTTGACCCAGAAAAAGAAAACAAAGCCTTTCTTGGATCACTTGCAGTTGCCTGAAAACCAAGGCATCATTGTTCCTACTGCCCTGAAGTAATTCTACTTTTATGTTGATAGTGACATGTATGGACCTTTCATCCATCACTGTATCTCAAACAGAAAATATCCCTCTGTTTGGGAAATGTGTGCGAGACAGCATGGTCATTTTGGGAAATGTGCAGCCCCGGTGGCTTGTGTCTATTACTTCCGGTTTCACGCTTGTGCTCTCGGCAGAGCTGAATCCGTAACCCTAACGGAGTTGCTGACTTCTAAGTTCTGGCAGTATTATGCTGCTATCTATTTAGTATTTTGCTCTTTGACAGGCTTTACAGTAAACAAACACCTCACTAGGCTTCAGAATAACTCTATGAGCCAAATGCCCAAAGATTATGATGTACATTCGTCTACTGATAAACAAATGCAGAAGAATGGAGTAAGTTTTCTGTCCCAGGTCACAAGGTCACTAAGAGACATTCTTGTGTAGCACTACTGTATATGAATGTGCACCACGTGTGTGTAGTGCCTGAGGACGCCAGAAGAGGGCACCAGAACCCCTAGAACTAGAGTGCCAGTCTCAAGTGGTTATATGGATGCTGGGAACCGAGCCAGGGTCCTCCAAAAGAGCAGTAAGCTCTCTACGAACCCATCTCACCAGGCTCTCCTGACTGATTTTGATGAACTAATACTGTAAGCAAAACCAATTGTTTTGTTTAAAGGACTAGGAAATGAAGTTGCCCTGTCACTCTTCCTGAAAGAGACGTTGCTAGGCATTTCAATTGTCTGGCAAAGTAGCCTATTGGGGAAAAAAAAAAAAACTACCCTCTGAAAGCTTCCTGTTCTACTTTAAACCTGTGTGTGGCTGACACTCCACTTTCGGTGAGACTCTCAAACCGGCTAGATTTCTCATCACGCAAATTAACCTGCCTCCATGTTAGACAAAACTGTCATCCTTTGGGGTAGGTCTAAGTGGCAGAGAAGAGAAAGCTCGAAAGGAGGAGACGGACTGCCAGGATACCCGTGCCCTTGGACTACCTACTCCATATGGAAGAGGCGGGCACAGTCCCCGTTAGTCCTGCCTCGGTCAGGCCCTCCTCCATAGACCACGCCCTGGAGAGCTCCGCCCCCGGGCCCGCCCCGCGACGCATTGTGGGATCTGTCCGCCCCACCAGAGCGGGACGTAGCGCTAGGTCATGGGGATCCAGCCGGTAAGACCCCCGTTTTAAGCCCGAGGTCACCGCCTCAGCTGGTTCTGGGCAGTCTACCCCGCGGGGCTGTGCCCCGCCTTGGATGCTGGAGTCTCGCTGCACCTGCTTCGGGCTGGGTTCGCTGCTACGCTCGCTTCTGCGGCTTTGGCATGCTTTCTCGCTGAAGCTCATGATCGCCACCCCTGGTCCCGCACCCACTCCCTGGCTCTTCCTCAGCGTGGCGATCACGCTTCCTCCTCTATCCACAGAACCCGGTCTTGCTAGCCTCTCTGGGGGTGGGGCTGCTTACTCTGCTCGGCCTGGCTCTGGGTACCTACTTGGTTCGAAGATCCCGCCGGCCGCAGGTTACTCTCCAGGACCCGGATGAGAAGTACCTGCTGCGGTTACTAGACAAGACGGTAAGTTGTGAAGAAGGGGGCTAGGGCGGAGAGTGGACCGAAGTTCTCTTATTTTGAGGGATAGCATCCAAAGTGGTTGGATTGCTCCAAGAGACTTGGCAGGCCAGACCTGCTTGATGAAACATCTTGTCATCCATCCTCTAGACAGTGAGCCACAACACCAGGAGGTTCCGCTTTGCCCTGCCCACCGCCCACCACATTCTGGGGCTGCCTGTGGGTAAGGAAAAGGGAGTGGGCTCTCTTCTTGGCATCCTATGAGGGCGAGTCACTGCTTAGCTGTTTTTCCTGTGCTCACAATTACCCTTCTGTCAGTCCTTCCGCCTGTGAGGGACCACTCCTTTAGGGTGTGGCTTCTGTGCTTCAAGTCATCTCTAACCTCCCCTCTTTCCTTAGGACATATTATAACCGGCTTCATATCCCAGAAAACACTTAATTTCTTCCCATTATGCAAATCCTCTGCTCACCTGCTGCTTGCTGCTAAGGTCCTGGCAGTAGGTAGTTTCAAAGGTGGGAGGAGGCAAGAGATACTGCTGAGGGATCCTCTCTGTGGAACCCACATCAAGAAGCAAAACATCCTTTTCTCTCGAATCTGAGTCTTTTGAAAGGTGACAGGACACAGCACATCCACTGCAGCTTATGTGTCTCTCTCCCAATGGTTCCCAGGTAAGCACGTCTACCTCTCTGCCCGGATTGATGGCAGTCTGGTCATCAGGCCTTACACCCCTGTCACCAGTGATGAAGACCAAGGCTACGTAGATCTTGTCATCAAGGTAAGTGCATAGAAAGGAAATCTTGGGTCTGGGGAGATGGCTGGGTTGTTGGGTAAAGTACTTGCCATCCAAGCCTCAGTTTGGACCCATGCAAAAGTTGAAATCTCAGCATGCCTCTACTGGAAAATGGGAAATGGGTACCTGAGAATTACCAGAAACTCAGAGTTTGAGAGAAGCTAGCCTCTCAAGAACAAGAAAGATCCTGTCTCAAACAAGATGAAAGACACTGACCAACATCTGAGGTTGTTCTTTGGCCTCTTCACACTTTCCATGAGCACACAAACACACATTGCATACATCACACATATATGCATACATGTGCATACACACACACACACACACAAAGGAATACAGAGACCCTGTGGGATTTTTAGAAGCTTCCTAGATTCCTCTGACAATAGGAAGTAATGAGTCCTTTGTGGGTCCAAGGGAAGGGAGAAAAGATTATGGGTGTAATAAGTTCTGACTTGGTTTTCATTACATCTCAAATGCGGCATTTTCTTCCTTTCTCATCAGGTTTATCTGAAAGGTGTGCACCCCAAATTTCCTGAAGGAGGGAAGATGTCTCAGTACCTGGATAGCCTGAAGATTGGGGATGTGGTGGAGTTCCGGGGGCCGAGTGGGTTGCTCAGTTACGCTGGGAAAGGTGAGTAGCTGTCTTTTCCTTCCTCCAGTCTCACTTCTCCTGTCCTTACTGTCCAAGGCCCCCAGGCCCAGGCCCATCCCCAACCTACTTGTCCCATCCCCCACCGGAATCTGCATGTGTGCTTGGGTATACCTGTGCAAAGTCTCCTGAAACACCCATGCTATGGAAAGGCAGGTTTCACCTTGTGGAGATTACCAAAGTAAACCTATGTCTCTCCTTCCCTCACCAAAGAGTTCCCTCTGGCTCAGAACCAAAAGAGAAAGCTTTTAGCCCTTCCCAAGGAAACAGCAGGGTGCCATGCCGCGTCTCTGGTGATGCTCTGGCATCCACCCTGGCTCCAAGCCTACCACCTTCACCAGGGAGCAATCTTATGCCAGAGGTCTTCGCTCCGCACACCTCCCTTGCCCACGCTGCCGCTGAATCTTCCAGGCTGTGTGGGATCACTGGACTCCTAAATGTGGCTTCTGTGCCCACACTGTATCCACCGACTAAGAAGCAGAAAGCCCAGCGCCATTGTCCTTCCTGAGTAATTGTCCTGGTCTGTTAAACTCAAACCTCCACACAAGCCCAAGTCCCAAGATCAGATTTCATAGCAGCTGCTAAAACAGCCTAGGGCATGCTTTCTGTTCTGTTTGTTTATTTAGTTCCTGTTTTGAATTGACTCTGACTCTTAACTTGGCTTCCCAGGGAATTTTAACATTCAACCCAACAAAAAATCTCCACCTGAACTTAGAGTGGCGAAGAAGTTGGGAATGATTGCTGGTGGGACAGGTCGGTGTCACTTGAGGGACATTTTTACTAAGCACTCTTGGGGTTTGCTCTGCGGGTTCCTTCTCAGTTTTGGTAATAGAGGACAAGTCCTTAATCTAGGGACCAGCACTGCCTATACTTCCCCAGTAGCTGAAATCATAAGGAAGTAGAAAGAACAATAACAAAAATTCACAGACAGAAAGAGAGCGGTAAATCACGAGGGTCTTCCACAAACTGAGTGGATTTAAAGACTTCGAAAGAAACAACCAAGTATGACAGTTTAGTGAGCACAGAGGGAGAGCACCTACCTAGCACATTCAATCCTCTCTGTCACAAAAGAAAAAGCGAGAGTACCATATATAGTAGGACTATTAGATACCTACTACCCTATAAATAAGTAGCTGCGAGCCTTTCCCTTCTGCAAATGAGGGAATGGAGATTCCTAGCACTTGTTACTATAGGATTATTTAATTAGTAATGGCCACAGGCAGGATTCAAACCTGCTGTGTCTGATTCTAAAGAACATGATCTTCCCTTCTAAGCATCATTCCAGAACTCTTAATCAGAAGGGATGTTGGTAATATATGTATGACTTTGTTTTTTTGTTTTGTTTTTGTTTTCTGAGGGAAGATCTTGTTATGTAGCTCTGGTTGGCCTAGAACTCTGTCCTCACAGAAATATGACAGACAGCCTTTGCTTCCAAGAGCTGGGAATTAAAGGCATGCACCATCCGGCCTAATCTAATAGTGTTTGAGTTCCTACCTCCAAGGGACCCTCAGAACAAGTGTTTTAGATGAACTCCTTAGAAGGAATTCTACACTGTCTTCTTATGTGACTCTTAAGGTTCAGGAAAGTAGGGCCTGGTGAACATGCAGGCGGAGGTCAGGGGATTGGCTACAGTTCAGCAGTGTGATGATAAGCTGAGAAGACAGGGTTGGTCAGCGCAGGAGCTAGACAGAGGAGAAGATAGCACCTCTCACGACGGGGTCTCCTCGTGCAGGAATCACCCCAATGCTGCAGCTGATCCGGGCCATCTTGAAAGTCCCTGAAGATCCAACCCAGTGCTTCCTGCTTTTTGCCAACCAGGTTGGTTTGCTTTTCTGAGAGCCAGCTTCAAGCTGGCTGTGTGAACAGGTGGACTGAGACAGACAGAACTAGCTTGGGGACTATTCTAGCATCTATCCAGAAGCTCCTCTGGGAATTCAAGGTCCTTTATCATAATAAGAAGGAATGAGGGAACTATCAAGGAGAGCGCCAGGATTTGGTTTCCAGCCCCCACAATGGCAGCTTACGCTTTTCTTTAACTCCAGTTACAAGAGATCTGGCATGATCTTCTGGGCTCCAGGAGCAATAGGCACTTATGAAATGTATTTATATACATGCAGGCAAAAACACTCATAAAATAAAAATAAGTAAAGAAGGGGGGCTGGAGAGATGGCTCAGCTCGTAAGAGCACTGACTGCTCTTCCGGAGGTCCCGAGTTCAATTCCCAGCAACCACACGGTGACTCACAACCATCTGTAAGGAGATCCAATGCCCTCTTCTGGTGTGTCTGAAGACAGCTACAGAGTACTCACATAAAACAAATGAATGAATCTTTAAAATAAAAAAGTAAAGAAGGAAAAAGGACCTAGTATTAAGCCACAGAAGCAAGAGAAGATGGAGGTGTCTCATGTTGACCATGGCCCTTAGGCCTTCATGGGCAGATATTTCTTTGTAATGTGTAAATGAAAGCCACTTCCTGATCCTCAGCCTCCTAACGATACTGCAAGTCTGACCTCTCCCTAGAACTTGAGCATGCCTTTGGTATTCCTCTTCCTTTTCTGTTGGATGGGTGTCATAGCAAAGGACTTTGCTGGTATGGACCTGAGATTTCTAAGTCTCTGCTTCCCCGTTTGCATTTCAGACTGAAAAGGACATAATCCTACGGGAGGACCTAGAGGAACTACAGGCCCAGTATCCTAATCGCTTCAAGCTCTGGTTCACTCTGGACTATCCTCCAGAAGGTATCTTGCCGTTTCTGAATATCTGGATAATCAAGGCCTTGCCCCTCGGTGAATTCTGGTTTCAGCAAAACAGATCCTCCTGACACTGCCAGAATCCTAAATCCAGGTTACAGAGTGACCCCTTTGCACAGGCTCCTGGTTTCAGGTGGGTGGCAGGGATGCGGCTGTAGTCAATGCTCCAACCTGAGGCTTTTGCAGGATCTGTTCTGGGTCTTCCCAAGGGTCTGTACCAGGAAAGTCTCTTGCTGGTATGGACCTGAAGCACGTGTTTTCCTCTCTTCCCTATTCTCCAGACTGGACCTACAGCAAGGGCTTTGTTACTGCTGACATGATCCAGGAGCACCTGCCTGCCCCAGCAGAGGATGTGCTGCTGCTGCTCTGTGGGCCACCACCTATGGTACAGCTGGCCTGCCATCCTAACCTGGATAAGCTGGGGTATTCACAAAAGATGCGATTCACCTACTGAGCATCTCAAACCCCCCTGAGCCCACGTGTGCCATTATCCCTAGTCAGTTCTTGAACACTAAGAGGCCTGGGGCCTTTGCTGAGAGCATCAGCCTTTTGTGTCTCATCCCGGAATCTGGATGCTTGCAGAAACAACACTCCTCCAGCTATGGTAGATGAAGGTCAAGGCTAAGTCATTCCCTTAAAGCTTCCTTTATCCTAATCTTGTGATAAAGGTCCAGATGAGGCTCAAGGAGCAGTCTCTAGGGCCAGAAAGAAGGAAGTGTGTACATTTGCTCTAAGGCTGCCTAGTTTCTGAGAACATCATGGTCACCTCTGTGTCTGTGATGAAAGCAATGGACTGGGCAATACATTTTGCTCCATCTTCAGCACTTCATCTGCTACTTATGTGAGTACAGGCTGAGTGGGCTATAGACACAGTCCCACAGAAACTGTAGGAAAGGAATTATTTCCCGGAATTCTAAGCCTCAGAGCAAGGAGGCTGACATATATGTATTTGTGTGTGCGTGTGCGTGTGTGTGTCTCAGGCCCTGCCCAGGCTGGAGTGAAATGGTTACCCATAACTTAAGATTGCTGCTTGTACAAAGAGTGTCTGGCTGTTCAAATAAATGGAGCTGAGGTCCTTCTTGATGATCTCAAGAAGTCATCGTGTCTGGGTCCTTGTCTTCTAATGCCTAAGGACATTGGAAGGAAAGAGCTCCCAGCACAAAATCCCCTGGGTGTTTTAAAGAGCTTCTTAGGAGTTGTGCCATATGGTGAAATGTGAGCTGCCACCAGACCCGGGACCATTCCTGCAGCTGTTCTGCAGAGCCAGAGCCCAGCTCCTCCCTGGAGGCTTCAGAGGTGGAGGAAAGAAAACACAGTTAGAGGGGGCTTTCAGAGATGGATAACCCTCCCAGTGGTCCCTCAAGTTGGCCAGTCTTCCCCTCTTTCTGTGTACCCATCTTCATGTTATTCATCCTTCAGGGTACCCGGCGTACAAAACAAAGTGTTGCCTTTCCATTTGGAAGGGACGTCTTTAAAAAGTAAGCTGACATCACCAGCTCTGAACAGATTTGGTGACTGGACCGAGTTGGCCTCTCTCAGGCCCATCAGTCCTAAATAGCTGTCTAAGCTAGAGAACTCCTGATCCAGTCTACTCAGTTTCCCAGGATAGGACTAAGGCGTGGCTTCTTTGTTGGTCTCATTGGGAGAACACAAGGCTTTGGGTTCAGAAGGAAGGTCATTTTAGTTTTGCTTTTCATCTTATTTTATATGCATGGGTGTTTTGACTATGCATATCTATGTACCACATACATGCATTACTCAAGAATACCATGGAACTGGAATCACAAACATTGGAAAACTGCCATGTGGGCACTGAGAATTGAACACTGGTCATCTAGAAGAGCAGCCGGTGATCTTAACTGCTGAGCCATCTCTCCGGGCTCGCAACATTTTTTCCTTTGCATTTGTTTTTGTATGGAACTGCGTTTCTGTCTCTGGGGTCTGACAGAAGGCTTATGGGACCCTCAGAATTCTCACACACACTCCAGTGGCAATAGAACAGGTTCTTCAGTAAATTCTGTTGTGTATTATTCCATCTAATATTAATCTTGATCAGCTACTGCTCTGTGAGCCACCTCACCCTCAGAAAGGAAATTCTTTCTTAGGATTGTTGAACTTGCTGAAGCATCCCAGCAGAGAGGGTCCTGTGTGGAAGCTTACTAGTCCTTGTTTTGTGAAGAAATGATTGCAAACCTTTATCAAGGACCTATCATGTGTGAAAGCTATGACCAAGGATGTCGATAGACTTACTCCCCCAAACTCCTTCAGTCTAAGATCAGAGCACACAGTGACTAACACCACTGCAGAGCTAGGGTCCTAGGACACTAGGGTCCTAATAGGAAGGGATTGAGAAAGTCAGCAAGAATTTACATCTTGCCGGGCGGCGGTGGCGCACGCCTTTAATCCCAGCACTTGGGAGGCAGAGGCAGGAGAATTTCTGAGTTCAAGGCCAGCCTGGTCTACAAAGTGAGTTCCAGGACAGCCAGGGCTACACAGAGAAACCCTGTCTCGAAAAAACCAAAAACAAACAAACAAACAAAAAAAAACAAACCAAAAAAAAAAGAATTTACATCTTGTTAGCAGACAGGTACCCAGTACCATTTGAAGGATTTTGCCTACATTGCACAATATAATCCTTACGCTAATCCTGTGAGTTGAAGATTAAGGATTTATGAGAAGGAATACAACCGGTCGGTGGTTGGCAGAGCCTGAAGCTGAATTTAGGATTATCGGTAACCAAAGCCAAACCTAGAACTGAGCATTGTAAACTGCTTGGATCTTTTGGAAACCGGTGAGGGAAGAACCGTTCACAGAAGATCAGGGTGCAAAAGCCTGAGGAATGAGAGAGAAGTGGGAGAAATTTACTGAGGTCCAAAATACCAAAGAAAGATGGAAGAAGATGAGGCCTGAGAGTAGCTTAAAGACAGCTTGCAAAGGGCCGTGCTTTGGGCGTTGGTGACGCATACCTGGCAGATCTCTGTTAGTGTGAGGGCAGCCTGGTCTGCAAGCTCTACCCGGAGAAACTGTCTTGAAAAAAACCAAACAAAGATTAAAAAAAAAAAACCTAAAATAATTTAAATAAAAACACCTTTAAAGGGGGAGCATACTGACAAAACTTGGGCTCAGTCAGCAGTTTCCAGGTTTTGCACGGCAGGTAATAGATCAGTAATAACTAGCTGTCATGAAGCACTAACCATTTGCCAGGCATCATGCAGATACTGCCATGAAATGGCCTTAATCCTGGCAGATCTGATGAAGTAGCACTGTTTCCCTTCACTTTCAGAATTAGTAATGATTTGGAAGGATTCAGAGCCCATGCTTTTAACCAGAACAAGGTTGACTTCACTCCTGGGGCATGCATCTAGCATTTGGTCACCTTCCCTAGCATCTGGAGCTGTATCGGCTGTGTATTGTTCTTTGGAGTGTAAGAAAATGAACAATCCCCAGATCCTATATTGTGTGGTTCAGCTCCGGCAGAGAAGCACGCTCTATATTGTCTTCTAAGATGTGCTCTCTGGGTCACATGGGAACATGAACTGGCACAGAAAATTGTCAAGCTAGGCTTGTTTGAAACAACTTCTCCCTTTCTGATAAATAACAGGAACCAAAAGTCAAATCCAGTTGAGTGCCAGATTCATGATAGTCGTTCCATAAATAGCACACCAAAGGAAGAGAGGGAGGGATTAGGAAATTGGATATAGAAATAAAGAGTTTCGGAGTTTGTATGGTAGCCCACGTTTGTAACTCCAGCATTTGGGAGGCTGAGACAGGATGGCCCCGTGTACAAGGCTAACCTGGGTTGCAAAATTAAACCCTTTCTCAAACAAAAATAAAAGTGTGGGTTGGCGTTGACCTTTAATACCGGCACTTGGGAGGCAGAGGGAGGCGAATCTCAGTTCGAGGCCCGCCTGATCTACAGGGCGAGTTCCAGGACAGTCAGGGCTACAAGGAGAAACCATGTCTTGGAAAAAGAAAAAAAAAAGGCGGGGAGAAGAGTTTTCGGTATTAGAGATATAGTGGCTTGCCTAGAGGTACAATTCCCAGTACTGAGAGAAGGAAAAAAAAAGTGTTTCGGAGCTGAAAAGCGAGGCCGTGGGGTGGGAAACTCAGCGTTCCTTCCCAGCTCGCTGCTCCCTTTTCCATCACGCGCCCAGCGTACGCCCGGAGAAGAGGCTTTTGCAGTCCGCCAGTGTGAGGCCAAGCTGGGACAGCCAGAGCCAGCGATTGGTCAGATCAGAGGCGGGGCGGGGCGAGCGCGCCCGGATGATTGGCATGCGCAGGAATGCCTGGATGGGGGGGGGGGGGCGCGAGGTAGCGCCGGGAAGGTGACGCGGCTGCGGAGGTGACGCCGTGCGGTCGCGCGGCCCTTCCGGCGCGGGCAGGGCGCTGAGGATCGGGCGCCCTTCGGCCGCAGGCCGCCTCCAGCGCCGCGGGATGTAGCGCCCGGGCCCGCGGCCCCCAGCAGAGGCAGCCAGCCAGGCCGTAAGTGTCCCGGGGTTGAGCGGGGCGCGGGCCCTGTAGACTCCGGAGGGGACAGCGCGAGAGTGGCCCGCCCCTGGATCTCCGCTCACCGCCGGACCCTCCCAAAGGTCCGCCGTAAACATTTCCGGCCCCTCCCACCGCACACCGCCTCCGTTCGGGGGGCTGCTCGTCGCCGTCGGGGCCCGGCAGTCCGCGAGTGCTGTCTCCGCAGCCTCGCGGGAGACGGCCGCGTTCCAGCCCTGCTGGCGACCTCCGGAGTTGAGCTTGCGAGTTGGGTGCGGGAACACTGGCCCTGGGTGGCCGGGAACCCTAAGGCCCCCACCGCGATCCTCAGGTCAAACGTGACGGGGCTCCCTCCTGGATAGGGTCGGCGGGGAGGTTGATGGCGAGTCTACAGGCCTAAGGTAATACTCAACTAGAATGTAAACAAGATGCCGAAGTGTTGGGAAGGACCAGATTTCATCTCACAAGTCTAGGGTTGATGGATGTTGGCTTGTTTGAGAATTTGGGTCTCGCACTTGCTTTTAAGAAAATAAAGTGGCTCGACATCAGTTTGTGGCGCTTCGTAGTTGAAGAAGAAGAAGCTGGGCGAATTTCAGTTTACATAGTTTCAGATGTCAGGGGAGCACGAAGAAACCATTGGATCTGCTATAATAATCAGATTATTTCCCTCGAGTATTTAGCAGACGCACCAGAAAACCCAGCAATTTCAGTTGTGTGGTAAATCAAACGAAGATGGCAGTAGGTGTTTCTTTTCCGAACCAAAGTCGTGTTGGGATGTGCTCACTGCTTTTGTTTTTTTCTTTTTTTTCTTTCGATAGTGCAGGGCAGGCTGTGATGGTGCAGTCGCTGTCCCTATGAGTTTATGGCATCAGTACAATGCCAGGAACTCAGATAGGATGGCGTTAAGTAGATTGCAATGTCAGGGTTCCCGGCCTGCAGCCACTGCATTTCTTTATTACAGAAGTCGTTTCTGTGTAAATTTTTTTTGTGAAAGGTCCTTGAGAAGTTAGTCTTCAAGAGCTAGCGTTATCAGTAAAGTATTGGACGTTTGGTGTGGACCTTCAAAAACTGCCCCTACTCGCACAGGATAATCTGGAGCCGAGGTGTTCTCAGTAGCCCAGAAATGACAAGATTTCTGAGGAAGAAGTAAATAAGTGTGAAAGAGAGTCCTAGGAAACATCCCTAATTTCATACCCCCTCGCCCCCCCCCCCATGGACAGAGTACAGCACCTTAAATCCAATGGTAGGCTAAGTTGTGTCACTTCAGAGTGACCTCATTTTTCTTAAGCTTCCAGATGGAAAGTGCATTATTCACTGCTCTGGGTAACCATGCTACCGTGTAAACACCCGTTTACACAACTGTACCCCCTGGAATGCCCTGCCTCAGAGGTCCATGCCTATCAGGTGCTTATGATCTACGAAGCTTTCTTTTTTTTTTTTTTTTTTGGTTTTTTGAGACAGGGTTTCTCTGTGCTACGAAGCTTTCTTGATCATTTTAACTGAAGTGAAGCTTTTCTCCTCAGTTCCTCCAGCACCTGTTAGCTCTTATCTTCATAATGATGCTATTAGAAAACAAATTATCCCCCTAGGTGGTAGGCACGCACACTTTTAATCTTTAATCTCAGCACTTAGGAGGCAGAGACAGGTGGATCCCTGAGTTTGAGGCCAGCCTGGCCTACAGAGTAAGATCCAGGACAGGCAGGGGTACAAAGAGGAATCCTGTTTCAAAACAACAAAAAGAGGAAGAGGAGGAGAAAAAAAAAGAAATTATTCAGTAAACACCCTTAAGATTTTTTTAAATGTGCACGCCTGTTGCCCACTGAAGAGGGGTTGGTGCCCTCAAAACCGGGCTGATGTGAATGCTAGATATTAAAGCAGGGTCCTCTGGGAAAGCAGCCAGTGCTTTTAGCCATTCGGGCAACGCTCTAGCCCTCAGCAACCCCCTTTTGGTTGTTTTGTTTTTCTTTCTAGACAAAATTTCTCAGCGTAGGCCTAGCTGTACTGGAATTCTGTAGATCAGGCTGGTCTGGAACTCAGAGATTTGCCTGCCTCCGCCTCCCAAATGCTAGGATCAAAGGCGCGCACCACCACCACCACCACCACTACCACCACTACCACCACCGCCGCCTGGCTTAGCATCCCTTCTTAAAGGACGGCACCAGCCATTCCAAGCTTCTTCCTCTGCTTCCCCTTCTCCCTGAAGCAGTAGCCAGAACTGTACGTCTTTTTTTTTTTTTTTTTTTTGGTTTTTCGAGACAGGGTTTCTCTGTGTAGCCCTGGCTGTCCTGGAACTCACTTTGTAGACCAGGCTGGCCTCGAACTCAGAAATCCTCCTGCCTCTGCCTCCCAAGTGCTGGGATTAAAGGCGAGAACTGTACGTCTTATAGTACTCAGTAGATGCTCTCAGCTTCAAGGACAGAATTTACCCTGGTATAGGCAGGTAAATGTGTTCCCTGCTTCTGTAGGAAGTGATGTAAAGCCAAGCTGAAGCTCTCTGACACAGCCGACTACACTTTCCTGCCTGCCTGCTTGGCTCTCTGAGGAGCTGTGGAGTCTTCCTCACAGCTAGGAGCTTTATGAAGTAACATGCTGTTTTCCTTGTTTGGTACTAGTATTCATCAAACTTGTTACTTTTGTCTTTAATGTGCCTTTGTCCTTGGTCTGCTCATCAGACAGTCCTTGCCATACTGAACTCCTTCCCATTTTGCTGCTTAGAAATGAGGGTGTGACTGATGTTTATAAAGTTTAACTTTATAACTCTGCAAGTTGGATTGCAAAGATTTTGAAGATACTCTCTAGGCAAACCAGTTCCAGGTGCTTGGCTTTTAAGCAAGTACCTACCAGTTTCCTTGTGCTTCAGTGGGACTTTGTGGGTGCGCAGTTTAAAGTGAGTTTGGGGATAAACAATTTTAAAGTGAATTTGGAGGTACACAGTTTACTGTGACTGCTATACTGTGCAAACTATATTGACCAAATATTTGTAATCTGCTTGATTTTTTTCAAAGCAGCTCGAAGGGCATGGGACATACCTATGAGCCCAGCATTCGGGATACTGAGGCAGGAGAATGATTGCCAGAATTTCTAGACTAATTTAGGTTACTTAGGATGCCCCAAGCCAGGCAGGACAATATAGTAATACTCTGTCTCAAAAAGAGCTGAGGTAATGACAGGAAAAATCCATCCTGTTTATCCTCCTCCTCCTGCTCCTCCTCCTCCTGCTCCTCCTCCTCCTCCTCCTCCTCTCTGTGGATCTGGCTGTGAGATTAAAAAGACCTCTTCTCTTCTGTTGAGATAGGAGAGCCTCAAAGGAAGTGAGATTGTGACTTGTCTCTCCTTCAGATTCTGAGGCAGTGACACTTGGCATCAAGTAGAGTGAAGGTCCCATTCCCGTAGTGTGGGAATGTCTTGACTCATTTTTCCCCAGTGGCGCGATGAAATCAACCTCACTTACAGGCTGTGTAGAGGAGAAAATGGATCTTTGTCTGGACTGCTAGGCTGGTCTGTAGAATAATGAGAACCAAGTTGCAAAGACAGACCCCAGCTCACCCACACACTCTGTAAAGGCCCGGAACCTTAGATCAAATCTAGACGCTCTGTGCCTTAGACTCCAGGGAAAGTATGTGTCATAGCCTGGAAAACTTGGAAACTGCTTCAGAGAATAAATTATCTTCAAAATCTCTAAGGGCAACTCTCCAGCTAATTGGCTGGTGATTAAAACTCAACTTTTTTTCCAAGTTTGGTGCAGGATTATCTTATTTGTAGGAACACAAATGCCTCTCCTTCTCCACAGCTTTAGTCTATAACAGCTTGCATTTATCCAGTTGGGAAGCTTAGTGGTAAAAGTTTATTGGCTTGAGTGGACGAAATCCCAACAAAAATGCCCTCTTGAGTTTGGCCCGGTTATAATTTGCTGTGCTTGCTGGGTGTGGCCCATTTGAGAGGAAAGGTGTTTCCTCTAAACTACATAAGGACTTAGAGGCGGCTCAGAGTAGAATGGCGACCCTTGGAGTCAGTCTCACACCTTAGGGCTTTCTGTTGATTTATTAACAGCCTAAGATGTTCATAACTTCCTGTTGGTGAGTGGTCCACGCTGAAGCAGCTGTATTTTCAGGCCTGCTCTTTTCTCTGCCAGATCTCCCTCTCTCTTCCTTTCCTGTCTCAACTTTTCTGGTCAATTAGAGAAACTATCAAAAATACCGGCTTGGATCGTTTCTGATCTTTGAACTCTTATTGTACAACCTGAAGTTTGTGCTGTCCTTGTGCCTCTGGTGGAATATGTAAACAGCACTCAATGAATTAAGTGTGTGACCAGTGTCCTTAAACAGGTCTCTTCCTGCAGTGTCCTGCTGGAGCAATGCCATCAGGTCACAAGTTAACTTACCTATCTAATTATACCAAGGCAGGGACAGAACTTGTTCAGCTTGGGTTTTGCACAGGACCTTACAGAATGACTGCATTCGTTAAGTATTCGGTGAATGAGTTGGCTTACTCTGGGGGAAAGGATAAGAGATAGCCCCATAGTAGAAAAAAGGGCACCAGCCTTGACCTTGATCATGCTTTCTGGCTGGCATATGCCCAGTTCAGTCACTTTGAAATACGGATTCAGACCAAAACTGTGGGTCAGCATCATTTAGGACTCACGTAATATTGTGCTCCAGAACTCCTGTCGCCTGCTTTAAGTAACTGGAGGTTTAGTGTACCCTTCTTGTCAAACTTCTCAAAGATGACCAAAGCTCTTTGTTTGTTTGTTTGTTGCTCAGTGTTATTAATCTCTGGGAACTGTTGATTCAGTAAGACTTCCCTTTGAGGAAGGATGTTTTGAGGTCAGCTGTCAAGATTTCCCAATATTGTTTCTCACGTGAGTTGCTTATCCGCTGGGCTTTCCAGGGGCCTCCAGTTTCCTGTTCTTCTTGAGCTCAAGTGTTGATTGTGACTGTGTGTGTTGGCAAATGTCTTGTCCCGGTCTTGCACACTAAAAGGAGGAGGAACTGGCTGTGTTGACAGAAAAGTATACTAGGTAATGAGTTATTGTTTGTGTCTCTCTGGGGACTAGATCTGACTCTTTCAGTGCGCTCTCTCTCTCTGTGTGTGTGTGTGTGTGTGTGTGTGTGTGTGTGTGTGTGTGTGTGTGTGTATGAGAAGCATAGGATGATACATGGCTTGTATGAGGATTGCCTTCACCTGAGGGCAGATTAAGAGATTAGTCAGACTTCTGCAGAACCAGTGGCAGGCAGGCGGCAGCAGGCGGGTAGGTATGAGCATTTGTTCGGGGAATTAGCCCACATGAGTGTGGAGATTAACTCCCCAAATGGACCATCTACAGGCTAGAGAACTAGGGAATCCAGTAGTGTAATTACCAACTGAAGGCTGAATGGCTGAGATCCTGGTGGCTGTCGGGCTTACCTTAGAGTCCAAAGGCCAGAGATCCTAGAGTTCTGAATGTCTGCAGAGGATTTTATTGTTTGTTTGTTTGTTTGAGGCAGGGTATCACTGTGTAGCTCTGGCTGGCCAAGAACTTTCTATGTAAACTAGGCTGATCTTGAATTCACCAAGTTCCACCTGCCTCTGCCTCTGCCTCCTGAGTGCTGGGTTAAAGGTGTGCATTACCACATACCCGCAAAGCTCACTTTTCTTCTGTCTCATTCTACCTGTGGGGCAGCCAGTTAGATAATGCTCACTCTCATGGGTGAGAGAAGATCGTCCTCAAACTCAGGCCACTAAATCAAATGCCAGTGTTTTCCTGAAACCCCACACCCCAGAGGATGCTTTACCAACTATCTGGATGCCCCTTAATCCAATCACGGATTCCTAAGATTAACCATAACCTACATATACCTGATTATAATCCCTGAGAGGGAGTTGAGATTACTCTTGGGTAAAAACTAGTACAGATGCCAGAGATGTTTGTTTACATAGTGAGCTGCCATGGGTGAAGCAATGTGTCTTTAGGGAATAGTCATGTTTACTTCGCAACATGAAGGAGGCAGTCTCCTAAGTTTAAATGTCTCGCATCATACAACTCACTGTGCTGTCTCTGTGTTGACCTGGGGTAATGTTCTGGCTAGAGTTGTTGCTATGAGTAACAAAGGCCTGTCTCTGGAAGAAGGAAGACTTGGTAATACCACATAGAAATCTTTGGAAACTTTCCTTTTCTTTATACCTCCCTGAAACCTAATTTGAAAATATTACATTAAAAAAGTCCAGTGTAAGCCGGGCAGTGGTGGCGCACGCCTTTAATCCCAGCACTTGGGAGGCAGAGGCAGGCGGATTTCTGAGTTCGAGGCCAGCCTGGTCTACAAAGTGAGTTCCAGGACAGCCAGGGCTACACAGAGAAACCCTGTCTCGAAAAACCAAAAAAAAAAAAAAAAAAGTCCAGTGTAGAAAATCCTACAATGTTTGAGAATGTTCTGGGAAGACTGAATTCTGATTTTTCCTGAAGGATCGTGCATTCCTGAATCTAGTTTATAAAAAAAGTATTTTGAGTGGAGCTTAGGTTTATGAGCTGTGGTGGTTGGGACGGTCTCTTGCAGAGCCCGTGATTAGGTATGTGTGTGGCAAAGGGCGCACTTGGGGAGACTCGTCTCAAGCTTCCGGCTTCCAGGTAGGTCATTGCTTGCTGTGAGGAGTGTGATGAAGGCTTGTTATTAGAGCCTTGAACCCAGGCCGTAACCCTGAAAAGAAGAGCGGATTTGCAGAGGAAATAACCACTGGGCATACCCAGCCTTTTCCCATGCAAGGCGCACTTGTCACCTATATCTAGGGAAAGGCCAAATGAGTACAGTTGACATTTAATCCATTCCTAAGTCTGTGTGTTCTTTTAATATTGTAGCCAGTTGTGGATTTTGCTTCACTTAAAGAAAAAAGGTAGGCATGGTGGTGCACACCTTTGATCTCAGCACTCTGGAGGCAGAGGCAGGTGCATTTCTTGAGTTTGAAACCTGGCTCATCTACATATCAAGTTCCAGGCCAACTGGAGCTACATAGTGAGGTGGTCTCAACTCCCCGCACCCCACAGAGAAAACAGATTTATTCGTGTACTGCAATGAAACAGCCAGTTAGACTTGAGAGCATAGCCTACAGCTGGTCTTGGTGTTTTTGATGTCAATCGCACGTCAGGCCTTTCATGGGGAGAATTGAGTTTGAGGAGTTGTAGGCATTACCATTCTCACTAATGGGCTCCATTCCTGGGGAGAGCCTTTTCAGAGAGGGCACCGGTTTTGTGATGTTGACAGTTTGGTACAATAACAATAGAACCTGTGAAGGCAGAGAACTAGGTGTTATATATTTTTTATATTTATATGTAATGAGATCATATGGTTATATATGTGTATATGAGATCTTATATATGTATATAGGTGAGATTAGAGTGTTTCTGGTAAAGCATAATATTCTAAAGAAGACAGTAGATTTTATTTAAACAGTGAGCTAGCCTCTACAGTTAGAGGCAGGGTAAGCGGATTAACTACGTCATATTCAGCGTAGCATTCCAAACATGAACCCAATGTTGTCGTGTTTGTATTTGCAGTGTCCACCATCACAGGAAGATCTCTGCCCTCTGGGGCTGAGAGACCCCAGCCTTCCCTCAAGCTGAAGCTGCAAGGCACTGAGGTAGCAGCCAGATGTCTTCCCACAAAGGATCTGCCGTGGCACAGGGCAATGGGGCTCCTTCGAGTAACAGAGGGGCGGACACAGTGGAGCTGGCTGAGCTGGGACCCCTGCTGGAGGAGAAGGGCAAACGGGCAGCCACCAGCCCAGCCAAGGTAAGCCGCTTTCCAGAGTTGCCTCCTTGGCCAGTGCCCTAGTGAGCCTCTTCAGGCTCAGTTTAAGATCTCCCCTTACTTCCAAATTACCCACAGTACCCCGGGAATAGTTCCATGTGGGTCTTTATTGTGCTTGTTTTAGGTGTCTTTATTTTTGTCTCTGAGCTTTAATTTTCCAAAAGAGCACCCAGTACTTTTGTAAACTCAGTGTCTAGCAGAAGAACTGCAGTAAATTCATCACTAAATGGACATGAATTAAGGTAGTAGACAAAAATTCCTTCCAGTGTGACAAGTGGAGATCTCTCACTAAAAGATTGTAGAAGTTCCCAGTGCAGAGCTGATGTGGAGGCTCCCTGCACTGTGCAGGGGGAAGGGGCGTGAGAAGAGTGGCTCTCCTCCCTCCCTCCAGAGGAGTAAGGGGAGGACTGTATAGCACCCAGCCAGAACATAGCCGCGTTTCTTATGGGAAGGCTGGGACGTGTCGGTTAAGGAAGCCGGATCTAAATCTGCAGTAACATTGCCTCCCTGAATGAACCTTTGTTTCTAAGGAAAAGAAAGAGTGGGTACTGGGGTGGGCAAGCTAAAGTTTCACCATAAAATCTAAGGGATTAGAGGGATTAGGGTCTTACACAGAAAGAGTGTGAACACAGCTCAGAGAACGTGAGCCACCAGACTCCCCATGTATGTTCTGGAGCCCTGGACCAGAGATAGGCTTGTGCTGCTCTGTCTCTCTTTAAGGCACGTACTTTCTTGGGGGCTGGGTATGGTAACATGCTGTTAATCTCAGAATTTGGTAGGCTGAAATAGGATTGCAAATTTGAGCCTAGCCTGGGCTATATATAGACCTTTTCTCTATAACAATATCAGCAACAAAAATTGCTATGCTTAGCTGGGTATGGTGGCACACATCCTTAATCCCAGCATTGGGAGGACAGAGGCAAACAGATCTCTGTAAGTTCCAGGGCAGCCTAGCCTGGTCTACATAGGGAGACCCTGTCTCGAAGGAAGGAAGGAAGGTAGGTAGGTAGGTAGGTAGGAATGAATGATTGCTGTGCCGGGTGCCCAGGAGTTAGTACTACTGCTTTGAGTGGACCAGTTCCGAGTACCCATATGCCTGGGAGTTGCTGTGGGTGGGAAGTGATTGACATTTTAATTTTTAAAGGAAATATGTATTTTATGAGGAAAGAGAGAGTTATGAATGCATACAACACATGCATGCAACAACCTGCAGAGGTTAAAAGAGGGTATTAGATCCCTCGGGACCGGAGCTGCAGGCAGTTGTGAGCCGCCATGCTGGTGCTGTAAAATGAACTTGGGTTTTCTGCAAGAGCAGTGATTTTATTTGTTGTTGTTTTATGCAGCTATGGTTTGCCCAGAACTTACTAACTTACCAAGTAGACTAGACTGGCCTCAAAATTACATTGATCCTCCTGTCTCTGTCTCCCAGTAATGGGATTAAAAGTATCTGCCATCACGGTTGGCCACAGTTGTCATGATAGCAACCCCAGAGTATGTGATCAGAGAGTAACAAGTAAGATTGCCACAATCAGGCTGGAGAGATGGCTCAGTGGTTAAGAGCACGGACTGCTCTTCTGAAGGTCCTGAGTTCAAATCCCAGCAACCACATGATGGCTCACATCCGTCTGTAATGAGATCTGACACCCTCTTTTGGTGTATCTGAAGACAGCTACAGTGTACTTATTTATAATAATAAATCTTTGGGCCTGAGTGAGCAAGGTTAACTGGAGCAAGTGGCGCCGGCCAGAGTGAGTGGGGTTGACCGGAGCGAGCAGAGGTCCTAAATTTAATTCCCAGCAACCACATGAAGGCTCACAGCCATCTGTACAGCTACAGTGCACTCATAGACATAAATAAATAAATAAAATAAGTCTTTAAAACAAAAAAGGTTGCCGCAGTCATCATTGAGTCTGTCGCTTGGCTTAGTTTTAGTCAGTGGACGGGGCTGAATGCCATGGTGCAGACTTTGAATCCCAGCTCTCAGGACGCAGAGGCAGGAGGATCTTCTTGGTTTGAGGGGCCAGTCTGGTCTATATGATGAATTCCAAGCCAGCCAGAAGACCCTGGAGAGCTTGTGGGGAGGAGGGAGTGAAAGGGAAGGAGAAAGAGAGAGATTGGAAGATAAGACTATTTGGGAATTTGGGGAAAGTTGAGGACTACATGTCCTCAAAAAGAGGATGGGGACTGGCAGGAAGGCTCAGTCAGTAAAGGTGCTTGCTGTCTTGCCTGACGAGCTGAGCTTGGTCCCTGGAACCTACAGAGTAGGAGAGAACGAACTTCCTCAAGCTGTCTAGATGAGCGCGCGCACGCGCACACACACACACACACACACACTAAAATTGTGAAAAATGTTTTAAGAGAACAGGCACATAACATCTAAGGCAACATGTACCTGTAATAAAATTTAAATAAGTGAGAAGAAACTAAATTTAAAAAATATCTAGGCCTGGTGCACTAAACCTGTGTTCTTCCAACGCTAGTCTCAGTCTGCGTCTTGTGTGCCAAACAGAACTTTCACCGGAATATAGACCAAGTACGAATTCAGACAACTGTGGCGCACCGAGTATTGTGCCTTAGGAGTGGAGGCCCAGCTTTATGAAGAGGCTGCGTGGGCTGCTGTGAGTTTGGGTCTCCCCAGAAACATGCAGTTTAGGAGATGACGTCTAGATTGTTGCTTGTTGTTTTCTTAGGCTGAAGAAGAACAAGCATGCCCAGTGCCTCAGGAGGAGGAGGAGGAGGTCCGGGTACTGACGCTTCCTCTGCAAGCCCACCATGCCATGGAGAAGATGGAGGAGTTCGTATATAAGGTGTAGCCCAGAGCCGGGAAGGGAAAGTGGGGCGGGGCGGGGTGAGGCAGGCTTGTCTGGGAGGTTTCTAACTGGCAAGCCTACCTGGGGTTAAAGAACACTTGCTTGATGACCTGAGTTCAATCCCTTGATCCTCATGGTAAAAAAAGAAAAAGAATAATTCCCACAACTTGTGGGAATTATTTGAACAGGAGCCAGAAGACGCCAGGAAAACATCAGAGGAAAGATTTGTGCTTGTGAAAAACATGCTTGTGATTTCTTTGTGTTCTCTCATTATATTAATTTTTAAAATTCAGCCGGGCGGTGGTGGCGCACGCCTTTAATCCCAGCACTTGGGAGGCAGAGGCAGGAGGATTTCTGAGTTCGAGGCCAGCCTGGTCTACAAAGTGAGTTCCAGGACAGCCAGGGCTACACAGAGAAACCCTGTCTCGAAAAAAAAAAAAAAATTCAAGGAGCATAAAGGAGGTTCCCTAGAAAGTGGCCAGAATATCAGCTTGGTATCTCCAAGTCTAGCCTTATTCTCCTGGGACTTGGGACCATCTGAAGCCGGAGTGACAGCCTCCTAGGCAGGTTCTTCTTCAGTACAGTTTTCCCAGGAAAGCCACTTTTCACTACAGCCATCTAAAAGCATTGTGTGTGTTGTAGGTCTGGGAAGGACGTTGGAGGGTCATCCCATATGATGTGCTTCCTGATTGGCTGAAAGACAATGACTACCTGCTACATGGCCACAGACCACCTATGCCCTCCTTTCGGGCTTGCTTCAAGAGCATCTTCCGCATCCACACAGAAACTGGCAACATCTGGACGCATCTGCTCGGTGAGTGATTTTGGATGAGGAAAAAATCTAGTTTGTAGTGATGAGGGCTGTTCCACGGGGCAACCATAGTCTTGGGTTGCTGGTGGTGATGCACACCTTTAATTCCAGCACTTGGATCTCTGAGTTCAAGGCCAACCTGGTTTACATGGGAGTTCTAGGCTAAGCAAAGAAATAAACAAAAAAGGAATTCCAATCTTACTTGCCAAGGAATTTGTCCATGGGGAGAGAATAAAATTTCTCTGAATAATTGATATCAGGAGTCTGACTTTTTAGGTTACCGTTCACCTGACTTGACAATTGATCGCTGGGTTTTTAACCACAAGGCAGAAGGCCCAAAACACAAGGGAATGGCACTGCATGTTGGCCTTGGATTGCTGCTGGGGCATCCATGTAATGGGAACTTCTGTTTCCTAACTTGCCACTCTTTTTTTTTTTTTTTTTTTGGTTTTTCAAGACAGGGTTTCTCTGTGTAGCCCTGACTGTCCTGGAACTCACTCAGTAGACCAGACTGGCCTTGAACTCAGAAGTCCGCTTGCCTCTGCCTCCCAAGTGCTGGGATTAAAGGCGTGCACCACCACTGCCCAGCATAACTTGCCACTCTAAAAACAAACTGCCACCCTTTCACAGAATAGTATTTTTGTGGCCTGAGAACATATGCTTGCCTAGCTCCAGGAAGCCCTGGCTTTGATTCCTAGCACTGAGTAAACTGGACATGGTGGCGCATGCCCGCAATCCCAGCATTCAGAGGTGGAGACAAAGTTAGGGTTACCCTAGCTACACAGGGGTTGGAGGCCAGCCAGAAGTACAGGGAAACCTGTCCCCAAAATAAAAATGTCTGGGTAGGAGAGGTAGCTTAGTGGTTGAGAGAACTGGTTGTTCTTCCAGAGGATCCAGGTTCAATTCCCAGCATGCACATGGCATTCGCAACTGTGTGTAACTTCAGTTTCTGGGTATTTGACATCTTCACACAGTCATACATGCAGACAAAACACTGATACACATAAAATAAAAATCAGTAAATTACTTAAGAAATAATAAAACTGTCTTGGTGTGTTTGTCTTGCTGACGGCAGTTCTCATAGCTAGCTCCCCTGTTTACTGAGCACAGCAGTGGCTGCCTCGGTGTATATAGTCCACGTCTCCTCATAGGTTCTTTCCTTTTGTCTTGTGCAGGTTTTGTGCTCTTTCTCTTTCTGGGAATCTTGACCATGCTGAGACCAAATATGTACTTCATGGCCCCACTGCAGGAGAAGGTGGTCTTTGGGATGTTCTTCCTGGGCGCGGTGCTCTGCCTCAGCTTCTCCTGGCTCTTCCACACCGTCTACTGCCATTCGGAGAAGGTCTCCCGCACTTTCTCCAAGTAAGTCGAGGGAATGAAGTCTTCTCTTCTGTTGTTAGAGCAAGATGACAAAGTTTTTCTTACAGAGACTAAAACTTCATGATAAACTTCCCATGACCTCTTCAACAGATGGAAGCCAAATCTGGGATATGTTTTCTACTGAAACAGTAGTGTCTTGTGTGAAACGTGAGGTGCTGATGGATTGCTTTCAAGGCCATGTACCTAATACCAGCTTATCTTTCTACTGACCGGGGCCAAGTGCTGTGTGGCACACAGTCTGTGCTGCAGACTGCCAGTGCTCTGACCCGACGCAAAGCTTATCTTGCCGGCCAGACGGTGCTAGAAGCATCAGCTGTCTGCCAGGCGCGGCCACGGCCCTTGCTCAGCATGGGCTCTGTTTACTCGGGTCGTGGCTGTTCCTGCTTTCTTAGTGATAGTAGGAGATTATTTTATTTATCCCAGTAACTCTAGTAATGAGAGTATATTATTTTGCATGCCAGTTTCAAGGAGGGTGGGAAATAAATCTTTTTAATAAAAAACAAAGTTCAAGGGGTTGGAGAGATGGCTCAGTGGTTAAGAGCACTGACTGCTCTTCCAGAGGTCCTGAGTTCAATTCCCAGCAACCACATGGTGGCTCACAACCATCTGAAATGGGATCCAATGCCCTCTTCTGGTGTGTCTGAAGACAGCAACAGTGTACTCATATAAATAAATATTTAAACAAAACAAGTTCGCCGGGCAATGGTAGTGCACGCCTTTAATCCTAGCACCTGGAAGGCAGAGACAGGCGGATTTCTCAGTTCAAGGCCAGCCTGGTCTACAGAGTAAGTTCCAGGACAGCCAGGGCTACACAGAGAAACCGTCTCGAAAAAACCAAAAAAAAAAACCCAAAAAACAAAAACAAAGTTCAAGGAGAGTGGGATGCATCTGTATTTTAAGCTATTCAGATCTCAGAAATTTGAGGCAGGTCTGAACAGTATAGCAAGACCTTGTCTAAAATCATAAAGGAGAAAATAGATCTGGTGCTAACATTTGCAATGTCAGCCTCCAGAGACTATGGCAGGGAAATTGCTGTAACTTTGAGGCTAGCCCAGGCTACATAGTGAATTTCAGGTCATCCTGGGATAGAAAGCAAGGCTCTCTTCAAACAAAAGGAGAGTTGGTTAGATAGTTCAGTGGGTAAAAGCGCTTGCCACTAAGCCAGATGACCCAGGTTCAGTCCTGGGACCCACGTGGTAGAAGGCAGGAAACAACTATGACCCCCCATACTCAGGTGATAGTAAACACAAATAAATAAAGGAAAAAGTCGATAAGAACAGGACAAACACAAGTACTTGTGTGGAGCATGGTGGCATGTGACTGTAATTCCAGCACTCAGGATGCAGAGGCAGGAGAAAGAACTAAAACTGGAGACCAGTTTACCTAATGAGTTTAAGGCCTTTTGGCGGGACCTTGTCTCACAAACAAACTAACATCCCCTAATGATGCTCTTAATCTAAGGGTTTTATTTTTAGAACCTCATCACAGAGCCTGTGTTATGTTCTAAAAGTATCTGATGTAGCCCAGGCTGAGCTTGAGCTCTCTGTAGCCTTGAACTCCCCCACCTTTTGCCTCCACTACCCAAGTGCTAGAATTACAGGTATGCACCACACACCTGGCCTTCTTAGAGATTTAGGGGGGCTGGAACTCCTTGGAATTCACGGAGATCCGCCTGCCTCTTCCTTACTAGTGCTAGAATTAGAGATGTACACCACCACCACTCAGCTCTTAGAGAATTTTTTTACTGGAAAGCAAAATGTTCTCAACTTTGAGGAGTTTGGGTACAGGGTAGATAATAGTAAATGCTGAGGCTCGAGGTGGTCAGGTCTGGGTGCAGGTGGAAGACAGTTAACTGGGTAATGGGGTCACAGACATCCTTTCTTGCGTTCACTTTTGACCTCTGTGGCTTATTTTCAGACTGGACTATTCAGGGATTGCTCTACTGATTATGGGGAGCTTCGTCCCCTGGCTCTATTACTCCTTCTACTGCTCCCCACAGCCACGGCTCATCTACCTCTCCATCGTCTGTGTCCTGGGCATCTCTGCCATCATTGTGGCACAGTGGGACCGGTTTGCCACTCCCAAGCACCGGCAGACAAGAGCAGGTGAGCAGGAACAGGCTTGGTGTCACATGCCTGGCCCTTAATGCAGTTCCTCATGCTGTACTAACTTCCAGCCATAGCATTATTTTCATTACTGCTTCCTAACTGCAGTCTTGCTGCTGTTGTGAATAGCAATATAAATTATCTGTGATTTCTGGTGGTCTAAGGAGACCCCTGTGAAAAGGTTGTTCAGCCTTCCAAGGGAACTAGACCCACAGGTTGAGAGCCTCTGTTTTAATTCCAATTACTCAGGAGATTGATGTAGCTGGATCAAATTCAAGGCCAGCCAGGTGACCCTGTCTCAAAGTAAAAGATAAAAGGGCTGGACATAATAGTTCCAAGGAAGAGTGTTTGCCTCTTGCCTAGTATGTGCAAGATCTGTGGTTCAATCCCTAATACCAGAGTGGGGAGGAGAAAAGGGAAGGAGGCTGAGTGGGGAGGAAGACAGTGTTGTAAAGTTCAGGGTATTGGACCATGCGCTGAATCAGCTCAACTCCAAGTTTTAGTTCATGGAATCCACACAAACTGATTGATGTTTAAAACTCAAAAAGTGGCCCAAATTCTCAAAGCTGTTTTCCCTTGGTATTTCAGTGCTAATGGGTCAGTTAGCTTTAAGCATATCTATGCTTTGATGCTGTAAAAATATAACAAGCACAGCCATTCTAGTGACCGAATCCTAAGCACTAAGACAAGGGATTAAAAATTAGCATTCCCGGGGCTGGAGAGATGGCTCAACGGTTAAGAGCACTGACTACTCTTCTGAAGGTCCTGAGTTCAAATCCCAGCAACCAGCAACCACATGGTGGCTTACAACCATCCGTAAAAGAGATCTAATGCCCTCTTCTGGAGCGTCTGAAGACAGCTACAGTGTACGTACATATAATAAATAAATAAATCTTTAAAAGAATTAGCATTCCCGATTAGGGGGAGGGTGGGGGAGGGAAAAATTAGCATTCCCAAGCCAGGTGTGGTGTTTCTACTTGGGAGGATGGAATAGGAAGATGGCATGTGTTCCAAGGCAGCGAGGGAGATATACAGATCAAGACCCCATCTCAAAACAAACATAAATAAAAGAAAGTACACACCCTGGTGCATTTTACCAGGAGTGGAATACTTGGTATGATGAATTAAAATACTTTGAGCATAACGATTAGTAGCAACTAATATAATAGCAAGCATTTATCTTCATGTTGACTCATCTAGAGTACTTGGAGCAATGCCACCAATTATCCCTAGCTTTCAGATGCCTTAACTCTTTTTCTAGTTTAAGTGTATGGGTGTTTTCCCCACACATTATGTCTGTGCACCAACTGCATGCTTGGTGCCTGCAGAAGCCGGAAGAGGATATTGGACCCCCTGGAATATGGATGCCTGTGAGCTGCCGTGTGGGTGTTGGGACTGGAACCCAGGTCCTATCAAAGAGCAGCCAGTGTTCCTAACTGATGAGCCACCCTTCTTTTTTTTTTGTTTGGGGGTTTTTTGTTTGTTTGTTTTTGTTTTGTTTTTAAGATAGGGTTTCTCTGTATAGCCCTGGCTATCCTGTAACTCATTCTGTAGAACAGGCTGGGCTTGAACTCAGAAATCCACTTTTCACTACAAAGTAGAGCAGAGTGTCTCTGCCCCAGTTCTGTACAGTGTGGGAACAAGAACTCAGTTCTCCTTTGTTACATATTCCTGTGTCCCTGCAGCTTTAGGCAGCTGCTCTTCTGAGGATAGACTTTTGTCTGTTCAGATGATCGAACTTCCGGTTACTTCAGTCTTTTGTGATTTTTATTAGAAATTTTGTGCTTGGATACAGTATGCTTTGATTCTATGTATTCCTTCCTCCATCGACCTTCCCTGTCTGTCCTGTCTGTCCTGTCTGTCCCCTTCCACCCTTGTGCCTGCTTGGTTTTTTTTGTTTTGTTTTGTTTTTTTACATCGCCCATTAGCCAGTGCTGTCCATGTGCACAGGGAATGGAGCCATCACTGAAGCAGGGACAGCCTCCCAGTGACCACACCCTCAAAGAAAAATGGCTCACTTTCCCAGTATCTGTCAACTGTCACCAGCTCCTCTGGGATGGGACCTTGTGAACCGTTCCCCAGTCCATGCTGGCATCTTGACTGGCTTGATTCTGTGAAGGTTTTTTAATGATGTTAAAAAAAAAAGATGTATTATTTATGTTTTACTGTGTATCTGTGCATGTGCCCATGGAGGTCACAGACAGTGTGAGATCTCCTGGAGCTGGACTTCAGGGGTTGAGTGTCCCTTAGTGTGTATGTACATGTACATGTGCCCATGGAGGTCACAGACAGTGTGAGATTTCCTGGAGTTGGCATTCCAGGCAGGTATGAGTCTCCCAACCTGGGTGCTGGGAAGTCTTTGGAAGAGCAGCAAACACCACTACATCAAGCTATCTCTTCATCCCTTTCTATGTTCTTAATGGGAAATCTACTCTTCTGGCTTTGGGGCCACACCAGGTCTTGGCTTGGGTCTATACCAAATTGACTGACCATCAGATGAGTTTTAACAAACCTTTTTAAAAATATATTTATTTATTTATTAATTTTTGGTGTGTTTGGTTGTCTGTCTGTGGTTTTTCAAATTTTGTATGTTTTAAGAAAGAGTCTTACTACTGGCTGACCCAGAACTCAGTATGTAGACCAGGCTGGCCTGTAACTAAATGAGATCCACCTTCCTCTGCCTCTTGAATTCTAGGATTAAAGGAGTACTCCACTATGCTAGCTCCCCAGTTTATTTATTTTATTTGTGTTCGTGTGAATCTGTGTCTGCCTTGTATATGCAGGTGCTCACAGAGGTCAAAAGAGGTCCTAACCTTTTTAAACATGTGTAGTTCATAAGAAAACAGTTGCTTTTCATAGATACGTCAATTCCAGAGTCACAGCCTTCACGTAGCTACTTCCTGTTGACAGTCATGTCTGTTCTGTTCAGGAGTGTTCCTGGGACTTGGCTTGAGTGGTGTTGTACCCACCATGCACTTTACTATCGCTGAGGGCTTTGTCAAGGCCACCACAGTGGGCCAGATGGGCTGGTTCTTCCTCATGGCTGTGATGTACATCACCGGAGCTGGCCTTTATGCTGCTCGGATTCCTGAGCGCTTCTTTCCTGGAAAATTTGACATATGGGTAAGAAATGACTCTTAGCAGGGCCTGTGATGGTGAGTGACTGGCCCAGGTCAGAGCCCTGAGTAGAAGGTGGTAAGAGATTTGGGCCATGAAGTATTTGAGTGTACGTTGTGTGTGAAGGAAGAGGATCAGTAAGATCAGCCCTGATCTCAGAGCTTCTTAGAATGCTCTAGAACAGGCATCAGTTTATGATGTAAAGCAGTTTTTATGGAGAAACCAGAAGAGGCAAATTTTTCTCTGACTCCTCTGTCCTAAAGGTGGGTCTCTGTTTGTTCCCACAGTTCCAGTCTCATCAGATTTTCCATGTCCTGGTGGTGGCAGCGGCTTTCGTCCACTTCTATGGGGTGTCCAACCTTCAGGAATTCCGTTATGGCCTAGAAGGTGGCTGTACCGACGACTCCCTTCTCTGACCCTTCCCATCTGAGGGGTGGAGGAGGAACTTCCCAAGTGCTTTTAAAAATAACTTCTTTGCTGAAGTACGAGGAAGAGTTCGAGTTGTCTGTTTCTAGAAGAAACCTCTTAGAGAAGTCAGAAGCAGTGACACTTCAGCTCACTGTCACAGCCTCCGGGCAGTACACTTCCCATGTGCATGCCCGGCAGTCACCTCAGCAAGGCAACTGCTGGTCCTTCACAGATAGGACGTGGGAGCTCATGTTGAGATTTTACCCATTCCTCCAGCCATTTTGGGAAAGAAATTATGAACTGGGATTCTTCAGAAATTATGTTTTGTTTTTTCTTGAAGAAAATATCCCTCCCTTACCCGCATCCTTACTTTGTAACCTGGCTGATAACGGGCCATCCATTTTTGTAGCACACTTTTCAGAAACAATTATAACCTGGTCCCATCTTTCTAGGACAAACAAAGCCACGCCTTGATGTAGCCCGGCTAATCATGGAAGTACGTCCAGGCTTCAAGTAACTTGAGTTTAAATCCTTTTTTTTCTTGGCAGAGTAATGTAAAATTAAAATGGGGAAGATATTTAATATTTAATACTAAGCTTTAAAAAGAAACCTGCTATCACTGCTATGTATCTTGATGCAAAGACTATGGTGATAATAAAAGAAAGTACAGACAACGCTTGGCATTCAAAGTGTTAACATGTGTTGTCTCAACTGTTGCACACAACCCCTGAGGCTCAGGTTTGTGAGGACTCTGGCTTCTACTGAAACACAAATCATACTGACAGTGAGATGTGTGTGGTCAGCGAATGTGCATAACTCAGTTCCTAACCTTTGATCTATAATACAACTTAGTACCATACAGATCCTGACTAAGAGAATTACTGTGCAGACTGGGGGTATCCCTCAGATGATAGAGTGTGTGCCTAGCACCCACAAAGCCCTGGGTTTCATCACCATTAGCAGATAAATCAGGCATGGTAGGTCATGCCTATAATACCAACACCAAGGAGATAGTTATATACATGAGACTGTCTCGGAAAAGAAAATCCTTGTGTAATCCTTGTGTAGTAATTTTGGCTTTTTGAGATAAGGTCTCTGTGTAGCATCGGCTGTCTTAGAACTCACTCTGTAGACCAGGCTGGCTTCAAACTCACAGAGATCTCCCTGCATTCACCTCCCAAGTGTTGGGATTAAAGGTGTGTGCCACCAATGCCTGGTAGTGGTGGTATTTATCACAAGAGTCTCCAATGTTGAGACACACCCTAGAACTTAGTTTTATTAACACTATCCTGTTGGTGCTAGAGAATCACTCAGTTACTGCAGTGCTCGATGTAGCAAAACCAGGGAAGGGTGGCATGGGCTTGAGATCCCAGAGCTGGGAGTCAGACAAGTAGATCACTGCCTCCCTACGCAGCAAACCTGGTGCCTACTTGACTAGTTTCAGGGTAGAGAACTTGTCAAAAAAAAAAAAAATGGACAGTGCTTCAAGAACAATTCCTGAGGGTGTTGGCGGGAATATCTGTATTCCCTCGTACACACCCCACCCACCTACCTGCAAGAAGCCCCCCTTGTTTACTGTGATTGTCTCACCAAAAGCTGACTTACTCTGAAGTTCTGTCCGTTGGGTTGTGACACAGCACATAAGCAGCCAGGTAAGAGCCAGGAATCACACAGTGTAACTGTGTGTGTGTAACACTATGTACAAGCTTTCAGCTGAGGACAAGTGATGCTTTGAAGAAACAGTTTAGCCCAGCATTGTGGTGAATGCCTTTAATAACAGCAAGTCAGAGACAGAAGGATCTCTGAGTTCTAGGACAGCTAAGAGTACACAGACCCTGTCTCCAAAACAAAGAAAGAGAAATAATTCATTAGGCCAAGAAACAAAAAATGTTTCTTTTTTTTGGTTTTTCGAGACAGGGTTTCTCTGTATAGCCCTGGCTGTCCTGGAACTCACTTTGTAGACCAGGCTGGCCTCGAACTCAGAAATCCTCCTGCCTCCGCCTCCCAAGTGCTGGGATTAAAGGCGTGTGCCACCACCACCCGGCTCAAAAAAATGTTTCTTAGTCTCCAGTGATAACCCAGAAAATAGAAATTAAAAGCAAAGGAAGGGAACAAAGGTGGGTGTGGAGGTGCATGCCTTTCATCTCCACAGAGAGGTCCAGCTCAGCCAGGGCCAACATTGTGAGCTTGTCTCAAACGCGGAAGACAGAAAAGGAGGAATGTTTGCCTCCAACCATATAGGCATAGTTATTATAGCCCAGTCAGGCCTCACACTGGATGTGGAACCAGGGATGGCCTTGAACTCTTGGTGCTCCTGCCTCTACCTCTTCAATCCTGGAATTAACAGGCATTCACCACATCCTCTAAAACTCATACCCTATCCCAGGTGTAAGTCTCCAGCTGTCATTTACATTTATTTGCTATTTGTAATATTTGCAATTATCATTTTCCAGACAGGGTTTCTCTGTGTTGTCCTGGCTGTCCTAGACTCACTTTGTAGACCAGGTTGGCCTTGAACTCACAGATCCAAGTGCTGGGATTAAAGATATGCACCACCATGCCCGGCTTAATATTTTAGTCTTCTGGTCAGTTGGATTCTATAACCACAACGTCATGGGGAGTAGCCAGTTCTAATTTTAGGAAAACATTAGCTTTTAATGTACAGATAATTATGACAAATAATTTCCCTCGCCTGTTTTGCAATCATCAGATACTGGTTGTGGGAAGCAAATTTATAGTCATATTACAGAAGAAATCAGACCTGCAAGAACAGGAAGTGTTCTGAGCCACTGAACTCTCTCCAACTCCAAGTCCTATTTTTTAAAATTTGTTCTTTCTTTGTTGGATTTTGGATTTGTGGGTGTTTTTGCTTTGTTTTGTTTTTTGTTTGTTTGTTTGTTTGTTTGAGACACAGTCTAACTCTACAGCCCTGACTGGCCTGAAATTTGCTATGTAGACCAGACCAGCCTCAAATTCATGGGGATCCATCTACTTCTGCCTCTCAAGTGCTGGGATCAAAGGTATGTGCTACTACTCCTTATAAATTGTCTTTCTTTTTCAATTAATACTTTATCAAGATATCAATATATCTTTCAACATTTTGTTTGTGGGTTTTTGTTTTTTGTTTGTTTGTTTGTTTTTGTTTTGTTTTGTTTTTTTGAGTCAGAGTTTCTCTGTTCTGGACTTGATTTATAGACCAGGCTGGCCTCAGACTCACATAGATCCACCTGCCTCTACTCCCTAGTGCTGGAACTAAAGGCCTGCACTGCCACACTGGGCTTCTAACATGAAATTTAAAGGTATGCTCTTCATTATTTTTAGCAAATACAGCTTGTTCTGAAATAGACTATTATGCCTCCAAAGAGGGTTTTTTTGTTTTGTTTTTTGTTTCGTGTGTTTTGTTTTGTTTTTGCTCTAACGTTGAGTCAGTTTGACTTTAAAGAACAAAAATATTCCATAATGTTGCCATTGGAAACTGGTAGTCTTATAAGGTTTGGATAAAATAACCTGGAATTTTGGTGCATCTCTTATTAATAAGAGTCAAAGAGCAGTGTTACTGTGATAGGTAAAAGTCTTAGATAGAGGGCTTCCCAGATTATTAATTTGTTATATTTTGAACCGTTTTAATACCAGTAAATCACTGTAATCCACTTGGTTGGAACTGGTTATTATGTTTCCCTTTTTATTATTAGGGAGATGATTATGTATTTATTTGGTTGTAGGAATTTGGATGTAAATAAAAATGCCTCCTCACATCCCATGAAGTTTTCTTTGCAAGATTTAAAAGAGGTTTGTGTTCATTTAAAAACTGGATTTCTTCTGAATTATACTGAATGAGAACTATTCTATGAAGTTAGTAAAATTTTTGAATCTTTTTTAACATGGAGATTTGGTTTTAGTTTGTGATTTAGGACGTCAAAGCTCTTAAATACAAAAGGTCATAACAGTGTGCTATGGAAGAACAAGAAATGTGTAAGCTGTTGAGTCCCCAGCTTGCCTGACACCTACATGGATGTGTCCCCAGAAGAGTCAGCCCAAGTGTGAAGTGAGAAATAAGACCCATGTGTTTAAATTCTAATGTTCTGCAGCACCCAAAGTGTTAACTACTCATAGGACCCTTTTCATCCAGGCTGGCCAGGTCTTCGTTTTGATGTCTTTCCCAACAGACAGAGTCATCTGATCTTAGCTGTAGCTCGCTTAGTTCTTTGTCTTCTGGAAGCTCACCATGAAGAATTTCTATAACCAAGTCTGAACGATAGTTACCATATTAAACATTCCTTATAATGTGTGATGGCTCCCTTTAGGAGAGATGGCTTGTATAGCTCTTGGTTTGGTCCATTTCTTAAGATTTCCTTTATAAAGAAGTTTATCATGGTTTCCAATGGGGGTAAAACTTAGTAAAACAAATGAGAATGTCTTTAGTTAAAGAAGCCAAACACCAGAGCCCATAGAGATGGCTCAGCAGTTAAGTGCACTGGCTGCTCTTCCAAAGGACAACGGTTCGGTTCCCAGCATCCACATGGCACCTCGTAACTGTCTATAATTTCAATTCCAGGGGATTATCACCCTCACACAGACATACATGCAGGCAGAACACTAATATATAAAATAGATAAATTTTTAAAATAAAGCTAAGAGCTTTTTGTCACTTCTGACAGTTAATTTTGTTGGTACCACTTGTCCATTTAACTCATTCCAGGAATAAGTACAATGAATACATTTACTCATTTTAGTAGGATTACTAAAGTAACAAGTAGCAAAATCCTCTTTTTTTTTTTTTTTTTGTTTTTCGAGACAAGGTTTCTCTGTGTAGCCTTGGCTGTCCTGGAACTCACTCTGTAGACCAGGCTGGCCTCTAACTCAGAAATCCTCCTGCCTCTGCCTCCCAAGTGCTGGGATTAAAGGCGTGCGCCACCACTGCAAAATCCTCTTTTAAGATTTATTTTTCACGCCTGTAGTCCCAGCACTTGGGTGGCAGAGGCAGGTGGATTTCTGAGTTCAAGGCCAGCCTGGTCTACAGAGTGAGTTCCAGGACAGCTAGGGCTACTCGAAAAAACAAACAAAACAAAGATTTATTTTTAAGCTAGGTGTATTGATGGTGCACAACTTTAATCCCGGTGCTAGTGAGGCAGAGGCAAGTGGCTCATTTGAGGCCAACTTGGTCTACACAGGAGTTTCCACACAGCCAGGTCTACACAGAGAAACCCTGTCTTGAAATTTTTTTTTTAAAGATTTATTTTATTTGGGGGTGTGTGGCACACACATGGCACTTGGGCACTTATGGATGTTCCCATGTATGTGGGTACCAGCAGAGGCCAGAAAGGGGAGTTTGGATCCTTTGAAGCTGAAGATGTATGCGCTTGTAAGCTGACAGATGTGGTGCTGGGGACAAAACTCAAATCCTTTGGAAGAACAAGCATTCTTAACTGCTGAGCCGTCTCTCCAGCACCATGAATAATTCTTGGTAATAGAATTTTTCCTACTGCTGTGATGGTGGCTTTTCTGGCAAAGGAAGACTTCAGCTCAGTCCGAAAACAGCAAACTTAGCATTTGGATCTATTTCAACTTTAAGTAGGACAATTTGGATAAAATCTTATCATCAGGCATCGGATGTTTCATATAGGAATGGGGTAAAACAGAACTCTTGTTATTCAATCCAGTTTTTAAAAATGGAAATGTGCAAACAGTGTAAGTAGAGTTAGGCTTTCCTTTCGTGGTGGATTGACTAGGAATGTCCCCCCAGAGCCTCATGGATTTGAATGCTTGGTCATTAGGAATTAGGGGGTGTGGCCTTGCTGGAGGAAGTGGTCATTGGGGGCAGGCTTTTCAAGCCAGTACCAGTATCTCTTTGCTGCCTGCAGACCCAGATGTAAAACTCTCAGCTCCTTCAGCACCACATCTGCCTGCATGATGCTATGCTTCTTACTTTAATGATAGTGGACTGAACCTCTGAACCTGTAAGCCAGCCCCAATTAAATGTTTTCCTTTATAAAAGTTGCTATGGTCATGGTGTCTCTTCACAGCAATAGAAACCCTAACTAGCTAACTTTATATCGATTTTTTATTTAGACCTAAGAAATTGCTTTTTATTTTTATTTTTCGAGAGTATGACACTGAATTGATCAGGTTATCCTTCAATTCACTCACTCTGTAGCCCAGGCTAACCCTGAGTCAGCCTCAAGAGTAGCTGGGATTACAGGTGTGTACCACCAGAGGTTTTTTGTTGTTGTTGTTGGTTTTTGTTTTTTTAAGTTGGTCCCACTATGCAACACAGCCAGGTCTGAAACGCTCTGTAGACCAGGTTGGCTTTGAATTTATAGAGATCTATCTGCCTCTGCCTCCTAACTGCTGGGGTCATAACTGTTATCTTTCACAAATGTTTTTATCTCATACTTTGGCTTTCTAGTTTTGCCCTCATTATTTCTATTACGGAAGAAAAATCCCTTGGACAAGAGGAGTGTACGCTCAGTTTGTGAAAACATTTTTTTTCTTAATAAAGTGATTATGTTTTTTTTGTTTTGTTTTGTTTTTGTTTTTGTTTTGAAAATCTGTATCATGCCGGGTGGTGGTGGCGCACGCCTTTAATCCCAGCGCTTGGGAGGCAGAGGCAGGCGGATTTCTGAGTTCGAGGCTAACCTGGTCTACAGAGTGAGTTCCAGGATAGCCAGGGCTACACAGAGAAACCCTGCCTCGAAAAACCAAAAAAAAAAAAAAGAAAAAAGAAAATCTGTATCTGAATCACAGGCAAAAGCCGTTAACATGGATGGGGTATGTAGGTTTTGGAAAGTGACCGTCTAGCGTGGATGAACCTCTCGGACCTCATAGACCAGGCATGGTTCACTTTGGGCGTGCAGTCTGTAGTTCCAGCACTCAAGAGTGCAAACACAAGTGGATTGGAAGTTGACAAATTTAGTCTTTGATGTAGGCACTGAGAACCTGACCCTGCTGAAAGGCCCTGACTTTTCATTTGGGTTCACATAAGAAAACAAGGAAAACAGCATTAAAATTTGGCATCTCTGGCTCATCCTGCGTTTTTCTTTTTTCTTTTGGGAAGTTTTCTTGGCAGGAAGATGTGTTTCTATCCTCCTGTAGGAAGTGTTCGGATAAAATTTAATCCTGATTAGATGTGATATAGTTAGTATGTAAGCACATTAACTCACTGAGCGGCTAATTTTAATGAAACATGAAGGTGAGGGATTAAGTTAAACCTGCAGTCACCTTGGATTCCAGGGATGGAAAGCCTCCCAGGATAGACTGGCTGTTGCATAATGTCAGTTGTCTATGAAGATGCAGATGCCCCCTGGCACCGAGACTGTCTCCTTGGATGAAGAACTTCTCAGGGTCTCACTGCACCACAGTTCAGAGTGATGGAGTCCACACCTCCCTAAGACTGGCTCAGTATGTGCACCCCTTCACTCTTTCCCCGTTCTCTCTCTTCTCAAAACATCAGTATTCCAAAAATGGACTTGGGGATCACTGGGCCCCTCCATTTATCCCTCCCAGCGCTGCTATTTCCTCTTAGACCTTCAGCGCTACCCAACTCTTTAATTGGCACATTGAGACTGGTGATCAAGCCTAGTTGGGCTGTCAGACTTGGAGGTTTTGCCCTAAAATTCAAATCACATTACAAACTAGAAGGTTTTAGAGTGAGTTTCCATGAGTGAGGAATGACCTGGTCTATACACACAATTAAGATGAAGGAAAGCTGTTTAAAGAGGAGTGTGAATCTGAATTTACCACAGTGAAACCAATCAAGGTCATCTGCTTGTTTAGTCAAACTTAAGAGTTCATAGAATCAACAATTCCTGCAAATATCAATAAAAGAGCTCCCAGCCCATCGGACCACAGTGTACTCGGGATAAACAACGTAGAAACATTGCTTTGAAGCATGAAGTTTCAAGTGAAACCCATAAAGATGAAAAGCTCATGTGTATTTTGTAGACAGAACTAATCAGGGTTAGGGAGATGGCTGGGGGCGGGGGGGGGGGGCGGGGAGGAGCGTGCTTACAGGCAGGCCCGAGGACCTGAGTTCAAGCCCCAGTAGCCAACCAGGTGGCAGGAGAAAACTGACATCAAACCAGTTTGTGGATTGCAGTTCTTGTTCTGTTTATGGATTATTAGAGAAAGAGTAAAGGAGAGGTGATCAAACTGATGGCAAGGTCGCGGGGCAGAGGAGAACAGGGTGGAGAAGTTGGATTCCCACACATTTAGCCTGAGTGTGGCACAACTTCTCATTTTTAAAATACTGATTATTGTTGGGGAGTGCAGGGTGCCATGGCACAGGCGTGAATCAGAAGGCGACCTGTGGGAGTCCGTTCTCTCCTACCTCTGACCTTCCCATGCACTCCCTGACACAGTGCCCACATGAACACACAAGATGTAGAGGAACCAACAGAGCTTGTCCATGAGAGGAAGATCCCTTCACAAATGGAATTTTTAATCAAAAGTCAATATATCTTATTAAATGTATTTTTAAGTTTATTTTGTGTGTGAATGCCTTACCTGTGTGTGTGTGTGTGTGTGTGTATGCACCATGTATGTGTAGAAGCCTGTGAAGGTCAGAACTGGGCATCAGATCTCTTGGAACTGGAGTTACAGGCTATAACCATGTAGGTGCTGGAAACCAAAACTGCATCAGTAAGTGTGCTTGATCACCAGGCCATCTCTCCAGCCCCAGGGTATATGACTTTATAGGTGTATAGGGTGATCAGAAATTCATCAGCAAACCCCAACATGCTGATAGGGTCAAGAACTTCAAAATCAAATTTTTAGCCCAAGTTTTGTCCAGGGAATTTAGGTAATAGCAGAGTCATTTCTCCCTTTAAGAGAAATCATTAAAGAGGCCAAAAGAACCTTTACCACTGATACAGAATTTTGTTCTGGATTACTATTGAAGAGTAAAGGAGAGGTAATGCCGAAAGGCAAAGAAGGACAGACACCAGCAAAGAAGTCAGACTCCTCAGGATCTGTCTTTAGTTCACACAACTTCTAATGTTTGTTTGTTTGTTTTAGTCAGTGTTTTTTTTCAGACATGGTTTCTTTGTGTAGCCTTAGAACTCTGTGTGTCCTGGAACTTGCTCTATAGACCAGGCTGGCCTTGAACTCAAGAGATCCGCCTGCTTCTGCCTTCTGAAGGCTGGGACTAAAGGCGTGCACCAAGATGCCTGGGGAGTTTAGTGGGGTATATCTTGGTCACTGCTCAATTGCTGTGAAGAGACACACAACCAAGGCCATTCTTATAGAAGACCAAATTTAATTGGGGCTTTTCTTACAGTTTCGGAGGCTTAGTCTATTATCTTGATGGCAGGCAGGGAGGTGGAGACACAGTTGAGTATTCGTGGTGACCTGGGGACAGCAGAACTTTGCTGCTAGTCTCTCCTCCAACTCAGGCCATGCCTCCCACCTCAGTCTCTCCCTCTCCAGAGTTCATAAATAAGTTTGCTGTGGCCCTCGCAGCTCTCACAGTTTCCAGCACCCCCACCCCCACCCCTCACACCCATGCTCCCACCCGAACCTGCCCCGCCCCCCGCCCCCGCCCCCCCCCCCCCCCCGCAGCTGCAGACCCTACTACTATCTGGACCCAAGACAAGGCAACCTTGAATTGCACCTTTATCAGTGCCTTGTGACTTTAACTGTATAGGCTAGGTGCCTTGCTATCAACATCCCACTCCACCCCTGCCCACAACTTATAAGAGCAAGAAACTTATAAGAGCAAGAAACCCCTTTGTTCCCTGGAACTGAAGGGTCTGTCTCTCCCTTCAGGGCCCTTTGTGCTGTCTATGGTGTGGTGCTGGAACTCTCGTAATATCCCCAAACTGAAGGGAATAGAAGGCTGTTTCTCCATCTCAGCTAATAAAGTTCTTTCTCTGGCCTGAAGTCTTGCTTTTTTTTTTTTTTAAGGCCTCAGCATGGCTGCCTAGGACCATGACACAAATTCTAATAAAACTTATTGCAAGGGCAACTTATCTGGCTTCCTTTCTACAAACCTATAACATCTTAAGGTTCTAGCAGCTGGTGTTCTACTCCATCACTCTCTGCCCTGCTCTCTGGAAATAAAGTTTCTCACTGAAGCAGAAGCTCACCTTTTTTCTGGCTGTGCTGTCCTCCTCCGTCCCTCCACCTGCAGCTCTGGGGTTATTGCCAAGTACGGCCACACCCAGCTGCTTCTTTTTCTTTCTTTCTTCCCCTCAGCCCCCTAGAGATCCAAACTCAGCTCTTCCCCACCAAGGAATCTCCCCAGCTGCAACACTTTTTTTTTTTACGTACCCTCCCTAAAGTTTCTTTCTTATTTCAATTCCAATTAAAGTAGGTTGTGCATTCATTATGGGTTTCTTCATTGCTTGGGACTTAATAGTTTAGCACGCACTAAACAATCAAAACTACTTTGCGAATCTCAAATATTCCCCTTGAGGGAAACATTGAGCCAAGCAGTCCCTCTGGCATTTGCAGATTGAGTTACCTACCAAAGGCAAAGGTAGCTAACGTGGCAAAGGGTAGTCCCCCAGCCCACCCCCCTTTCTGGAACCCTTGCTGCTTCCTCAGGTCTCTTTCCTATTCCCTCTTCTCTTTCCTGAAGATTGCAAGCTTCTGTATACGCTGGAGGGGTTTGTGTGGGGGATGGAATTTAAGTGCTTGTTCAGGCCTGGCAGTTCTCTCCTGTCTTACCCCACGGTGGTTCCTTCCACAGGGGAGTGGGTTTGTCCTACTTGTATGCAGCACTGTGAAGGGCTTCAACACGGCGATAACTGTTACAGGTGAGAAAGTAACCGACCACCGCGCACAGAAGGCCAGATTAGTTCTTTAGTTTTCCCCAGTGACCAAGAGTGAGCCAAAGCCTCAGAAAGACAGTGCTAAAGCTCAGGGGCACTCAGACCACAGTTACAAAACCCTAGACGTGGGTCAGAGTAGCCTTCTAACGTGCTGATACCTTGGGCACTTCCTTCTCCTCTTTCTTTGACCTCATCCTTGATGTTTATGACAGAGAAGGTACTGGATAACAAGCAGTTAATTAAGCAGCCTGATGACTGACCTAGAAGGAGGACAAGATGACCCATGGAGCCTATGAGTAAAGCAGTCAGTCATGGATTCCAATAAAACTAGCTACGAAACCTGGGATTGTTGGTCTTTTTTATCAACCATTTATGAGGACCAATTGTTATTTGTATGCATGATGGGGAAATCAGATAATTTCTTATGAACTTATTATTTTTAAACATAGCAGAGCTAGTCAAATTCTGTGTTGAAGTCCAGTCCTGGGGACTTCTTGTGGTTAGCCCGATAAGGAAGCATTTTGGTTAATTTTACCCTGAGTCCAAAGAAAGAAAGGGCTTCATGGTTTCTGTCTCCAAGGATCCCGTGTTGAATTTCTAAGTTTTCTACATAAGAAGACACACAAGCTCCGAATTTGTGATGGGAACGGGGCTGGAGAGCTGGTCCCCATCCTCTTTGGGAGGGGATTCAGAGAGGCTGATCTGAGTTATACCCACAGACCAGGTTTCTTCCTCTTCAGGCCCTGTTGTTTTCTATACCCAGCTGCAGTGGCCCCACAGGATGACACCTGTGGCTCTGTTTAAATGAGTGCCCGTAGTTTACCCTACTGTGTTCATTGGTCCTATGACAGAGTGTCTGTCTCAAATTACTTAAAACTCTCTTAGGAACTTTTTACAGAATCTGTAATTACCACTCTGCCCAGAATTAGCTTTTACTAAAAGAAGGAAAATTGAAATCTAGGGTAGAGAGAGCATTGCCAATTGAATTAGTATGCAGGTCCCATACAAGTCAGATGGCAGGCTTAGGTACAAGGTTCCCCTTTTCACAGCATTCTTATATGTCAACTGGGGAAACATAAGAGTTCAGAGTAATTGTTACCTGCCTCTGTTGTTGGAGGCTTTTAGGATGAGGGCACAGACTCTAAGATCCTCCACTGTGCTAGAGAATCCATCCCTGGTCATGTGAGAGAATGAATAATTCATCTTCCCTGTGGATGAGGAGAAAAGGCTTTTGGGGGAGGGTGGGGAGTGGTCTGGCCTACAGAGCAGACCAGGGCAGCAGATTTCTGCTATGACATCTTATTTCCCCTGTATCCTTATACTGTAACTAGGCTAGCATGCAGTTTACTCTGACGGGGTCTGTATCCCATCCAAGATAAAGTGTCCTACGTGGGCCTGGAGATGTCCTGTCATGGAAGTGTATTGTAAATTCAACCCATTTTGCTCAAGCAAGTAATTTTCCATAACCGGTTTTTTAAATTCACCTGATATTGAGTATTATTTTATATTAAACAAAATTTAAGATTACTTTAAGCTTGTTTTCAGTTACTTGTTTTATAAACTAGTCTCTCCATCTAATCTTGTCTCTATAATTGAGGTACATTTTTGCTTAACATGACTACAAATAAAATTCTAAGCACATTAAAAACATTAGGTCATTTACAAGGTGAATGATCATTAACTTCTATGTCTTATCATTGTTTTAAAAGTTTATAATAAGCCGGGCGGTGGTGGCGCACGCCTTTAATCCCAGCACTTGGGAGGCAGAGGCAGGAGGATTTCTGAGTTCGAGGCCAGCCTGGTCTACAAAGTGAGTTCCAGGACAGCCAGGGTTACACAGAGAAACCCTGTCTCGAAAAACCAAAAAAAAAAAAAAAAGTTTATAATAAAATTAATAACTTTTAAGATTAGGATTTTATAATTTTATCTCTGTTAAGATTGTTGTTGTTATTATTATTATTATTATTATTTGGTGTTTGAGACAAGGCTAGCCCTGTATAGCCCTGGCTGTTCTGGAACTCACTCTGTAGACCAGGTTGGCCTCGAACTCAGAAATCTGTCTGCCTCTCTCTCCCAAGCGCTGGGATTAAAGGCATGCACCACCACTGCCTGACCTCTGTTAAGATTTTTAAGCTTTAAAAATTACAGTTTTTGTTTTAAAGGTTTTATTTATTTATTTTATATATATGACAAGTACACTGTAGCTGTCTTCAGACACACCAGTAGAGGGCATCAGATCCCATTACAGATGGTTGTGAGCCACCATGAGGTTGCCAGAAACTGAACTCAGAACCTCTGGAAGAGCAGTCAGTGCTCTTAACCACTGAGCCATCTCTCCAGCCTCAAATTACAGTTTTTGAATTGACGCATTTTTAGTACCGAAATAAACTTTAAACCATAGATACAGTCCATAGGGAAACTGGATGGGTTTTGTTATGACTTAGTTTCTCCAAATGATTAAAGCTTAATGAAGTTAGCAAAGACATAATTAGACATACATTTTAATTAGACATATATTTTTTTAAGTTACTCTTGGTTACCATGCATGGATCATTATAATCTTAGGAATTTATAAATATTAATCATCAAACATATATCACCCTTAAGTCCCACAAACCCTGTATAACTCACTGGGACTGTATAACTTTCTCAGACTGTGTAACTCACTGGGACTGTATAACTCACTGGAACTGTATAACTCTCTCAGACTGTATAACTTGCTATAACTTGGCTTTATCTTTTATGGTTTCTCTGTCCTTGACATCATATTTTTTTTCTTTTCTTTTCTAATTTTTTTTTAGATTTATTTATTTATTCTGTGTATGTGAGTACACTGTCACTGTCTTCAGACACACTAGAAGAGGGCATTGGATCCCATTTCAGATGGTTGTGAGCCACCATGTGGTTGCTGGGAATTGAACTCAGGACCTCTGGAAGAGCAGTCAACGCTCTTAACCACTGAACCATCTCTCCAGCCCCATATTTTTTCTTAAAACAAAGTATTTTATCATACAAAATCCATCCTTATCCAAAATATTTGCAGTCATTTTTACCAAAAAGTACAGGTTTATATTTTATACCCTTTTAACTATTTTATGCCTATTTATTGTTATTCTATTTTATTTTTAAACAAGATTTGAATTCAGATTTTACACATGAATGTTGTAGCAAACTAAACTATTTTTACACATACTTCTACTTTCAACCTTTTTGTTTATTTGTTTGGTTGGTTTCTGGGGTTTAGAGACAGGGTTTCTCGATGTAGCCCTGGCTGTCGTGGAACTCACTCTATAGACTAGACTGACCTCACACTCACAGAGATGTTCCTGCTTCTGCTTCCCAAGTGCTGAGATTAAAGGTGTGCGCCACCACTGCCTGGTTGCTTGTTGAGACAAGGTCCCACTAAGTGGCTCTGGTTGTCCTGTCACTTCAGTCATGCTTTTAAATGTATCTCATCAGCTGGCCCAACATGACCCATTGCAACTCAGGAAGGGGTAGATTGTCTTGGACTTCGATGTTAGTCTCATCCTGTGAAGGAATGTTTGCCTCTCCAGAGGCAGTGAGACCTGGGAGAAGGAAGCAGATAAATGATGCAGACTAAAGCCTCCTGCACTAGTCAGCTTTAGTCAGAACATCAGACAGTTTATGAGTTCATCCTGTGCACAGTCACAAAGTCAAGCTGCATGTAGCAAAAACATGTTTTTCTGCAGAGGCACATAACAACAGCTGAAGTAAGGCCCTGGCAGCAAGCAATGTGTGGGGCAGTTCTTGGCCCAGTAAGAAATGTCGCCACATTTCTGCTGTCGATTGGTGCGCGGCTCCTTTGAAGGTGACCTTGGGGCTGCTGCCAGAAGCTAGCATTTCTGGCTGTGGTGGAAAGCCCTTGCCATCCTTTCCTGCTCCTCCCTCCATTTAACACCATAAATGCTGTATTCAACAAACCTTTCTGAGGGTTTGAGGGCCATCATCTAGAACCTTATTTGAATATTATTTTACATTAAACAAACTACAAAAATTATTATACCAAGTCTATCCTTATTCAATATATCTTAGAGGCCTGATGTTGTCTCCTTAGTTTAAGGAAAATAAAACAAACCATCTTGGAGGCCTGGTGTTGCTTCTATACTCTAATAAAAAAAATTATTTTCCAGTTAGATGTGGTGGTGCATGCTTTAATCCCAACACTTGAGAGGCAGAGGCAGGTGGCTCTCTTTGAGTTTGAAACCAGCCTGGTCTACAGAGCTAGTTTCAGGACCCAGGCTACACAGTGAAACCCTGTTGTGAAAACCAAACAAAAAATTCCAGGAGCACAGCAAGCAGGAGGTGGGAGAGATTTAGTAAAAGGAGTCATTGCAGGAACAGAGACTCATGGAGGGAGAGGAGTAAGGGCCATCCTGATAGAGTCTCAATCCAAGGACATCCCCAAACGAGGCGCATCAGAGAGATGCCCTGAGTCATAGTAGAGGTGTCTTGACATGTGATGGGCAGCCAGAAGGGTATAGGGAGGCTGCCCCACATATGGGTGCAACAGACAAGTCTCCAGCAAATGGACAGACGGGGCAGGCAGCCCCAGGGTGACATGGAGTACACGAGGAGAGGCAAGTGGTTAGCGTAGGTGGAGGAGAGAAACAGCCAGAGAGATAGACTCTAAAATTTTGAGATCAAATATAGTGGGTGGTAGGAGCCCTTCAAAGAAATGATCCACATCCAGGAGCTTTATAATCTGCAGGGGTTTTTGTTGTTGTTGTTGTCATTTTGTTTTGTTTTTGGTTTTGAGGGGCAAGGCTCTTTGGAAGGAAGGAGCTAATTCTTCTCCTAGGTTTTAGCACCAAATATAAGTGAAGATACAGTGAAACCACTGGATTAGACCACACCATGGGTAGAAAGAAAGGTTTATAGGGGATCAAACTGCCAAGGGTATCTCTCTGGGTTGGGAGAGGGCAGAAAGAAGAACAAAATGGAGGAAAAGGAAGGAGACTTATAATAGCATGGTGGGGTCTTTGAGTTGATATAGACTGTTTAGTCTGAGAACTAAATGTTCTTGCCCAAGGTAGTTGACCTTTGAGGCAAGATTAAGGGAGATTCTTGGTAAGCAGAAACCTGCCTTAGGCCTCAGTTTACCTAACAACAATCCTGGTGTTTACCTGGTCACAACCCTCCTGTTTAGGACATTGTCAGTAGCACTGCCATTTTGGGGGACGACTTTGGACATAACACTCAGTTCTCGCTGCCCTTTATGTGGCTATCAGGGATCAAACAGATCTTGTCAGGCTTGGTGTCAAGTATCCTTACACACAAGCCATCCCATAGGCCCTAACTTTTAATTGTGTGTGTGTGTGTGTGTGTGTGTGTGTGCACATGAGCATGCATGCATGCAGCTGTTTATGCATATGTGTGGGTATACACATGTCATATCAAGTTTATGAAGATCAGAGTGTTGAGGTCTTGGAATCACCCTACAAACTACCCAGATACTGATTTTAGGGACTCAGTCCATACTCAGAATCTGAACTACATCCCAGTCAGAATCCTATAGTGTTTAAACCTGAGATCCATAAACATCTGTGCCAAGTTATTTGACCAATCAGGATTTAGGGATAGGGGATTTCCTTAGGAACAAGTCTTTGTTGTACATTATCCTGTTATTGGTTGGGTTATTCAGCTGTGGTGGGTGACTTACCTTGTGTAACATTCAAACTTGAGAGGCCAAACTTACTCCATCTTGGGACCAGCCTCCATCTTAAAGGGAAAAAAAGCCTGAGAACTTGACCTACAGCAGAACCCAAGCTGCACCCACATACCAGGAAGGACCCCATGGCTTGTCCTTGGCCAGAGTTACTTATTAGCTACTTCCTAGCAACAATTAAAGATTAGTCTGATTGTTCCAGATGTACTTTCAGACCGTTTGTGATTGTACATGGTCTTGCTTCAGAGCACCTGTCTGTCTGCTTACAATAGACATTCACTTAGATACTTGCCAGGATAGACTCTCCCTCACTTCTATTTCCTATAAAACCTTGTCCTGCTGAGGGTTCAAGGCTGCTCCATCTTTCCATCCTGCTGTGTCAGGGTTGGGTTGGAGGAGAGCCCAAGCCCAAGCCCGAGTAATGCTATTACATTGGTGTGATGGTTTGTATATGTTTGACCCAGGGAGTGGCACTATTTGGAGGTGTGGCCTTGTTGGAGTAGGTGTGTCATTGTGGGTGTGGGCTTAAGACCCTCACCCTAGCTGCCTAGAAGTCAGTCTTCCTCTAGCATTCTTCAGATGAAGATATAGAACTCTCAGCTTCTCCTGCATCATGCCTGCCTGGATGCTGCCATGTCCCTGCCTTGATGATACTGGACTGAACCTCTGAACCTGTAAGCCAGCCCCAATTAAATATTGTCCTTTATAAGACTTCCCTTGGTCATGGTGTCTGTTCACAGTAGTAAAACCCTAACTAAGACAATTGAAAATAGCTCCTTGGTGGTCTTTTACAGTCTCAATTTGCCAACCAGGATGTCAGTTACTCAATGTACATGTCTCTTTCTATCAAGTAGGATGTCAGTTTCCCAAGGAGGTTTTGGGAACCTAAAACTTTATTCAACTTCTACTCAAAGTGGAAGTTTTATTCCAAATGGCTTCTCATATTGGTGCAGGTGTCTCTCTTATGTTGACACCATCCCAGGGGCAGCTTTTCGTACACAGGTGCAGGAAGTGCTGCCAGGTGGTTGGTTTGCGTCCAAGCTTATTGTGGCTAACTATATAACATAGTTCTAACTGACCTCTATTGTAGTTGTTTTCCAAGAATACCAAAGCACAGAACATAATAGAATATGCAAGCAACTCAGGCATGTGAAAGTTTCTTAGTATCAGCACATGAGAAAGTTTCCTTATAACATTAGTAACAGCACAAAATGGCAGGCTAGACAGGCAACAGTTACCTAGGTGTGGAAAGCTCTTGGTGCCATTTCTAGGAATTTGGCAAGAATTTGACAGTGGGATAGGACAAGGCTCAAAATGAATACAGCCAAGGAATGTATTGTACTCCTTGTACCTTGGTAATCTTGATAAAACCCTAGACACAGTGACCACAGACTTTGCTTATTGCTTTGTTTGTTCCTTGACTACTTTGTCTTTGATCTAGAACTCACTCTGTTCCTTGCATGTACATAGAATGGTATAAAAGCAGACTGGAAAAAAAATAAACCCACTTCAGCTTCAGAACTGGCTGGAGTCAGGCTAGAGTGTTGTTTAATTGTCTTTTTCTTTTCAATCCTCACTTCCTTCCTTGAGACCCTGTTGACTGAGCTGGCTTGGTCGCTAGGCCTTAACACAGAGGATAACTTGCAGGAGTCAGTTCTCTCTTTTTATCATATGGGTCTCAAGGATGGAATTCAGGTCATCAGGCTTGGTGGCAAGCTCCCTCACCTGCTAAGCCTACACAGACTACTCTGTAGTCCTATGTGAGTGACTTCCAATTCCGGGGCCTTGAGAAGGACAACCTTTTTTTTTTCTCTTCTGAAGATGAGAGCCAGGATTGGAGCTTTGAGTCCACAGCATTCTGACTTGCACTTTCTTTTTTTTTTTTTTTTTTTGGTTTTTCGAGACAGGGTTTCTCTGTGTAGCCCTGGCTGTCCTGGAACTCACTTTGTAGACCAGGCTGGCCTCGAACTCAGAAATCCACCTGCCTCTGCCTCCCAAGTGCTGGGATTAAAGGCGTGCGCCACCACCGCCCAGCTTGACTTGCACTTTCTAAAGTCTCAGATCATCACTGTTTGTAGTAACACATACCTTTACTCCTAACACTTCAAAGGCAGAGGCAGGCAGATCTCTATGAGTTCTACATAGTGAGTATCAAGCCAGCTATGCCTACATAGTGTGAACCTGTCTCAAAAAGAAAAAGTCTCAGATCTCTTAAAAATTCCTTGTCTAATTATACTATCTCTTTGTTTTTATAAGAACTTCTGGGGCTGGAGAGATGGCTTAGCGGTTAAGAGCACTGACTGCTCTTCTGAAGGTGCTGAGTTCAAATCCTAGCAACCACATGGTGATTCACAACCATCTGTAATGAAATCTGATGCTCTTCTGGTGTGTCTGAAGACAGCTACAGTGTACTTAGATATAACAATAATAAAAAAAGATTTTTTTAAAAAAAAGAACTTCTAACTGGTAGCAAGAAACTATGGCCTTCTTTCCCCAACTATGTATTTCTTATTCATTCACTTATGCCCTAAATTCCTATTTATTTGTATGTGAAAGTTACTATGAAAGTTAATGAGTTATCATCTTAAGGCCAAGAATAAATACTAGGAATCTGATTCTATCCCTTTCCTATCAATAAATAAAAAAAGGAAAAACTAACTATAGGTTAGTTAAATTCTATAGGTCGCCTGGGAGAGTCTTGCTTGTCAGTTTCATGGGATTTTTAATCACCTAAGACAAACCTCTAGGTGCTCTGGTCTGAGTGTGTTTCTGGAGAGAATTAACTGCGGCATGAGCACCGACCGTGAACATGGGAAGCAGCATCCCAAGGGCTGGGATCTGAGAGTGAATAAGGAGAGAGCAGGTGAAACTCATCCTCTCTGTTTCCCAGTACTGATGAACATGACCAGCTCCCGCACACTCCTGCTTCCAGGCCTTCCCTGCCAGGACTGGGTACCCTAAAACTGGGAGCTAAGACAGATGCTTACATAAATTACCTTGTCAAGCATTCTTATCAAAGCAATGGAAAAAGAAAAGCAACTAACACACTCTTCATTTTTCTTTTTTAGAGTGTTGTGTAGTCTAGGCTGGTTTTGAATTCACCATGTAACTGAAGATGACCTGGAACTTCTGATCTTTCTGCTTCTACCTCCGGAGTGCTGGAGATTACAAGCATGTGCCATCGTGATCAGTTTATGTCAATACTATGGATTAAATCCAGGACCCTATGCTCCCTCTACTGAGCTATACTCACAGCCCATGCATTCTCAGTCAGGAAAAAAAACATAACTTTAGAAATGATGCAGGTTTTTGAGAATGATGGGGCCCTTCACTGGCCAACTTCATGACCCAGTGACCTAATTTGCTGGACACTTACAATCATCAGAGATCAACTTGGGACAGTGCTCTAATCTTATTGTCTAATGCCAATGAAGACTAAGTGATGTTGCATCTTGTGGAAGTATGCAAATTAGAAGCAGGTTTTATTAAGAATTATTGCATAGGGTTGGAGTGGTGGCTCAGAGGTTAAGGGCTTTGGCTGTTCTTCCAGGAGAGGTCCTGAGTTCAATTCCCAGCAACCATGGTGACTCATGATCATCTGCAATGAGCTCTGGTGCCCTCTTCTGACCTGCTGTCATACCTGCAGGCAGAACACTGTGTACATAATACATAAATAAATCTGTAAAAAAATTATTGTATAAAAGTGAGAAATTAAGGAAAAATGAGAAACCAAGAAAAAGTAAGAGAAATTCCCAAGTGTGGAAGGAGTTTACAAGACAGGGAGAAGCTGCCCAACTTCATTTTCTAGGGTTTTGCTTTTGTTTGTGTTTTCTTATGACAATAGCAGAAATTGGGCAAAAACTGAAGTAGTTTCTATCATTTTAATTCAGACTGGAGAGATGGCTCAGCAGATAAAAAGCTCGTTCTTGCAGAGGACCCAGATTCAATTCTCATCAGCCTTATGGTAGCTCACAACCATCCATAACTCCAGTTCCAGGGGATCTGATGCCATCTCCTGATGTCCTCAGGCACCAGGCATGCACATGTACCTGGTGCACAGGCAAATATGCAAGCAAAACATTCATTCATAAATCTTAGCTAATCCTCTGGCTATTATAAGCCAAACCAGTAGGGGGCTCACATACTCTATACATGTTACCCCAACCCAACCAGAAATGATGCTATTTACTAACTGTCCACTCTTTTAGGGATGGTTGAAGCCTCTCTAGCTCTTGACTTAATGCTGTCAGCTGTGGGTACCCATCTTAGGGTTTTATTGCTGTGAAGAAAGAGGCACCAGGACCATACGAACTCTTTTTTTTAAATAATATTTATTTTATGCATGTGAGTACATTGTAGCTGTCATCAGACACACCAGAAGAGGCATCAGGTCCCATTACAGGTGGTTGTGAGCCACCATGTGGTTGTTGGAATTGAACTCGGGACCTCTGGAAGAGTAGTCAGTGCTCTTAACCACTGAGCCATCTCTCTACCCCATATCAACCCTTATAAAGGAAAACACTCAATAGGGGCTGACTTACAGTTCAGAGGTTTAGTTCATTCTCATCATGATGGGAAGCACGGCTGTGCACAGGCAGACATGGTTCTGGAGAAGGGCCTGAGAGTACTACATCTTGATCCACAGGCAGCAGGAGACTGTAGCCACAGGGAGTGTAGCTTGAACATAGGAAACCTCAAGGTCCACCCCCACAGTAACACACTTCCCCCACCAAGGTCATACTTCCTAATAGTGCCATTCCCTATGGCTAAGCATTCAAACATGAGTCTATGGGACCATACCTATTTAAAAAAACCACAGTTCCCAACCTTCCAGGTGTCTTGCTGACTGCTAATTAGACTATGTTTTCTTTGTCCCCACATAGACACACAAACAATTCATAGCTTTTCCATTGCAGAGAGTTAGCTCTACCATAGCCATCAAGATGTAGCTGTACTCTTTTCTTTTTCATCTCATGTTGAGTTCCTTGTCTCTGGGGTAGTCTGAGTAGTCTCCTGTGTAGTGTAGCAGCCATCTTTACTTACATTTTAGTCTATGACAATCAGCAACATTAGAAATAAGAGTCTGCGAGGCCAGCCTGGTCTACAGAGTGAGTTCCAGGCCAGCCAAGGCTACACAGAGAAACCCTGTCTCGAAAAACCAAAAAAAAAAAAAAAAAAAAAAAAAACCAGAAATAAGAGTCTGTGAGAGGACACTAGTGTCTCCCGTCTATGTATCATGGGCTGTAGGGGGACTCAGTGGCTTCCCTTCACAGGCCCAGAGCCCTGTCCATCCAGTTCTGTTTAGCTTGCCTGCATCATCCCAGGTACAAGCCTTCTTCCTCATTTTCCTCAGTGCTCTAGACTCTGCCAGCATAACTCCTAATCCTTTTGACACCAGCCTCTGTTTCTGTCGGAATCTATGTGAACAACTGGCAGTTTTCGCCAAGGGCCCTTTTCCCTTACAGAGAATAAACTCCCGCATCACATCAGAAGCATTAGTGACTAACATTTTTATAAACGGTTAAGGTCCAGAGAAACTCTCTACCCTCCCACCGTCACCTATCTTGGGCCTTTCACATGCCAGCTACATTTTCAGCTTTAGTTGTTACTGTTTTCAGGACAGGGTCTCCCCTACAGGCCAAGCTACCCTTGACTTTGCTCTCTTCTGCTTTAGTCTCCTAAGTGTGGGATTACATGTCTAATGTCCAGCTCTCAAAGAAATTCTTGAAGAATTTGTGTGTTTTACTGCTCATCAGGAAACCATTTGTCTACATGAAAGAAAAAGGGCAAAGATGTTACTAGGGGAAATGCTTATATGTAAAAGCAGAAGCAGCCAGAGAAGGCTAGGAGAGCCAGTAGATATGTTTTGTAATTTTAAGATTTTTTTGTTTTTGTTTTGTTTTCTCTGTGTAGCTCTGGCTGTCCAGGAACTCACTTTGTAGACCAGGCTGGTCTCGAACTCAGATATCTGCCTCTGTCTCCCGGAGTGCTGGAATTTAAGGCATGAGCCACCACTGCCCATTTTAAGATTTTTATGTGCATAAGTGGTTTGCCTGCATGTATACATGTGCACCATGTATATGCTTGGTGCCCAAGATTGTTAGCTTCTGTTCTAGCTACCTTAAGTTTATCTGGTCTAGAAGAAGTTTTGGGTCCAGATTTGGTGGGAGGCAATCCTACGTCTGATGACTACACTCCAAACACTAAACAAAATATATCTACATTGATCATTTTAAGAAATATTTCCAGAGTGCACTCAACATTTTCTATCAGTTCTGCACACTATCCACCATATTTAAACGTCAGGAACAGTTTGGGATCAGGAAGCTATGACATGATGGAAACACTATGTAAAACGAAGAAGCTGCCCGTTAGACTACATTTTATTATCCTTAAGAACCAAATGCTGTACAAGGAAAACTGGATAATCCAATTAGTCATTCATATATGCTGGAACAAGAAATATCTTTCCCGTCTCAGCCACCTGGCAGAAAGCCAAAATCAACAAAAAGCAAAGTCCTAAGAACCTTAGCACTAATGGACGACCTTGGTGAGTCAGCGCAGTGGAGATGGCTATGGCGTCTTCTTTGAGAAGGGCCTTTGCAATTTCCCCTACTGCGACCAATTTCTTGTAGCTCGGTCAATCCACAAATTCCTTTTCCTTGGTTGGAGTGAAGGAAGTAATCGCCTCATGGTGGCAGGCATATTTAGGACCCTGTAGTTATCCGGGTAGGGAAAATCCTCCCTATGGTGGAGGGGAGCCTGATTCCTCACAAACCGACCTGGAGAACTTTGAACTCCCGTGGGTCTCCAGAGTGTGATGGGAACACAGCCTACCGCCTGCCATACAGCGTGGGGACGGCCAGCCTCGGGACCTTCTGGCCTCCATCCCACTGTCCTGCGCGTCCACCCACCTACTCACTCTCTTCTCCTCCCTATTCTGAGTTCTCAGGTACGCAGGTCATCTCGGCTCTGCCTCCTAACGTGACGTAACCCAGGAGAGGCACGCCCCTCCCGCGGCGTGACGTCATCACTCCGCGCGGTCGCTGAGCTTGGAGCCTGGAGTTTACCACAGAGACTGCTCCGCAGCGGCTGGTCCGGGCCGCGGCGGCGGCGGCGGCGGCGGCGGCGGCGCTCCGGCTGCTCAGCCGCCTGCGAGCCCCGCGCCCAGCACCTCCGCTCGGACGGCCCGGGAGCCCTGGTGAGTGGGCGCGGCCCTGACACACGACCTTTCCCTTCTGCCCTCAGCCGGGGGTGCGGCCTTCTCCTGGCCCTGGTACCCCCCGGGTCGGTAGGAGACGCGCTGGGGCGCTACTGCAGGCAGAGCCCTGCCTTCTCAGCTTCTCCTGAGCAGCTGCCGCCTGCCCCGGGAGAAGGTTTAACCTGGAAGGAAAGAATTCAGCCGAGAAACAGTTAAGGGGACGTTTATTTAGCAAAGCTACACACTCCAAAGATTGGAGTGGGCTTCCTCCGAAGGTAGGTAGGAGTAGTGCATTGGGGTTTTAAAGAAGTTTCTTAAGAGTATATCATCCTTAGTGAGGTAACCCAATCACAAAAGACACACATGGTATGCAGTCACTGATAAGGGGTTAATAACCCAGAATCTCGGAATACCCTAGACACAATTCGCATATCCATAGATTTCCAAGAAGATGGAAGGAGAGACCCCTGGTCCTGGAAAGACTGGATGTAGGGGAACGCCAGGACAGAGAAGGGAGACGGGGTTGAATGGGGAACAGAGGGAGGGAAGGGGGCTTATGGGACTTTCGGGGAGGGAGGAAACGGGAAAGGGGAAATGATTTGGAATGTAAATAAAAAAACTTAGAAAATTAAAAAAAAAGAGTATTAATGAGGTGCAAGGTATATTCGCGCCTGGAGGTAAGATAACCCTCTTTCCTTCTCAGATTGTAGTGGTCTTCACGTTCCCTTGTAAGGCATTTCCCCCCCAGCAATCTTGGAAAAAAAGCAAGGTACGGGGTGGGATGTTTGGAAACTGCAACACATTGTACTGAAGCCAGCGCCTTTTGAGAATGCAGAAAATTAGTGGCAATTTGTAAAGTATCCTGTGCCTTGGTTTCTGATACAGTGGAACATCACAAACACAGCTTTACAGATTTTGATCTTGGGGAGACTTAGTGCAGTCCCTACTTAATCAGGAGACACAGCTAACAAGATACTGTTGCATTTTCCATGATTACCGCATATCTAACTCTTTGCCTACCTAGGTCTCTCTAATACTTGATGGTAAGCTTGTTGTTCTCAGGGGAGAACGCCTGCCTGCCTGCCTGCCTTTTTTTCTTTCTTTCTTTTCTCTTCTCTTCTCTCTTCTCTCTCCTCTCTCCTCTCTCCTCTCTCTCTCTCTCTCTCTCTCTCTCTCTCTCTCTCTCTCTCTCTCTGCTGCCTCTTCATTTTAGCCTTCTAGAATGGTTCAGAATGGAACCCCTCTATTCACATATTATCTGTTCTAGAATGTGTCTTTTCTGAAAGGTGAATAAATGGTCAGGCTTTGTGCTAGGAGGAAGGTTGCTGCCCCGAGGTTACTGTCATTTATGACACAAATCTTAAAGTTCAATCACAGGCTGGGCCCTGTGCTAAAACACTAGGAAATCTTCATAATCTTCAGATACTTACTGAGAATTCAGCAACCCTCTAGTTTCTTGCATCTCACAGTTGAAACTGTATTGACTTAAGCAAACCTTTTAAAAACAAAAAACTTTTACTTTAGCAAATCATCTCCTTTTTTGTTAAATACATGTTGCAGAGTTGTTGGAGGGAGTGTTAGAGTGCTTTGATGTAGGTACTAAACAAAAGATGACAACTTAGAATCTCAATTTTACTCTTAAGAAATTAGAATTGTGGACTTTGGAAGAATAGTTTCTTTTTTCCTTGGTTCATTTTAGAAAGTCTTGCATCCTCAAATAAAAGACCTCAAATCATAAGCACCTCCATTGCATTCCCCAGAAAGTGTCGTGAGGAGGAAAATCTTAGGGAGAATCAGACTGACAGAGGTGGATCTCTGAGTTCAAGGCCAGCCCAGTCTACAGAATGAGTTCTAGGACAGCCAGGGCTACCCAGAGGAACCTTGTCTCAAAACAAAACAAAAAAACAGAACAGAACAGAAAACAAAAGAAAGTAGGAAGAAATGAAAGGAAATTTAGCACGTCACGAGGAGCAAACCAGTAAGTTTGGTTAAAGTCTGTCCACTCAGAAAAGTATTCCTCATGTTGCCTTTCAAGTACATAATTATTCAACTGATACAAGTGAACTTTGCAATTCTGGTTATTCTCTGGTATTCATAGGGAATTGGATCCAGGAATCCATAGATACGAAATCTAAGCGTGGTGGTCTTCTTTGGTTTGCTTTGTTTTTTGAGACGAGTCTTTTTATGGAGCCCTGACTGACCTGGAACTCATTATGTAGACCATGGTCAGTTCCAGCTTACAGCAATCTACCTGTCTCCTGAGTGGCTCTGAAGTCTTGTAGAGTTAAATGCATAGTATTTGCATACACCTCATGAACACTCCATGTATATCAAGACAAGCTCTGGCTTACTTATCATGTCCAAAACTGTAAACTTATCATACTGCATTTGTGCTGGCTAGTTTTGTCATCGTGACAAAAGCTATGGTCATCTGAGAGGAGACAACCTTAATTAAGATAATGCCTATAGAAGATCAGGCTGCAAGCAGTCAAGCTGGTAGGGCATTTTTTGAATTAGTGATTGGTCTGGGAGGGTTTCTTTCACTGTGCCACTCCTGGACTGGAGGCCTCTATAAGAAAGACTGAGCTAGCTGATTGGTGGTGATGCACACCTGTAGTTCCAGCACTTGGAAGGCAAAGGGAATCAGATCTCTGTTCCCAGCCAGCTTGGTCTACACAGTGAGTTTTAGGATAGCCAGGACTACACAGAGAAACCCTGTCTCAAAAAATAAAAACAAAACAAACAAACAAACAAACAAAAAAACGAAAGTAGAAAGAGAGGAAAGAAAGAAGAAAGAAACATAGAAAGAAAAGAAAAGAGGAAATTGAGCAGGCCACAAGGAGCAAATCAGTAAGCTACCCGGACACTGTCTGCATCATCTCCTACCTCCTGGAATATTAGTTCCCGCCTCTGCTCCCATCACTGGACTGTGACTCAGGATATGTAAGCCAAATAAATAACTCTTTCCTCCCAAGTTGTTTTTTGGTCACGGTGTTTTATCACAGCAGTAGTAATACTAAGATAGTTTTCCTTAGTGAAAATGATAAAAATCTATACATGTTCAAAATCATTTCTTTAGTTTTTAATATTTTGTTCCTTGCTTGGTTGAATCCAAAGATGTAGAACATGAAATTTGGAGAAAGAAGAGGTAACCTTTACTGGAGTTGGTGTCGGCTAGATTGTGGTGGTGCCAGGGTCAAAAGTGCTCTGTATTTGTGGAAGTTTGCGGTTAAGGAAGCCCTTTTAGTTCCTTAATTTGTAGAGCTAATTGTGTGCTTGGTTTCCCACTTCTTCATTATGGTCTTTTCCCTTGTAGCTGCATTGTCCAAGGACTCCTTTGTTCTTTCTCCGTAGTGCTTGATGGGCGGCATTATGGCCCCTAAAGACATAATGACAAACACTCATGCTAAGTCCATCCTCAACTCAATGAACTCCCTCAGGAAGAGCAATACCCTCTGTGATGTGACCTTGAGAGTGGAGCAGAAAGACTTCCCTGCCCATCGGATTGTGCTGGCTGCCTGCAGTGATTATTTCTGCGCCATGTTCACTAGTGAGGTAAATGCAAGTCATTGCTATGTAAGTGAAATTCACATTGTAACCTTGCAGTCCTCTTATTTCAAGGGACAAAATAGCATGTGTCAGTGATTCAGCTATGGCATTTGTCAGCGAATTGGTCACCAGGGTTAATCTTGCTGTCACTGTCCTGTGTGTCTTCTGAAGGGGCTGCTCAATCAAAGGGGATTTTTCCAACACACAGTCAAAAGTCAAAAGTATAGGAGCTCTTCCCTGTTAGAACTTCCAAACAAGTGCTTAATAAATAAAATAGAAATTTGAAACCAGATACAGTGGCTCACACTTACAGTCCTGACAGTGGGAAGATCACCATAAATTTGAGGCCAGTCTGGACTGAAGAATAACACCCGTCTGAAACCACTCAACAGTGAAAAGAGAAAATAGGGTGGCAAAGCAGTGAATCTGTATAATGTGTTAGTCAAATAGGTAAGCTCTGAATAAGACATGTGATGGCTTTCTCCTTTAAATCATCAGTAGTTATAGAAAATGAGTTTTTGTGTTATTGATCCAGATTTCAGGGTGACTTCCATTGAGAGGAAGAGGGGATTTAATGAATGACTATGTGGTATTAACTTAGCTTGGTGTGGTAGCACATGTCTGTAATGCCAGCAATTGGGAGGTGGAAATAGGATCAGGAGTTCAAGGCTGGCCTCCTGGTGAGACCCTGTCTCACAAAAACAAGGGCAAGGGATGTAGCTCAGTTGGTCGAATGCTTACCCAATATACACAAAGCTACTAGGTTAAGATTGTCCTTGCCTACATATAGAGTTTTAGGCTATTTGGGACTGTATGAGACATTTTCTCCAAAATCAAAATTACTTAAAAAAAAGAAAAGAAAAGAAAAGAAAAGAGGGTCAGCAAGTAAAGATGCTTTCCATCAAACCTTATGGACCACATTCCAACCTGAGACCCACATGGTGGAAGGAAGGAACCAACTCGGGTGTGTGTGTGTGAGTGTACATGAGTGTCTTTCTTTTTTCTTTTCTTCTCAAGACAGCTTCTCTGTGTAGTCTTAGCTGTCCTGGAACTCACCCTGTAGACCAGGGCAAACCCACAGATTCACCTACCTCTGCCTCTCAGGTACTAGGATTAAAGGGATACACCACCATCTCCTGGCTTAAAAGTTTCTAAAAAGTAAAATTAAGAATATTTAAACTATGCTGGGCTGTGGTGGCGCACGCCTTTAATCCCAGCACTTGGGAGGCAGAGACAGGCGGATTTCTGAGTTCGAGACCTACCTGGTCTAAAGAGTGAGTTCCAGGACAGCCAGGGCTACACAGAGAAACCCTGTCTCAAAAAACCAAAAAAAAAAAAAAAAAAAAAGAATATTTAAACTAGTCTTTATAAGTATTTTAAGTTTGAGGTATATGAATATGTATTTAAACTTAGGCATATATCTGAATTATTTCATTATCCTAGCTTTTTGTTTGTATGTGCATGCATGAATTTTATGTGCATCATGTTCAAGCAGGTGCCCTTGGAGTCCAGAGGGCATCAGATGCCCCAGAGCTAGAGCTCCAATGGTTGTGAGCCACATGATGTGGGTGCTGCAAGTGCTCTGACAGTCTCTCCAAGCCTCTGGTTTGGGTATGTGTACATCTGTTTTTGAGAAAGAATCTTAACTCCCAAATTGGCCTGAAATACTCCATCTTTCTGCCTCTGCCTCCTCAAGTATGGAGATTATGGGTGTGTGTCATCATGCCTTGTTATGATAAGACTCTTTAAAACCACCAGTATTTTTCTTTAGTTAATACCCATCACCATGGGGCTAGAGAGATGGCTCAGTGGTCAAGAGCACTGGCTGTTCTTCCAGAGGATCCGGGTTCAATTCCCAGCACAAGCACATTATGGGTCTAACTCCAGTTCCAGGAGATCTGACACCCTCACACAGAGATACATGCAAACAGAACACCAATGTACATAAGGTAAAAATTAAAAAAAAAAAGTACCTGTCAATGTAATGAAGAAGTAGTTGCTAGAGCCAGATAAAAAAGGAAATATCATGATAATAACAGCTATAATTATGGGCCCAGTTACACTGCCATGTTTGTCTTTACCCTAGGGGAAAATATTGCCATTTCATTTTTCAGATGAAGGGTCTCAACAAATGCCTTGCCAAGGTCACATTGCTTGAGAATAGTACATAGATATAGACTTTGCCTCTATAGCATGTGACTGTGAAAAATAATTCTTAACTCCCATGCTCAGTCATAAGGCTGGTAGGAGAAATAAAAAGCGGTCAGGCCATTCTAGCTAATCCTGGCTAATTTAAAACCATCTTGAGTAATACAGCAGCGCAGATCTCTAGCTTGTACTGTCTTTATGATGTCTGCCCCCAAAGCATTGGCATTTAGCTGGGTAGGGAGTGTTAACCAGAAGTGCTGAGCATGAAATAGACTAAGACTGCCAACTGCTAATACATCCTTCTAAAACAGGACGTGTCTGGTTTGCTGTCGTCTTGGAGAACGTCTGCCTGCACTGATTTTTTTTCAACATTGAGAAATTTCTGGAATCTTGTGGGGGGGAATCCCTCATTTCTTCTCATACATGATATTCATTCTCTCTCTCTCTCTCTCTCTCTTCTTCCTTCCTTCCTTTTTTTTCTCTTCTTTTTAAACAGGGCTTTTCTGTGCCTGTCCTAGAACTCCCTCTGTATACTAGGCTAGCCTTGAACTCAAAGATCCACCTGCCTCTGCCTCCAGAATACTGGAATTAAAGGTGTGTGCCACAACACCTGGCTAGGGATTGATTTGTTGTTGTTTGGTTTTTTCTTTATTTTTTGTTGCTATTGTTGTTTTTGTTTTCAGAAACAAGGTTTCTCTGAATAACAGAGCCCTGGCTGTCCTGGACTTGATTTGTAGACCAGGCTGGCCTCGAGTTCTGTCTTTGTCCCAGTGTTCCCGCTCCCCCATGTTCAGGGAATAAAGAGGAATTGATTTTTTTAAAGAATGTTTTTTGTTGTTACTCTCTTGGCTGACGGAGAAATCAAGTATGACAAAGCCATTTAGTTAATAATGGAAGTACATGAGAGTGTTGTCATAGGAGTGTGTGTGTGTGTGTGTGTGTGTGCACATGTGAGTATGAGTGTGCTAACCCATGTGAGGGTATGGTGAGCCCAGAACTTGACATCACATGTCTTCCTTAACCCCTTCTCCACCTCCCCACCTTACTTTTTGAGACAAGGTCTCTCACTGAAGCCTGAGCTTGCCAGAGTCATGGGATCTACATGTCTCTGCCCTAGGGCTCTGAGGTTTTGCTATTGCATTTGCTTTTGATCTTGTTTTTGATATCTGATGTCACTGCATAGTCTAGAGCAGCTCTCCATCACTGCAGTCCTCTTGCCCCTCCCCCCAAGCTCAGACAGTGTTAAGGGAAGAGCCGATTACAATGATCTTCGTGTTCTTTTTCTATCCAAATGTAGTCTGAGGGCAGATGAGAGGAATGTGATTGTGGAGGAGGCTGTAGTCTCATGAAATTTCATCGATTATTTCTGTTTTAGCCATCCATGGTGGCAAATGCCTGTAATGCCTGCTCTCAGAAGTCTGGGGTCAGAAGGTGGCTGGCTATAAGTTCAAAGACGGCTTAGGCCACAGCCTGAAAACCAGGCCAGCCACATAGCACATATCGGGTGTGTAGGAGAGGAAAGAAAAGAGAAGAGAGATAATGTTTTATCATAAAGGCACATGGACACTAGTGGTATGTTCATGAAACTTTTGTATTCTGTTCTTTAAGACATCTATGTTGGTTTTAATATGGAATCAGGTTAATTCTCTAGAAATTTTGATATTCCATTGTTCACTCCTAGGGATACAGCCAACTGCCAATTTTATTTGAAGATTTACAAATACATGTCATATTTGCCAGATACAAATCAAATGAAATAAATTATAATGTAAAATTTTTTATAAAATTATTTTATGCTTATGAGTGTTTTGCCTGCATGTATGACTGTTTCAAATGTGTGAGCCTGGTGTCTCTGGAGGTCAGAAAATGGCTTGATCCCTGGAACTGGTGTTATGATTGTTTGCTGCAATGGGTGCTGGGAATTGAACTCAGGTCCTCTGGAAGAGCACCTAGTACCCTTTTCTGTTTGTTGTTTGTTTGTTTGTGAAATGGTTTTTCTGTGTAGCCCTGGCAATCCTGGAACTCACTCTGTAGACCAGGCTGGCCTTGAACTCAAGAGATCTACTGCCTCTGCCTCCTGAACGCTGAGATTAAGGTGTATACCACCACTGCCCAGCAAGCAGCCAGTACTCTTAACCACTGAGCCTTCTCTCCAGCCTCAGATTGTTGTTTTTAAAAGATGTGTATTTAATTAGTACCAGCATCCCTTTAAGCTCTTAGACTTGGGTTCTGTCTTTACCTTGTGGAATTAAAAGTACCATCCTTTCCTACCTCATGAATTTTCAGCTTTCAGAGAAGGGGAAACCATATGTTGATATTCAAGGTTTAACTGCTTCTACCATGGAAATCCTGTTGGACTTCGTGTACACAGAAACAGTACATGTGACAGTGGAGAATGTTCAAGAACTGCTCCCTGCAGCCTGTCTTCTCCAGCTGAAAGGTACAGACAATAAAAGGTGTCTTTGTTCATGACGCATTAACCCCGGAAGTGTTTTTATTGATATATAATTATACAAGAGACTTTCAGAGATCAGTCTGGAAGCATGACATTTGAATCTTTGAGCATGGAAGATCAGATATGGTCAAGAGCAATGCAAAAGAATCTCTCCAGGGGGAAGGGGGGATGGGATAGGGGATTTTTAGAGGGGAAACCAGGAAAGGGGATAACATTTGAAATGTAAATAAAGAAAATATCTAATAAAAAAAAAAGAATCTCTCCACATAAGAGTATTTGGGTATTGTAAAAGAAAACATTTCAACTTTGTCTGTTTTTGAAACTATGGAAGAGCCAGGTATGGTGGCAAACACCAATAATCCCAGCTCTTAAGAAGCTGAGACAAGAGGATTGTGTGAGTTTCAAGCCAATATTGTGTATAAAATGAGACTACATCTTAAAATGAACCAAAGGAGCTGAAGAGATGGCTCAGGAGTCTAGAGCACGGACTGTTCTTCAGGAGAATCTGTTTGATTCCCAGACCCATTGGCGGCTCACAACTATTGTAACTCCATTTCCAGGGAACCTAATGCCGACTTCTGGGTACCAGGCATGAAAATGGTACACAGATACACATGCTTTCAAAGCACCCATACACATAAACTAATTAAACTGAACCAAACAAAGCAGAACAGAAAATATAGGTATTTCTTTAATATGTACATATATGCATACTATATTCTTGCATATATATACATACATGTGTGCATACATAGTAAAAATTGTCAAGAAACTGATAATATTCAATTGTCTACATAGGTACTGTTTATTTACCTTGTCATTTGAAGTCTGTGTGCATGGAGAGGCTAAGAGGAGTTTTTCTTATAAGCCTTTTTGTATCTTTTAAGTCTGAATCATGTAAAATATCTTTTTAAGAAAATGCATTTCTGTTTACTTTTATTATTTATTTTTTAAGTGTATGTTATTATGCTCAAATGTATGACCTGTGATGGCCACAGAGATCAGAAGAGGGTGTCAGATCCCCACAAACTGGAGTTACAGGCAGTTGTGGGCTGCGTTCTGGAAGCTGGGAACTGAACCTAGATCTTTTTCCAGAGTAATAGTGCTTTTAACTGTTGAGCCATTTCTCCAGTCCCCTAGTTTGGTTTTGTATTTGCTTTTTGAAACAGTGTCTCACTATGTAACTGTGGCTATCTGGGAATTTGCTGGTCAGGTTGTCCTCTAACTCAAGGATATCCATCTGTTTCTGCCTCTGAAATGCTGGAATTAAAGGCAGGCATCTCCTTGTCTGCTTTAAAATATCTATTGAAATTAAATTTATACTAGGCAGTGGTTGTGCATGCTTTTAATTCCAGCACTCAGGAGGCAGAGACAGGTAGATCTCTGTGAGTTGGAGATCTGCCTGGTCTTCAGAGCTAGTTCCAGGACAGCCAGGGCTTCACAAAGAAACTCTGTCTCAAAAAGACAAAACAAACAAAAAAATAATAAAATAAAATTTACCTTATACTTGAGAAGGAGAAATAGCATGGGCTACATAGGTAGACCATGTCTCAAATAAATGTAAATAAAATAAATTTTAAATTGATGTATAGCAGTTAAAATATAATTTTCACTGCATTACAGATGTTCTCTCTTCTAGTTTCTAATCTGAGTGTGTGTGTGTGTGTGTGTTCGTGTTCGTGTTCATGTACTTTTTCTTTGTTTTGGCCTACACTGTGTAGACAAGGCTGGCCCTGAATTGTATCCCAGTTGGTCCTAACTCTGTCTTCATGCCTCCTTCTCCTGAGTATTACCATGTAATCTAAGCTGGCCTTGAGTGTATGAGCCTTTGTAGTCTCCTGAGTGCTGGGATTACAGGCACAGACCCCTATGTCCAGTCCTCACTCTCTACCTGTTATATGAGACTGAGGTGAAGTGAAGCACATTAAATGCAGACTTCGAAAATTAAGTCAAGTTTATGCCAGGTGTTGTGGCACACCTTTAATCCCAGCACTCCAGAGAGAGATGCAGACAGATATTTGTGAGTTGAGACCCTTCTGGTCTACACCATGAGCTCTAGGCCAGCTAGGACTACATAGTAAGACTCTGCCTCAAAAACCAAACCAAACCAAACAAGAACTGAGTTCATGTACTGAACCTTTCCTTTTTTCCAGTACCAGGGATTGAACCCAGGGCCTGGTGCATGCTGAGATGCTAGACCAATGCTGTTTTTCTGTTAAGCTACAATCCAAGCTTTTATTCTGAATTTCCCAAAGAATTACGGAATTGTTTTCCTTTACTGGAGTTTTAAAATAAGTTTGATGTAGGGGCTAGAGAAACGGCTCTGTGGTTAAGAGTACTTGTCTTACAGAGAACCTGGGTCCATTTCCTAGCACTCACATGATGACTTACAACTGCCTTTAACTCTAGTTCCAAGGGACAAGTGTGACCCTCCTTGGACACTACATATGTGCAGACCTAATACTTATACATAGGATAAAAACAAGTAAATCTTTTTTTTTTAAACAAGTAAATCTTAAAACAACTATCTAGAGTAAAAAAATAAAAACATAGTAAATTAAGTTACTATTTTTAGATCTGTTCCATAGACTATGAGTTTGCAGCAGTCTGATGGTTCCTGAAACTAGTTCCAACTTGCTACACTCATTTTAAAGATGAGGCAGAAGCAAGTGTGAAGGGCTTACAGCCAGTGTTTAAATGCCTGAACCATAAATGTTCTAATGTATGTGTTAAGGTGTAGAGCCAGGGTTCCTCTGATAACATGTAGAGAAGATGTTAAGATCCAAGAATGGAAGGCCACTTTACGCTTGGCCAAGTATCCTGAAGTCTGCTCACTACCTGTGTTTGTCCTAGGTGTGAAACAAGCCTGCTGTGAGTTCCTAGAAAGTCAGTTGGATCCATCTAATTGCCTGGGTATCAGGGATTTTGCTGAAACCCACAATTGCGTTGACCTGATGCAAGCAGCTGAGGTTTTTAGCCAGAAGCATTTTCCTGAAGTGGTGCAGCATGAAGAGTTCATTCTTCTGAGTCAAGGAGAGGTGGAGAAGCTAATCAAGTGCGATGAGATTCAGGTACAGATTTGGCTTGGTGTTACAGTTTCTTTAAAATTGGGCCATCACCAAAATTACAGAGCAGGATGGAGTGACTGTGTCCATATTAAGGCTTCAAATACCCATAATCAAATACCCATATTGGTGCCAAAGGTTTTAATTGATTTGTGTATCTATGGAGAAAAAAAATCTGCCATGGTCTTTCATCAAATATATGGATTCCAGTGGTAAATAATTAAATAAGCAGAAATTGGAAACAAGGTAAATTTTCTATGTAATACTGTTACCCATTGACTGTGTAGTAGTGTTTGTTGCATGTAGGTTTACAGTTAGGCTGAAGGTGGGAATGAGGAATCCAACAGATGTTTTGAAGCCTGTACTTTAATCTCCAGTGTACTAACTAGTTCTTTAGACAGTAGCTTCTAGAAAGATATTCAGAGAGCCAAGTCCTGTGTGTATATTCCTTTTGAGTTTTTCTCCACTGAAATATATTACCAAGTATCTGTTCCTCAGTTTATATAAGAGGTGCATTGGAAAGTATTAGAATGGGTTTAATGCTTTGACATGCTATAGGAGAGTTTGCTACCTAAAGAAATTCTGTGGCCATCCAGGCATGCCATTGTGTATCTGTAATCCCAGTACTCAAGAGGCTGAGATAGGAAGATTACAAGCTTGCCTAGGCAACAGTGAGACCGTGTCTCAAAAAGAAAAAAAAAAAAAAGCACCATAGGAGAAAAGAAATCCTGTGATGCACTTTGTGTGAACCATATGGTATCTTTTCTGATTGGCTACAAAATAGGTATGTAAGTTACAAAGCAAAAGATGTTAAGTATACTTTTATTAAATTTAAGCCAATTTTTGCTGTAATTTTTTTCTTTTTTTTTTACATTTTTCTTTAAACAACTGTCATAAGACAAAATTGATGAGAGCAGTTGATAATTGTTTGCACCTACAGAGAAATTATTTCCCAACTTTTATACCAGCTGAGAGAGGCACTGTTAGAGATGCTAATGTGTCAAAGATTTGCTGGTCTTGTTCTCATCCCCATGGTGCAGGACCTTGTCTTCTTTTGCAGACTTGTGAGGCATGGCCACAAAGTGTATTCTTCAGATTTAGGAGCCAATGGTTAGCTAGAAAAATATGACTCCTTTTTTATATTTATTATTAGTATTTATTAATCTATTTATTTTTTGCTTTTCTGAGACAGGGATTTTCTGTGTAGACCAGGCTAGATTTGAACTTAGAAATCCACCTGCAGCCGGGCAGTGGTGGCGCACGCCTTTAATCCCAGCACTTGGGAGGCAGAGGCAGGAGGATTTCTGAGTTCGAGGCCAGCCTGGTCTACAAAGTGAGTTCCAGGACAGCCAGGGATACACAGAGAAACCCTGTCTCGAAAAACCAAAAAAAAAAAAGAAATCCACCTGCCTCTGTCTCCCAGTGCTAGGATAAAAGGTGTGCGCCACCATGCCGCATGTCATGGCTCTGCTTGATTTGTCTATGTATGAGAAAACACAGTGATGATACTGCTGTTTATAGGAAATAGTACTTAGCATTTACTAAGGAAAAATTTAAAAGCTGGGTATACTAGTTTATGCTTGTATTTCCATCACTTAGGCAGGATATTCAGTTTAAAACCTTCCTCTGCTACATATTGAGTACCAGACTAGCTTGGATTATATGAAACCCTTACTCCAAACAACAACAACAACAAGAAAAAAACCAGAAACAAATCAGACCACAAATTCCCAAGACCTTTCCCCCAAACATTAAGCTATGGGTTAGCTCACCATCAGGTTTGCTTCTGACAGCCCTCATTAGGAAATCAGCACAGAAAGCATTTATTTTGGACCTGTTATAGATTCTGGATAAAATAAGATGGACCAGAGAGAGCAAGTAGCTAGCCATATTCAGAGGCCAAGATGAAAAACAGCTTGAGCATTCTCTTATGTAGTTTTCCTTCCTCATATATCAAAACTGGCTTTTGCTTTTTTGTTTTTCTGGAATGACAACAAAAGTTTTTTTTTTTTTTTTTTGTTTTGTTTTTCCTGTTCTGGAAACTAGCACAAAACTGGAACCAGATGTCTTGACTTCCAATTGCTACATAACACTTCCTCTTATTAAATAAAACACTAGGAGCTAGGCATGCTGGTACTAGTCTGTAATCCTATAACTGACAAACAGTGGTAGCAGGATCAAGGGCTCGAGGCCTGTCCGTGTTCTGTGAGACACCATCTCAAACAACAGTATGCACAGACCCAGCAGCACTTAAATAGTGGGAAGCAGTGTGTCGTGTGGTTAGAGCATCAGCATATGATTAAAACCCATTAAAGATATTAGTACATAGTAAACAGGACTGTCCCAAGCATTAATTGGCAATGTCTTGTCTGAAACAAAAAAAAAAAAAAACTTTGTGAAGATATTTATTTTCCCCATTATGAATCACTAACATTAATAGGCATTTTCAGCATTTTCTCTAAAATTTTAATTTACTTGTTTTTAGACAAAAGAAAACAATGTTTTTTTTTATTTAGATTTTTCAAGACTAGGTTTCTCTGAGTAGCCCTGACCATCCTGGAACTCTGTAGACAGGTTGGCCTTGAACTGTAGAACTGTAGAGATGCCTCTGTCTCCTCAGTGCTGGGATTAAGGCATGTGCGTGCCACCATCGCGTGACTAGAAACATTTTCTTTCTTTCTTTCTTTCTTTCTTTCTTTCTTTCTTTCTTTCTTTCTTTCTTTCTTTCTTTCTTTCTTTCTTTTTCTTTCTTTCTTTCGAGTATACTGTTGCTGTCTGTAGACACACCAGAAGAGGGCAACGAATGCCCATTATAGATGGTTGTGAGCCACCATGTAGTTGCTGGGAATTGAACTCAGGACCTCTGGAAGAACAGTCAGTGCTCTTAACCACTGAGCCATCTCTCCAGCCCTAGAAACATTTTCTTAATAATAAATACCCTGCATCCTCCCCATCATCTCTGTAAGATGGATTACCTTGACCTTCCACATGTTTCTCCAAGACTGCCACTACTGGAGTCTATGCTGTAGTACAAAGAACACTGGAACTGATCTTGCAGCAGCAGTGTTTACAAGCATCTCTATTACTGTCCTTCTGGAAACATTCAAATGATATCCAGCTCTTCCTGTGATGCCTTCAGCAGCCTGTCACCTTACCTCAAGCTCTGTCACCACCCACCCTTCTTCCTGTCAGACTGTTCAGCTAAAGTGTCCTACATGCCAGTACTCTCTGCTCTAGGTCAGTTCTGACCTGTAGAAAAGTTTTTCAAGATGGACTAAATTTCCTTGCCTGGTCTCGTAGCCACTAGGCATGTTGCTGTTGGGTGCTGGAACGTAGCTTGTACTGCTAAGAAGCTGAGCTGTGTATGTTTGTTAAATGCTGCTGCAACGGCAGGCCATCAGCTCCGGAGCTTCTGGTGCACTTCCGCTCTTCTTTTTTCTTTCTTTTTTTTCTGACTTAGAGTGCTCTTGGGGATTTTGAGATAAGATCTTATTCTGTATCCCTGACTGGCCCTGAACTCACTATGCAGGCAATCCTCCTGCTTCAACCCTCCAAATGCTGGAATTTTCTGTGTGTGCTGCTACTTCTGACTCTGAGTACTCTCTTTATTCTTCTGGGTTATATGCTACTCCTCCATCAAATTTCGGCTTGCTACTTGAGGGAGACTTTTCCTGACTTACTAGAAATGAAGAAATTTCCTGTTATTTTTATCTCATAGCTCTGCTACTTCCCTGTATAATTTTAATTACAACAAGATTATACTAATTGATAATTGGTGGTACTTTACTTATAATCCCAGCACTTGGAAGGATAAGATAGGTGGATAAGGTGAAGGCAGAGTCTGGCCTACAGGGACTGGACTTGATTTGTCATCGTCAGTGAAGTTAAAAATTTATAAAATGAAAGAACATGCCCAAACATTTCTGTTTTCCAAAGTACCACAGTTCTTGGCAAGGTGTACAAGGTATATTGGTTTGCTTTCATGTAGTCACAGTCAATGGTTCAAAAGAAGCCTCAGGTTACACATGCCCAGAGACTACTGAGAGAACATGGGTCCTGCACCTAGGTGACTGCCTTTGGAAAGTCCTAGGTCTTATTGTGCCTGTCGATTTTCTGGTGGCATAATACATACTTTAGAGAGTGTTTCTTACTTTATCTATTTATCATGTATAATCTAAGTTCCCCAAAGATCTGAATCTGTATGTCAAAACAGCATAGAATCTAACACATAGTAGTTGTTTAAATGCTGACTGACCATACTTTAAAAGCTGAAGTGTTATTTATGATGATAAAGTGAAGTTCTTGCTTCAGAGGCAACTATGAATAAAAATTATTTTAATTTTAATTAGGATAGCAGATTTCCTCTTCCATGTTTACTAAAGTTGCAGAAATGACCAGACAAAAATTTAAGAATGGATGAAATTCTGAAAGGAACACCACCATGTGACTCATCATTTATTAAATACTGTCTTAGTTCTTTTTAAATTGCATATAATTCTTTTCCTGTATCTGAAAAGATTGTTTTCCCAGAACTTCCATATTTCTGGAAGATAGGAAATAACAGTAATGGAGGCCAGGGAACACAAAGAAGAAAGTCCGCATGGCTGCTTTTAGTTTGTGGGAAACCTTTTCACTGGGAAAGTAAAAGTCAGTGATGTGTAATTCCACATTAATAGGTGGACTCTGAAGAGCCAGTCTTTGAGGCTGTTATCAACTGGGTGAAGCATGCCAAGAAGGAGCGAGAGGAGTCTTTACCTGACCTCTTACAGTATGTCCGCATGCCCCTGCTGACCCCCAGGTATATCACAGATGTAATCGACGCTGAGGTAAGTCACATAGGCACCCGGCATCCAGAAACTCCACTAACGCCACAGCCTAGTTACTTAAAACCAGCAGCTTTAATGCAGGCAGGTCACCTGGTTCCCTTCAGCAGGAATGGTAGAGAGAGAAAGCTGGGAGCAGTCTAGGCATAAGAAATGCAAGTCAGGCCTCTGTCACAAATGAAAATCCATAATTTAATTTTACGCTGTGTTGTCTTTTTGTTTTATATGCTTCTGAATGTTTTATAAAACCATTACCGGTCTCTGTTAAACATAAATTGTTATAAATTGCTCTGAAAAAAGATGAGACAAAAGTTGCTTTGTGTGTCAAACCCTCAGGTATTACTTCTAGTAAGTCTGACTTACTTAGTTAGATGAAGTCGAGCTTTCTGTTGTTTTATAAAAGTATTTCTCTAGCCGGGTAGTGGTGGCGCACGCCTTTAATCTTAGCACTTGGGGGGCAGAGGCAGGTGGATTTCTGAGTTCGAGGCCAGCCTGGTCTACAGAGCGAGTTCCAGGACAGCCAGGGTTACACAGAGAAACCCTGAAGAAGAAGAAAAGAAAAAGTATTTCTCTAACTTAAGTTGCAACAATGTTTTGTAAAACACACACACACACACACACACACACACACACACACACACACACACACACACACACACACACACACACACACACGAGAGAAGGGCAGGGTTTATTTCCGTGCATGCTATAGTCCATTGTCACAGGAACCAAGGGCGGGGTGCAGAGCCGGAGCCTGGAGGCCGGAGCTGAAGCAGAGACTTGAAGGAACACTGCTTACTGACTTGCTTCCATTGGCTTGTTTAGCTTGCTTTCTGATACAACTAGGGACTCCCACCTGTTCAGGAGTGGCGCCTCCCACATCAGCCACTAATCAGAAATGCCCCCCATATGTCCAGTCCCGTGGAGGCAGTTCCTCAGTTGACAACTGAACTTTGACAAGCACTGATCTATAACATTTAGGTGAAGCCTAGTAACTGAGTTACTTCTTGGCCAGGACCTGACCATTTTAGAAGTTAACCATAAAAATAGTTTCTTAGTTGTTCACTTTACAAAACTTGATTGGCCTGTTGTGGTGAGGGCCTGTAATCTCTTGGTAGAGGCAGGCAGGCATATCAAGAGATCAAGGTCAGCTTAGGTTACATGAGACCCTGTCTCAAACAAGTAAACAAATATTGGGACCCCCCCACATTAAAAAAATTCAGGCTAATTAATATCACGTCTCAAACTCACTTTCCTCTTCTTTCTTAGGATCTCTATTTGTTAATTTTCTTATTGCTGTGATAAAATACCCCACAAAAGCAACTTAAGGGAGAAAGGGTTTATACTGGCTCACAGTTAAATGTTATAGTTCTTCCCGAAAAAGGCATGGCAGGAAAAACCATGAAGCTGTTGGTCACACTGTGCATAGTCATGAAGCAGAGAAGGAGACGCTGGAGCTCAGCTGAGTCGCTCCTTTCTGTTAGGTCTGGATCCCTAGCCAATAGTATAGTGTGGCTTACATTAAGGGTAGGTCTTGCCACTTGAGCTAAACCTTTCAGAAAACCCCCTCACGGACACAAAAGTTGCTGTGTTTCCCAAGTCAGTTGATTTGTTGATAGAATCAGGAGGCTGAAATCCTAAGTCAAACATTCCTGTGAGACCCTTAGGGAAATGACCTCAGATTTTTTTTATTTGTGAAGCAGCACTTACATTGCCCACCTCATACATGGTTGCCAGTATTCATATGCAGAAACGTTAGCGATGTCTGTATAACAGTAGTTGCTGCTGTTGTATATTTTCTTTTCCAATGCATACTGAAAACTTCTTGGAGTCAAACTAGTAAACGAGAGCTTTATATGAGTTGAAGAACCCAATAGGAAAGAGATGGTACAGTTCTAAGGAAGGCTTACTATATATAATACACACACACACACACACATATACACACATGCATACACATATATACTTATATATATACTTATATGTATACACTTATATATGTATATATACTTATATATAAGGCTTACTATATATATATTACATATATACTTATATATAATGTATATATATAATATACATACATACATATATATGAGCTGTTTACAGAGTTGCATTTGGAGAAACCATAAAAGACACTGGAGACTGCAGATCTAGAACAGCCAAGCTGTCACCAGCTCTCAGTCTAGCTGGGCTCAGAAGTAAGTATCAGAGCCTGAAGGGAAAGAGCAGGCCTTGAGAGGAGCCTGCCTTTCAGCAGAACTCATCCCAGCTAGGAGCCATGTAGAGACCTTACTGGCACGGTTTGTAGGGACTGTTTTTCTGAACTAGGGAGCAAAGTACAGAGTGGAGGTAGATGCTAATACAGAGAGCTATTTTCTTTGTAGGTGTATGTATATGTGCACATATGGATGCACATGTAGGCCAGAGGTCAATCTTTAGTGCCGTTCCTCAGACCATCCAACTTGGTTTTTGAGATACAGTCTCTTATTGATTGGCCCAGAGTTTCTGATTGGGCTGGCAACATGCCCAGGGATCTGCCCGTCTATCCACTAGTAGGGGCAAGTAAAGGCTACCATGTCTAGCTTTTTATGTGGCTTCTTGAGACAGAACTTGGGTCAGCAGGCTTACATGGCAAGGACTTTAGCAAAGTGAGCCATCTCTCCTACCCATCTAGAGCGTCACTGGATGTAGATATGATGAATGCATGCCTATAACTCGGCACTTGGAAGATAAATGCAGGAACATCAGATGTTGAAAGTTATCCTATGCCCTATTGTAAGTTTGAGACCAACCTGGGCTACAGGAGAACCTGTCAGAAAGAAAGGATGAAAAGAGGGAAGAAGAGAACAAAGGAGGGAAAGAGAGAGAGAGCGTTGGGGAAATTATTTCAGAGAAGGCATTTTCCCAGGGAGAGTGTGTGTCTTGTCTTCTTGAAACAGTGTCTCCCTCCAGATCATCCCAGCCTAGAAGTCAGTATGTAGTCCTGAGCTGGCCTGAAGTCTCAGAAATCCTTTTTTTTTTTAAAGATTTATTTATTTTATATGAGCATACCATTGCTCTCTTCAGACACACCAGGAGAAGGCATCAGACCCCATTACAGATGGTTGTGAGCCACCATGTGGTTGCTGGGATTTGAACTCAGGACCTCTGGAAGAGCAGTCAGTGCTCTTAACCTCTGAGCCATCTCTCCAGCCCCCCTCAGAAATCCTTTTATCTCAGCCTGCCAAGTACTGGAGTTGCAGATGTGAAGCCAGCATGCTCCGCCCCCTTGAGAGCCATACTAACTCTTACTTACAGAGACTGCTTCTTTATATGTGTTATTTGTTACTACAGTGTTAAAAGTGGCCGGTTCCCTCTGTCTTCTGTCTTTTAGCCTTTCATCCGCTGTAGTTTACAATGCAGGGATCTAGTTGATGAAGCAAAGAAGTTTCACCTGAGGCCTGAGCTTCGGAGTCAGATGCAAGGACCCAGGACAAGAGCCCGTCTAGGTAAGCTGGTATTCCTAGCAGAATGAGGGGGTGTCTTTCAACTCCTTTTTGAGATGATATGATATAGTTGGAAATAACATTTGTAATGCTTACAGTAGACTTGTTTTAGACATGCTTCTAATCTCTCTAGACAAGTAGCTGCCATTTAAAGCATTTATTTCCTATACTTTGAGAGTGTCTTTATGGCACATAACTATTGGAGATTAAGTTAAAGTAGAGAGAAAAAGATTTTACAAATTATCATAAATTATGTAACATTAAATTTCTATTTCAGCATTTAAATAAAGGGCTTGGAGCTGGGGATGTAACTCAGTTGCTAGAGTGCTTTCCTAGCCCTGAGTTCAATCCCCAGCACAACATAAATGAGGTGTGGTGGTAAATGCCTGTAATCGGGAAGTAGTGGCAGGAAGATTAAGTTCATCCTTGGGCACATAAAAAATTAGAAGCCAGTGTGATAGACTGTCTCAAACAAACAAAGTTTTAAAACTACAGGGCTTTTGACAGTCACATATTATAGGTAAAATCCTGACCTGTGAGGTCAGAGTTGTGGTACAGATTTCTGGCTCACTACTTAACCTTACACAGGAAGTTTATTTTGTTTGCCTGAGATGCTTTATCTGTGAACTGGGAATCAGCTCTAAGAAAGTTATGACAATTAAATGAAGAAATCTAGGAAAAGACTAGGAATAGTTACTATCAAGTAAATGCTACCTATGTGAGCAAACAGACAGAGGTTCAAATCTAAGCCCTGCAGTGGCTAATTGGTGATAACAATTTATCTGATCCTAATGATATGTTGGCACAGAGCACTAATCCCAGCACTCAGGAGGCCTAGTCAGGTTGATCTCTGTGAGTTCAAGGCCAGCCTGGTCTAGATAGTGAGTTCCAGAGCATCCAGGGCTAAATAGTTGACCTCCAATAAATAAGTAAATAAATAAATAAATAAATAAATAAATAAATAAATGAATAAGGACTGGAGAGATGGCTCAGTGGGTAGGAGCACCGACTGTTCTTCCAAGGGTCATGAGTTCAAATCCCAAACCCACATGGTAGCTCACAACCATCCGTAACGAGATCTGACTCCCTCTTCTGGAGTGTCTGAAGACAGCTACAGTGTACTTACATATAATAAATAAATAAATCTTTTGAAAAAAGAAAGATTGAAAAAAAAGTTTCTTCTGAGTGGGTTGTTGGGAGGATCGTATTGGAACATAGATAAGATACCTAGCTGGCACAGAGTAAATACCTATTTTTATCTTGGTCCCTATTACTACTCTGTCAAAAGAACCTTCCTGCCACTGTGTAAAACTATTTTGTAGATTATCATTTATTCTGTATATATGAGGTGGCACTTCATTTACTTTTTTTAAAGAATTTATTTATTTTTTATTTTATATGTTTGAGTGTTTGCCTGCTTGCATGTCTGTGTACCACATGTGTGCAGTGCCCACAGAGGTCAGAAGATGACATCAGATCCCCTGGATCTAGAGTTCCAGATTGTTATAAGCCACCATGTAGGTTCTAGGAACAGATTCTTAGCCACAGAACCATCTCATCACCCCCTAATGCTTTATCATTATTTCCTTTTCTTATTTTTGATTTTAGAATTAATGTATATTAGAATATTGATAATCAAGTTGTCTATTGATAGAGGAGTAAGCAGTGGTTTTTTTTTCCAGTTTTTTTCTTGTTTTGTTTTTAAGATCTCTTTTATTCATGTGTATTCGTTTGTATTTATATGAGTTTCTGAAGGGACCAGCTCTCCTGGAGAGGAGTTATAGGCTCTTATGAGCCACCTGGGTGCTAGGAACCAAACCTCCTCTGCAAAGATAGTGTGAGCTTTTAACCAGTGAACCATCTCCGTAAACCTCTTTGCTGTTGTTTTTAATGAAATTCTTCCCATTTTAAATATTTTTATTTTGTTTTCTAATATGTGAGTGTTTTGCCTGAGTGGAGGATGTATGTGCACCATAGAGGCCAGAAGAGGATGTCAACTCCCCATAGAACTGGAGTTGCAGACAATTGTGAGCCACCAAATGGGTTCTGGGAATCAATCTTCTTTGCTCTGGAGGAGCAGCCAGTGCTCCGAATCACTGAGCCATCTCTCCAGCCCCGCCCAGCTCCAGGGTTTTTAGTGTCACCCACACTGTATGTTTAATATTAAGATATATAGAAGCAAAAAATTAAAACTATCACGCAGAAATATATTTAGAGAGAGAGGAGAGTTAGAAAAAAGAATTGGGGGCTTGAGAGATGGTTCAGGGGTTGAGAGCACTGACTGCTCTCACACCTATAACAGGAGATTTGCTACATACAGACTGTAACTCTAGTTCAGGGGACATGAGGTTCTTTTCTGGTCTCCAAAGATACATGCACACTTGTACATTTAAACTCACGCAGAAACACATACATAAATTAAAAACGCTGTTAGGAAAGATATTAATTCCTGCAGTAAGACAAAATGTAATCTGTATTGCATGTACTATATACAAAAATATAGGACAACCCAATAGATTAAGGAATAAATAAAGTGTGAAAATAGAAGTTACAGGAAAATATTTGCATAATTTCCAGATCAGATCCATTTTTTTGTTTGGTTTGGTTTAGGAAATTTGTTTGGTTTTGTTATTTTTAGGTAGGCTATTATACTGTAGTCTAGGCTAGCCTAGAATTTATTGTGTAATCCAGTCTGACCTTGAACCCAAATGACCTGGCCTTAGTCTTCTAAATTCCAGGATTATAGTCATGAGTCACCACACCCATTTCCTTTTTTTTAAAAAAAAATTATAATATATGGCAACCATTTTCTAATCATACAAATAGTATTAAACATGTTCATATTGCTGAGCCCAGGTGAGATTATATAAACTATGGACTGCCTTTATCCTAAGTGTCTTGGTGGAATGTGGTTAGGAGTATAATCACCATTGTATCCAGTATATAAAACTGAATATGTTGACCAAAAATTGTTGATATTTCCAAAAACATGGTATACAACCTGTTTGTCCTGTAGAGGAGTGAATGACTGAGTAGATTACAGTACAGCCAAGCCATGGGTGGTGTGGCTCCAAGTGAGACATCGAGTCGGTTGTGCTGGGGCTTCTCTCCCTTTTTCCTTTCTCTATTAATACATAATTGAGCGCAGTGGTGGGAGGATATTGCACAGACCATGGTGTGTCTGTCACAGGCTTGGTGGTAAATGCCTTTATACCCTTACCTGCTGAGTCACCTCATTATCTTCAGCTTTTTCTTTTCTCTTTCTGTCTCTCTGTTTCTGTCTCTCTCTGTCTCTTTTGAATAGAATCTTGCACTGTAGCCCAATCTGACCTTAAGTTCTTAATTCTCTTGTATCATCTTCTTAAGTAGCTGAGCTAGGCACCAAGCTGTGCTGGCTGGGCATCTAAGGGGAAAAAATCATTTTTGAAAATGGGCAAGTGCCAGGCATATAGCTCTATGATGGAAGGCCTGCCTCCAATGGGAGCCTCCAGGTTGGTCCTCAGCCCTTAAAAGGCAGGAGCTCTTGAATACTTATTGGTAGAAGCAGAGACCCGCTACTCAGCCTTTACAGCATTACCCTACAGGTGGGATGGCAAGGGCAGCTTAACAGTTTGTTTAGTTTGCACACCTCAGCATAAGTCCTTTAAATATGCACTTACCTTTCTTGTCTTAAAAATAAATCTAGGGTCTATATCTCAAAGATAGTGAGCTTCTAGAAGAGCGTATAAAGCATTGACTGAGTAGGGAGATGGCACTAGGTGGCATGTGTGTCAGTAGACCTCTATTCCTAATTTTATATATTATATCATGGATTATTTTCATTTTTAGTTTTTGTAGGGATCAGCCTGAGGCATGTTAGCCAAGTGCTGTTGCACTGAGCTGTGTCCCTTACTTCTCTTCCTAATTCTGTAAAATCTAGAAACCTGTTGCATAGGCTTGTTATCTTCCTCTGAGCCACAGCTTGTATCCATGTAAAATGGGTTAAGTTCACTCACTAGGCTACTTTCCAAGACAGAAGGTTGTTTTTTTGTTTTTTGTTTTTTTTTTTACATAATAACATTCATTAATTGCTTATTAAACTGAGCTAAAGCCAATGAAAATTTTTATAAGCCAGAAAATGCAGAAGGTTCCCTGAAGGTTGTCTATATTTCTTTAAATATTTTGCAGATCAGAAAACTATTTTATGATGTTAAGGACTTAGACTTAGTTTTATGCAATTCATAGCTTTGAAAAAAATGCTGACATTATCTTTGACTAGATCGATTGTGACTTTTTAAGGACATGCACCAGTTTACACATTAATCTTGTCAGGTGTCCTGGTGTACACCTGTAATCACAGATACTCACGAGGCCGGTGCAGGAAGGATTTTAAATTTGTGATCATACTGGTCTACCAAGTAAATTCAGACACTCTGTGTCTCAAGTCGAAAGCTCAGAAATAACTGGGGAGGCAGTTCAATGAGAGCCAGGGTTCAGTTATGAGTAACAAAAAGTAAGATAGGAATCATCTGACACTGGGTGTGGGTTGCATATTAAGTCTACTCAGGAGGCAGAGGCAGCTGGATCTCTCTGAATTCTAGACAAGCCTGCTCAACTTAATGAATTCCAGGCCAGCTAGAACTGTATAGAGAGACCTGTTCTCAAAGCAAACGAACAAAACAGCAACAAAACCCACCTGGCATTGTAGTACACACCTGTATCTCTAGTACTTGCGGTGTTGAAGAAGGAAAAAATCTCAAGTTTGGGGCCATTCTGTATCCCTAGACCGTGTCCATCTCCCCTCTACCTCTCTCCTAAAGAAGAGGCATTGTCACTGGTGAAGGCTGGAATTTACTAAAGCTTACTTTGTTAGCAGTCTTATCTTTGGTTGTGAGCCTCGCCTTTAGCAGCTAAGCTATCTCTAAAGCCCGGGGAGCAGTCTCTCAAACAGGATTGTCCTTGGAAAATTATGAAGTTCTTTATAACGAAGGTTGAGACTCCAATAAGCTATAGTCCTAGCCATGTAAACCCATGAAATCCCTAAGTAGGTAGGCATGGTGATAAATCACATCTTGCTAAAACATGTTAAATGTGTCACAGTAAAAGTCCTTGAGAAAAAAAATTTGAAAGGCCGGGCAGTGGTGGCTCACGCCTTTAATCTCAGCACTTGGGAGGCAGAGGCAGACAGATTTCTGAGTTCGAGGCCAGCCTGGTCTACAGAGTGAGTTCCAGGACAACTAAGGCTACACAGAGAAACCCTGTCTCGGGGAAAAAAAAAAAGTCCTTGAGAGGTAGAAGCAGAAGGATGGTGAGTTTGAGGCTAGCCTGGGCTACATGGCAAGACTGTCTCAACAAAAAACAAATGTGACTTACATTGACCTCTCTCCCCAAATTTCACTGTGAACTTTAGTATTTATGGAACAATTTTGTGTTGACAGGCAGTTGTCATTTTTCTGGGGTTTATAACAAAATTGTTTCCTGCCTACTGCTGTTTCTTTAACCTTTACAAGCTGCTGAACAAAGTCACAGCAAAAAAAAAAAAATTGTGGAATTTTTTTTTTGTTTTTTGTTCTTTTTTTTTTTTTTTTTGGTTTTTCGAGACAGGGTTTCTCTGTGTAGCCCTGGCTGGCCTGGAACTCACTTTGTAGACCAGGCTGGCCTCGAACTCAGAAATCCTCCTGCCTCTGCCTCCCAAGTGCTGGGATTAAAGGCGTGCGCCACCACCGCCCGGCTTGTTTTTTGTTCTTTGATTGGTTTTCTTTAGTTTTGAGACAGACCAGGCTAGCCTCGAACTGACAGAGGTCTGCCTGCCTCCGATGTGATTTGTTTGTTGGTATTTTTAAATATGGGAATTATATAATATAACAAATAATGACTGGAAAAAAATCAATGGAAAACTTTCTGTATTTTTCTTATCATATCCCTATAGTGCCATTTAACATGTTTTAGCCAGATGTGATCTGATACATGCAGAATTGGGAGAACACTTGAGTTCAGGAATTGGAAACACAGAGGAACCAGTTCTCAAAGAACTGAAAGGGATGGGGATGAAGGGAAGCAAAAAAGAAAGCTTGACTGTCAGACCTGCTACTTGACTGCATCTGTCTTGTCAGATACACAGTGTTGCCTTTGCTCTTTCAGTCCACGGTCACCTGAGACACCAACACATGAGGTTGCAAACCCCTAGTTACTGAGTTGTCTGCCCAGTGCACCACCAAGTTATTCTCCCCATGAGTTATCAGAGTAGATGTCCAGGAGAGCTCTTTGAAGAGAGCCAAGGCCAGAAATAAGACTCTAGGGGAGGGAAAGTTTGCTATACAGGCTGTTACTTTCTGTAAGAAAATAAAGGGCTGTCTTTGTTCTCTTTAACATTTACTTTGTGCGCTGGGGGTGCACGTGTGGACAGTTTGTGGGAGTCAATTCTCCCTTTCTACCATGTAGGTTCTGGGGACTGACTTCAGGTCATCACGGTTAGCAGCCAATGATCTATGGAGCAGTCTTGGGGCCCTGGGACTTTCTTTTATGGTGATGAGTGCATCTCAGGGATTCAGACTCTGAAAAGTTATACCTCAGAAGGAAGGACCTTCCTGCAACAGGAGCCTGCTCAGCAGCTGCATGAGAACCTGTGCTTGGTTCCCAGCATGCCTCAGGCATGGTAGTGCTCACCGTGAGCCCAGTGCTGCAGCGGTGCAGAGGAAGGCCCTGGGTCTGCCGGTGAGTCTGTTCAACCTAATTGCAGAGCTCCACAGTTCAGTAAGACATTGTCTCAAAAAACAAGGCAGAGAGCAATACAGAACCAGACACACAGAGGGGAGCACACAGAAAATACAAGGCGGAACCAGTGCCTACACATACACAAAACACACATTCAAACCTAGACACACAGACATTCTCAAACACATGTAAACACAAAATAAAAAATAGATACCTTCCTTTTTTTTTTTTTGGTTTTTTGAGACAGGGTTTCTCTGTATAGCCCTGGCTGTCCTGGAACTTGCTCTGTAGACCAGGCTGGCCTTGAACTAAGAAATCTGCCTGCCTCTGCCTCCCAAGTGCTAGGATTAAAGGCGTGCACCACCACCGCCTGGCTCAAGATACCTTCCTATTACACAGCTTTGTTTTAGATTATTTCTCAGGCAAATACAAAAGCATCCTAGGTGGGCCTAGTGGCACAGGTTTGTAAGCTAGATGTGTCAGGGATTGAGACAAGGCTTGCCTGTCTATACAGAGTAAGTTCAAAACCAATCTAAGTAACTGAGTAAGACCCAGTCTTGAAATAAAAAGTTTTAAATGTGGTGTAGGAGTGGTTACAGGGAGTGATAGAACATTGAGGCCCTTGATCCAGTACCTAGTGCCTCCAAAAGAAGACAACAGTTTCCTGTTTGAACCTTTCTACTTATATTTCCCTGTAAGCAGTCACCTAGCCAGGGTGAAGTAACCTGCCTTTTCCTGCCTTTGTCCTTAGGAGCCAATGAAGTGCTTCTGGTGGTTGGGGGCTTCGGAAGCCAGCAGTCTCCTATTGATGTGGTAGAGAAGTATGACCCCAAGACCCAAGAGTGGAGCTTTCTGCCAGTAAGTCATGGTGAAACTGTTTCCAGCAGAGTTGAAATGTCATTGGTTCCTGACACTAGCTCATAAATGACCAGCTTTGAGAGTAGAAAAGCTTCAGAATAGCAAAATGCATGTCCCTTTCAGCCATGCTGTATGGATAGTTAGGTATCCAACAAATGGTTGCCTTTCTTTTCTTTGGATAGTAGTGGTTGTTTCTCCGGATTTTCCATTTCTTATTCCATTGTTTTTGTGTGTGTCCACATACGTGGGCATGTCTGTGCCATACCATGTGTGTGGAGGAGAGAGAACAATTTTCAAGGATCAAATGTGGGTTATCAACCTTAGCAACAGACACCTTTACCCAACAAACTATCTTGCTGGTCCCTGTTTGTTTGTTTGTTTGTTTGTTTTGAAACATCTCACTGTGTATTCCTGACTAGTCTCACACTTACAGGCTTCCTTACTTCCTGAAACTGTCTTGCTGACACACACTCACTCTGTAACCCTGGCTGGCCTCAGACTTACAGGCTTTGCTCACCCTCCTGAGTGCCAGGGCTACACATGTGAGCCACCATACTTGGCTTGTTTTTTGAGATAAGGTCTTGCTGTATAGCTTTGGCTGGCCTGATACTTAAGGCTGACCTTAAATTATGGCAGTCCTGCTTCAGGCTGACAAATGCTGGCATTATAGGCATGTGCTACCACCACACCCAGATGAGTTTCTGGCTGTTCCAATTAGAAGTTCTCATTGTAGTTTTTTTTTTTTTTTTTTTGGTTTTTCAAGACAGGGTTTCTCTGTGTAGCCCTGGCTGTCCTGGAACTCACTCTGTAGACCAGGCTGGCCTCGAACTCAGAAATCCGCCTGCCTCTGCCTCCCAAGTGCTGGGATTAAAGGCGTGCGCCACCACCGCCTGGCAGAAGTTCTCATTGTAGAGACATCAGTAGCCATATATCAAATTTAGCTGCCACCACCATTTAGGCTGCACCGCTTGTACCACTGGTCATGCTGTGCTAGATTGAACTTGGTTATGTTGAGTCTAACTCCCGTTCAACTGAAAAGTTAATTCTCCTTTCAGTATCTCAGTACTGTACAACCAAGAACCATTTCTGAGGAGACATGGGAAACCTTTGGACCATTCTTACCCTTTAGGGTATTTCAGACCTGGCTCCAGAATTAGCAATATGCCCATACTTTTATTCCGGAAGGATATTCAGTCTCTTAGCCCAGTGCCTTAGAGAAGACAGTAGAAAGCCATGACATCTTCTATAACCCTCACAACGAGGCAGGAGCATTTCACTCTGTAGGCAGTCATGGTCTAGCCCCTTCAGGATGAACCTGAGAAGAAGCAAAGAAGATTAAAATAGTTAGGTGCGGAAGGAAAGGTGGGGCTAGAGCGTGCCCATATGAATGGTGGTATTACTCCTCTTCTCTCCCAAATCCATAGAGTATCACTCGCAAAAGACGGTATGTGGCCTCAGTCTCCTTACATGATCGGATCTATGTAATTGGTGGCTATGATGGCCGTTCCCGCCTCAGTTCAGTGGAATGTCTAGACTACACAGCAGACGAAGATGGAGTGTGGTATTCTGTGGCCCCTATGAATGTGCGGCGAGGCCTTGCTGGAGCCACCACACTGGGCGGTAGGTCTGATAACAAACGATGTTTCACGTAGCTCTTCTACTGTTTTTAGGAGCATGACTAAATGTCTCACTTCAAACACTCATTCTTGCTCATAGAAATGTCTGTTAACAGAAACTGTTCATTATTTGTAGACATTTCAAACTGACTACAAAACTGGTGATTCATGTTCCATTGTGCTTTTTGGTAGTGGGCACTGATCGTGTTTTTATAAACTCCATTTAAAGTGGACAGTCTCCAAATGCCTTTAAGTATTTCCTTTTTGTTGTTTGTTTTGTTTTATTTTGTTTTGTCTTTCAAGACTAGGTTTCTCTGTGTAGCCTTAGTTGCCCTCAAATTCCCTTTGTAGACCAAGTTGACCTTGAACTCAAAGATCCACCTGCCTGTGCCTTTGGAGTGCTGAGATTGAAAGTGTGCACCACCACCACCACCACCCAGCTCTTTTGTTTGTTTGTTTTGTTTTATTTATTTATTTATTGATTGATTTTTCGAGACAGGGTTTCTCTTTGTAGCCCTGGCTGTCCTAGAACTCACTCTGTAGACCAGGCTGGCCTCAAACTCAGAAATCCATCTGCCTCTCCCTACCAAGTGCTGGGATTAAAGGCATGTGCCACCACTGCCCAGCTTCCAGCTCTTTTTAAAGAATATTTATTTTCTTGAGATGGAGTTCGCTAAATTTCCCTGTGTAGCTCACCCTTGTCTCAAACTTTGGCTTACGGACATGAGCTTTAAATGCTTGTTTCTACTGCCTTTCTTCCTTCTGAGACTTAAGTGACTTGCCAATTAAAGGGAAAATGCTCAGAGTACAAATTACACTTTTACAAGGATGTGCTTATGTAGTATCATACATATACAATTAATATATAGAGTGGGAAATTTAAGAATAATAATAAAAATCACCTTAAAGAAGTATAAAAATTTGTTTGCTTGGGATAAGTTCTGAAATAGCTCAGGCTGGTGTTTAACTTAGTCTGTAGCCAGGAATGGCCTTGAACTCCTGAACCTCCTGAGTGTTGTAATTTCATTCATGTGTGCAACCCCTCCTCCCCCATCTTAACAATGGGTAATTTGTAGAGAAAAAAGTTCTTAGAAATTTTTCACTCTTAATTTAACAGTCTATAATCTGTTCACTCTGAGCAGATATGATTTATGTCTCTGGAGGCTTTGATGGAAGCAGGCGGCATACAAGTATGGAGCGATATGACCCAAACATTGATCAGTGGAGTATGCTGGGAGATATGCAGACAGCTCGAGAGGGCGCAGGGCTAGTAGTGGCCAGCGGCATCATCTACTGTCTAGGTATGAGCCTGGGATGGGGCTGGAGGGAGCTTAGTGCCTAGCAGACTCTGGAGGGCAGAATTAAGTGCATATACTTGCGTCAACAAAAACTGATTTATCTCAGTATATTGTCCATGAATAGGATTATATTTTTCTTGTAAGCAATATGTAGTATGTTGCATATTCTCTGATCTAGATAGACCTCTGGAGAAAATAGAACCGAAAGAGTCAGTTGAATTACTCTCAGAAGGGCAACTAAAATGAGCCTGAGAATCTACCTTTCTCTTTGGAATGTTCTCCACTTTGCCTTTCAGGAGGATATGATGGCTTGAATATATTAAATTCAGTTGAGAAATATGATCCCCATACAGGACACTGGACTAATGTTACGCCTATGGCTACCAAGCGTTCTGGTAAGACCAAATCTATGATGTGATGAAAGTGCTGTCAATCTCGATGTGTACGGTGATGGTGTAGTTACTAGGTGTGGTATCAGTAGGACAGAACTGTAGTTCTTACTTCACCATAGACCCACTGTGAATGTGAGTCACAGTCTAGTCTCCTCCACCTCTACCTTCCCTAAAATATTAGGATGAAGGAAGATAGTTTAAACTTTGAGCTAGATTGTCCATTTGAGGACAGTGATTTCTTATTCTTTAGTACCTTTTTCTATTCTTGTAGTTTGACCACTAGCCTCATTTTGTATGTGTGCAGTACATGTTAAATAAATGTTTTTGTCCTGTTGAGGTCTGTGTCTTTGCTTTTTGTACTCTTTGGACATTGATATTTTGCTTTTTTAAAGTCAGGGTTTCTCTGTGTAGCCCTGGCTATCCTGGAACTCACACTGTAGACCAGGCTGACCTTGAACTCACAGAGATCCACCTACACCTACTTCTGCCTCCTGAGTGCCAAGATTAAAGGCGTGACAAACCTGGCTGGACTTTGTTTTGAGGGTCCTACCATGCAGTCCTGGTCAGTGTACAAGTTGCTATGAGGTGGTCCTCCTGCTTCTGGCTTCAAGTTATACCACTACATTGGTGATTTTTTTTTTAATCTAATATCTCACTGTATGTAGTATGTAGCTCACATTAACTTTAGACTCCAAGTAATCCCAGAATTGCAGACATGTGACATATACCTGATAATAAATGACAATAAGTATTACATTAAATCTCTAATGCCTAAAAATATATATATATTTTTAAATTCTGAGTACTGCACACAGAGCCCTGCGTATACTAGGCAAGTACTCTATCATAGAGGTACATCCCAATGACAGCTGAGAGCTCTTAGTGGAATAGGCTGTGATGTAACCGAGCAAACACTGTGCTGTTGCAGCTAACTGCCTCTGGACAGAGGTCACAGCAGAGCCATGGCCATGCTCCTTTGCTCCTCTCATTGTTACTAACATGTTTCTTCCTACTTTTGTTTAGCCAACTGAAGAGAGATAGTCTGTTAGTGAAAGCAGAGATGAGAACCATGTCAGTCTTCTAGAGTTTCAGGTCCTAGCCTTAGGGTTGACCAATGCACACACTAGCATTTGCTGTATTCCACTATTGTAAGCCTGTTTTGACACGTCTGCGTCTCTCATTTCCACAATTCAGCCATTAGCAACCGTGTTCAGGGTTCAGATGCTAGGCTTGTTGCCATTCGTGTGCTGATGCTCTCTTTCTCCCCAGGTGCTGGAGTAGCCCTACTGAATGACCATATTTATGTGGTGGGGGGGTTTGATGGTACAGCCCACCTTTCTTCTGTTGAAGCTTATAACATTCGCACTGATTCCTGGACAACTGTCACAAGTATGACCACACCACGATGCTATGTAGGGGCCACAGTGCTTCGAGGGAGACTCTATGCAATTGCAGGGTGAGGATTTTGAAAGTGGTCTAGAATCATGTATCCAAGGCAAGAGTCTATTTGGGATGGAGGTGAAATGTGTGTTGTGGGGAACAACCACTGGACCTGTTTTCATTCCCGTCCCAGTGCGGGGAGTGGGCCCTTACATGTGTAGACAAGTGTTAGGACTTGTATGTAAGGGATGAAGACCTTATTTCTTTCTTTGTTTTTCCTCGTCAGATACGATGGGAATTCTCTGCTGAGTAGCATTGAGTGTTATGACCCTGTCATCGACAGCTGGGAAGTAGTGGCCGCCATGGGAACCCAGCGTTGTGACGCTGGTGTGTGTGTTCTCCGAGAAAAGTGACTGTTATTTGAACACCAGCTGGAGCCAGTGACTACTCCAAGGACAGTTTGTGGGAGAATCAAGGATCCTTTGCAGAATGTTTATTTCTCACTGTGTGCACAGGGTGATTACAGGCACCAGTGCTTGATGATTGTACTTATTTGATGCACACTCTCCTTCGCACTGGTAATCTTGCTCAGAAGCATGGGGAACAGGTACTCAAGGGAAGAGAATGCACATTTGGATGTGAGAACCAGACTATGACTCTCTGTGGTCTGAGGAGCACTTTCTTACTGTTTCTAACTTACCATGTGCTTGGGAGGATGCTTGTGTGTATGTTTGTATGTGTGTATGTTGTGCCTCATATTGCAGAGAATTAAGGTGAGTATGGCCTGCTAGATGTGGGCAGTGTCCATCCTAGGTGATTGGAGGATATCAGCTTATATAAGCTTGGTAAAATGAAAGTTTTTTTCCCTCTCAGAAGCAAAAATAACTTTTCTAAATGCAGGGGTAGCTCAAGGCACCACAGTTTCTTTCTGTACAAAATCAAGAGATCACTGTTAAAATTTGAGAGGCCAAGAAGGAAGATTCATGCTGTTCTCTCTTAGGGAGACATTGTTGGTGCAGAGATTTGAATAAGTGACTGGAGCTGAATGGAATGTGGGTGAACCCAGAAGATCACTGAAGTGTAAATTGGAAGGCTGGAAAGGACATATTATTTGATTTCACAGTCTTTCTAATGTAAAATGCTGTACCATCTTGGCACTGGAGACTGAGAGATTAACAATGGAAAAAGTTAGAATATGAGATGCTGTAAATGTGCAGAGTTCAATATACCTGTGGTAAACTAGAAATATCTGTGATTTTACAATCGTCTTAGTCCCTGCCAGGGCTCCTATAGCCATGGCAGTATTTGTCTTTAAATGGGTGAAAAGACCATCTTCCTGGTGAATCAAGTGCTACCACGTTACTACGCCTCCACACTATTTATTTGGGGATGGGTGGGGTAGCTGCAGCCTAGTAGTTCAGGTACCTGATTACTGCCCTGTTGTTTTAAGGGACACTTCCACTAAGGAGTGCTTAATACTGCTGTGTGTGGTACTTTCCGTTCTCTCCCTGCTATATGTTCTGTACCTGTCTTTGCAGTGTATTTTATTCATCCTGGAACAAAATAATCAAGGACAATTGGAAATCTTTCATTAGTTTCTGTACCTCTGCCAATATTCCTGAGCTGCCTTTCTAGGCGCTTCTGTGTCATATGGTGAAACTCTTGAGTTACTGGTATGGCAAATAGGAGAATGTGGTAACCTAAACTGGGCTACACTTTCCTTTTGCTCTGGAATCCCACTTTTCCTCTTTCCTTGAATTGTGTTTGCTGACAGAGTTAATTTCCTTTGTATTTTTTTAAGAAAACATTAAAAATGGACTGTCTCAAATGGCTTTAAGAAAATTTGTGGGTAGTGCTGCCTTCAGCAGGCATGTTGAAGGACATCTAGGCTTCTGGTCTGTCATCTCACCTGTGTACCTTATGCCTGCCAACAAGCTCAGCTGCTTCTCTGGAAGCATCTAAAAGTAAAACGTTTGCCCAGATTTGTCCAATTTATTGTCCTTTCACACTGTGAATCTACATGAATAAGATGGATGGATGGATGGACGGACGGACAGAGCTGGGCAAGTGGCCCCTTTAATCCTAGCACTCAAGAGGCAGAAGCAGGTGGATCTGTGAGTTCAAGGCCAGCCTGGTCTACAGAGTGAGCTCCAGGACAGCCAGGGATACACAGAGAAACCCTGACTTGAAAAACAAAGAACAAAACAAAAAGGTAAAGAGGCAACTTTGAGCAATTTTAGCACACTTGGATTTTAGGGTTTTCGTCACTCTAGTAGTCTTCTATGTTTGCTTCAGTTAATGACAAATAGCACTGTACAAGGCTTGTCACACAGCTGAGCTCAGGCTGTCCTGAAAACCTGATGCATAGACCAGGCTGGCATTGATCCACCTGCCTCTACCTGCCCAGGGCTGGTATTAAAGGTGTACACCATCATACCCAGTTAAAACCACAAGTCTCTCTTGGTTTCAGAAGCAAGAGAAAGCAGAACAAGAGGATAAGGCTATTTACTCTGTCTTTAGCAGATGTGCCAGCTTACTGAACCACAGCCTGTGAAATGTGGTTCATTTATCTTCGAGGATACAGGAAGGTTGGCAGGTAGGAGAAGAAAACACAAGAGAAAGGACTGGTGAGTAGCTTTCGGGCATCAGTGCTGATTTCTGAATTTGGGGCCATGTTCACATTTCGTGCACTGAAGCTACCACTGAACAGTTACAGAAAACCAGGCTATAAAACTCATTCTTTTTAAATTTCCACAGCTTTACATACAAAATATGTTCATAAACAGAATTCCATTCATTTATTCTTTCCTCTTTACAAAAATGTATGTGAATATGTAAGTTCATGTCTATGTGACCTGTATACCCAGTTGTAGGGCCTGTGAAGGCCAGAAGGCCACCAGAGCCTCTGGAGCTGGAGTTTAAGTTTGTTGCCTTTGGAAGGGCGGTGTCTGCTCTTAACTACTGAGCTGTCTTTTAGCACCCCTTTGTGTGGTAGAAGCAGAGGATAGCCTCAGGTATTGTTCCTCAGATACCATCCACCTTGTTTTTTTCTTGTTTTAACTTAGTATGAGGGTAGCTATGTGCATCTAATCAGGACAATTCAGTAGAGACAACTCTCAGGCTTTTATGTGGGTTCTAGGGATCTAACAGTTACCAGGCTTGTGTATGCCATTGAGTCCCCAAAATTTCTAAATTTCGTTTCTGCCCATCAGTAGAATTATAAGCTAGTGCTATCATGCCTGTATTGTTCTCTTCAGTTTGTAAAACAAGCTATTCCCAGAACTCAGGAGCAGTCCATTTCCCAGCCCTGGGAAGCTTTATTTGTATCATCGTCATCTGAGTTTTGAACAGGTTGTCATAGTTTAAATCCATCCCCTTATGAGGTAAATAAGGTAAATGATGTCCTTAACTTCACTGCCCCCACCCCTGTCTGTCTATTTTGTCAGCAATTCTTTCTGAAATTCAGATGTGGTTATCACAGTACTTAATGTAGAGCCAATTATTGGTAAATATTGATGTGTTTCTATGGTCCCCAAGTTCCATAGATTTCCTTATCTTGTACTATAAAGTTCAATTTCCTTAACATGCATTGGATCCATGGGCATAGTACTATCTACCAGTCTGGTCTTATAGTACAGTCTCTGCATAAAATATGCTTTAGTCACTGATTTGCAAAACCATTTCTAAATCTGATCCTTTTCTAGTGTCTGATCTTATGTCTAAAATCTTGCATTCTTGACAACCTACTGGTTGATTAAAATGATACCTAGGGGGTCTGTAGAGATGGGTCGTAGTTGAGTGCCAGCTGTTGACTGTTCTTTCAGAGGACCTGGGCTGGGTTCCTAGCACTCATGTGGGAGGTTACAACAGTCAGTCAGTTAACTCCAGTTCCAGACATCTGGTGCCCTCTTCTGGCCCCCACAGGCACAAACACAATGCACTTACATGTAAGCAAAACACTTATAAAAAATATTTTTTAAGCCGGGCAGTGGTAGCACATGCCTTTAGTCCCAGCACTCTGGAAGCAGAAGCAGGTGGTTTCTGAGTTCGAGGCCAGCCTGGTCTACAGAGTGAGTTCCAGGACTGCTAGGGCTACACAGAGAAACCCTGTCTTGAAAAATAAAAAAAAAAAAAAATTTAAAAATTAAAAATATATTTAAAAAAAAAGATGGGTGAACAATGGTTGCGCATGCCTTTAATCCCAGCCGAGATGGGTAGATCTTGAGTTCGAGAACAGCCTGGGCTACACAAAGCAACCCTGCCTTGAAAAATAAACAAATACAGAAATAAAGACCTAATACCTTAGACAGAGCTGTTTCCTAATCCATGCTTCACTCGCAGTACATTGTTTCTGAAAATGTTCTCTTAGATTTGAGTCTGTGACCTTGTCTGGGCTGGGATTAAAGGCATGCGCAACCACTGCTCACCCATCTTTTTTTAAAATTTTTTAATATATTTTTAAAATTTATTTATTTATTTATTTTTGCTTTTCGAGACAGGGTTTCTCTGTATAGCCCTAGCTGTCCTGGAACTCACTCTGTAGACCAGGCTGGCCTCGAACTCAGAAATCCACTGCCTCTGCTTCCAGAGTGCTGGGACTAAAAGTTACTATTCTCATATACACAATGTCCATCATCAATCATGTAATGTGGGACTAATAGGGGAGCAAGACTGGAACAATAAGGTGGCTTAATTCCCTCGTTCTGATGTCCTGGTCTTGGGAAAACCACGGTTGCACCAGAACTAATAATCTGGAGATACAAAGACCAGTTAGAAGGTTAAGAGCTGTGACTTTGGAACACCCTGGAACCTACACAAATTGCAAACCTTATCTTAGCCTTCTTCGTGCACTATAACCGAGGGCAAACCCTCTTAAGGAAATGACTACGTTTTCAACATTACTGTAATGCAACGCTTTGCTACCTAATAAATGGCCACTATTAAACACTAGGCTTAATATTTTCACACAACTTTGCCCAACACGAAATGTACTAAGCATTATACATCTTACATAGGAAGCAAATGTTTTATAGCTAAATCTTGCTAAGGTGTGGCCTAACTCGGATTATCGCCAGCTACTCATGAGGTAAATATCCCAAGAGTCAGTGGTAAGGCCATAGTGATTTGCTTAAGCCAATATTAAGGGAGGCCGGGAGACCAGGTATAGAGAAAAAGGATTGTCACAGTAACTCTGACACCGTCCGGCAATAAAGAAAGGCGCCTGCGCAATAGAGTCCAGACGCCTGCGCAGAGGTACGGCGAGAAGCACCGGTGCCCCGCCCCTGCGGAGCCGCGCCAGCGTAGTTCCGGGTGAGCCTGCCCAGACCGCGCGTGCGCCGTTGTGGCTCATGCTGTAGCGGCGCGGAGATGGAACCCTGCGAGCTGCAGAACGAGCTCGTGTCAGCCGAGGGCCGGAACCGGAAGGCGGTGCTGTGCCAGCGTTGCGGCTCTCGGGTGCTGCAGCCAGGGACTGCTCTTTTCTCTCGCCGGCAGGTAGGAAAGTGCTTGATGCTGCTTAGAGTCGCGCTGTCCTGAGCGACCGAGCGGCTCCTGGCGGGTCCTGGTTCCCAGGTTTCCGGAGACCGCGCCCTTACTCAAGCGTCTCAGCCCCGCCCCGCGTCGTGAGGCCCCGCCCCACTGCCTCGGTAGTCGACCAGGACGCGGGTACCCTGGCACCTTGGCACGGTTGCCTGGTCCCCTAGGCTCTTCTCTCTCCCCGAGGGTGCACCTGTTCTAGGCGGCCCACCCTCCCCTAGGCCTTGGGTATCCTGCGCGAGCTAAGGGACGAACCGCAGCCTCCTGCTTCCTGGAGCTCTGGCTAACCGACTGTACCCCGCAGGTGTATCTCCAGCCATCACTCGGTGTCGCCCCAGGGCACCTAAGAATCTCTTGATTCCAGTCCCACCATAGCTTTCATCTGTCTTTCAGTCCCTACCTACTTCTTGTCTCATTTGCTGCTCCACAAAGGAGCTCCAGAATCAAGTTCGGTGGAGAGAATTCACAGTGACTGCTAGTACCCAACTTTCCTAAGCCCCGCAAGATACAGTTCCCAGGATGACGCATTTCGAATAGATTTCGAAGATTAATAATTCTTTTCTTGCAGTTAGGACGTTTTCATGTAGGAGTGTGTGTGTGAAAGCTTTATAAAGTTAAATTTTATTTAAAGTGAAAGAGAGAAAGCATACTCCTCATGGAATCTGAATCCTAAGGGTTCCCACCCCCACCCCCGTGTGTGTGTGTGTGTGTGTGTGTGTGTGTGTGTGTGTGTGTGTATAGAGGTTTTTTTGGTTTGTTTGTGTTTGTTTGACAGGGTCTCACTATGTAGCCTTGGCTGGCTTGGAACTTGCTCTGTAGACCAGGCTGGTCTCCAACTTAAGAGATCCACCTGCCTGGCCCTGACTCTCCACTGCTGGAGATTAAAGGTATGAACCACTTACAGTAGGGTTTTTAAATAACTGCCTTAAACTACCATCACCCCAAAGAGAAAATAGAAAGAAAAAAATTTCTGAGCCTTTTTTAAAGTGTAACATATCATTCTATTAGATAGTACAAACTGTAAATCGCTTTTGGACCCTCATTATAAATGGTCTGTAAGAAGATGATGGGCAATTGTTCTTTCATGTGGTGAGGTGTCATGTGGAGCAGATACTGCTCCAAGAGCAGAAACCTTTTCGTAAAGAAGGAAAGAAGTGTTAGTGTGTCCCTCATTCTTCGTGTTCTGATGACCTTGTCTCTAGCGTGGGTGGACATCCCTGTTTTAATAAGAATCACATGGACAGGAAGTAGAGTTCTCCACTTGTTTTGTAAAGTTAGTGGCTTCATGGAGGGATGGAAATGAACCAGGGAATTGGCTCCTGACCTGAGCACTTATTAACACTGGAAGAGTTGAACCTCCATGAGCTTGCGCTTGCTCATTCTGACAAAGTTGATCAGGGAGAGCTTGGGTGGAAACTTGGAGTACTGGGCCTCCTGTGTGGTAGAGTTCTTGTCCTCAATGGCAGCTTGCCTGCTTGTGTAAACTGACAGAAACGGAAATGTTCCTGAATGGTATGTGGTGGCCTGTGCCTCTAATCTTAGCACTTAGGGCTACACAGTGAGATCAAAGCCAAATTCGATACATAATAAGATCCTGTCTATGAGCTAAATAAATCTTTTTTAAAAGTCAAGAAGTTTCTTAAAGAAATTTTGTAGTGGTTAGGCATGGTGGTGCACACCTTTTAATCCCAGCACTCTGGGGGATAGGCAGATCTCAGTGAGTTAGAGGCCATCCTGGTCTACATAGTAAGTTCCAGGAGAGCCAAGACTGTTACACAGAGACAAACTATCTCAAAAAAATAAAATAAAAGATAGTTTTTGTTTCATGTGTTTTAAATTGATGTTTCACGGGAGGGAACCTGTAAGCAAATTAAACTATTAGCATATTTTGTTTTTCTTTTTCTTTCTTTTTTTTTTTTTTTTTGGTTTTTCGAGACAGGGTTTCTCTGTATAGCCCTGGCTGTCCTGGAACTCACTTTGTAGACCAGGCTGGCCTCGAACTCAGAAATCCGCCTGCCTCTGCCTCCCAAGTGCTGGGATTAAAGGCGTGCGCCACCACTGCCCGGCGCATATTTTGTTTTTCAACAGAGTACCTTTACAGAGAACAAACCATTTGGAACACACTTTTTTTTTTAACTGAATCCCCATGAAGTGTCAACATAGCTCTTTAGTTGTTACCCTGGACTGTTGAGAAATTACCGTGAGGCCAGTCTGGTAAAGCTGACGCTCTCCCCTCTTAAGGATGTCCTTGCAGAAAATAATAATAATGATAATAATAATAATAATAAGGATGTCCTTGCAGAAGGCAGGAGGAAAATATCTGAGCAGTCTAATTCTCTCTGTAGACTAACCTCAATATAGAAAAAAAATTTAAGAGGCAGGCGAATTTCTGAGTTCGAGGCCAGCCTGGTCTACAGAGTGAGTTCCAGGACAGCCAGGGCTATACAGAGAAACCCTGTCTTGAAAAACCAAAAAAAAAAAAAAAAACATTTTGGGCTGGACAGATGGCTCAGCGGTTAAGAGCACTGACTGCTCTTCCAAAGGTCCTGAGTTCAAATCCCAGCAACCACATGGTGGCTCACAATCATCCATAATGAGATCTGACATCGTCTTCTGGTGTGTCTGAAGACAGCTACAATGTACTTACGTATAATAATAAATCTTTTTAAAAAAGAAAAAAAATTTAAAAAAAAATAAAATATGCCCTTCCAGGCCTAGAGAGGTGGCTCAGTGGTTAAGAGAGCACTGGCTGTCCTTGAAGTACATGTCAGGTGTCTCACAACTTTGTTGCTCCGGTTAATTGGATCCAGGGGATCCAACATCTTTCCTACCCTCTGCGGGCACCAGACATGGGTATGATACCCAGATGCAGGCAAAACACTCAAAGTAAAAATAAATAAATCTTTAAAATTAAAAAAAAGCAGTTCTTTCGTCCCTTAAGTGAACCTGGAGAGAGACAGGATGAGAAGGTCTACTTAGAAGTGACCCATAGCGCTCTCACCTGTAAGGTGGTCTAGTGTAGTCTCCGCATGGGAAGGCTTTGCAGACCATCCCACCATCGATGTGACGTAGTGCCCAGTGATGATTCTACCTTCCATTTCACAGTCTAAGGCAGTGTGTTTTCCAACTGGGAGTAAGTTTGTCCCCAAAGGGAAAAGTCTAGAGACATGCATAGATCCTTTCTATGGTAAGAATTGGGAAGGGGCATTACTGACTGTAGTAGGCTGCTGCCTTGCATCATGTGACACTACTCCTCACAGCTAAGAATTCTTTGGCCCAGATTTTCAGAAGGTCTAAGGTCCCGAAATCCTAGACCCTACATTGCAAATTTCTGGTACCTCTGCCACCTCAGTTGATCTCCTCTGGGTCCTTTTTGCTACTTAAACCACTAGACTCTGAGGGTCTGTGTTCTAGACACGTGTGGATCTTCTATACCCAGACTCTGTACATAGTGAGAACTTAGGACATAATTTGGTCTTCATAAAAGCTATTAGTCTGGGGTAAATAGTGGGTTATTATTGATATAGTGGATCAGTATTTTATGGTTTTATTAGCCTTTCTTTTTTTTTTAATGTCAGAGACTTATAAAGTCATGCTAGCCTTGAATTCTCTGTGTAACTGAGGGTGAATCTTGAACTTAGTCCTTCTGGCTTACCGGCATGGACCACTGCCCCAGTGTTCTCCTGGGTATTGCACTTATGATAGATTTTATGCCTGCTTGGGAGGACCTCTGCCAATTGAGCCACACTCCCAACCCTGGTTCAATATTTTGATTGGCATCTTTATTCCTGTTTGCAGCGTGCAATCTGTGCTCTTTTTAGTCATATAATTGGCTCCCCATATAAAATATTCATACCTTACTCATTCTCAGGACCAATTTCTGTCTTACTTCATTTTCTATGATTTGGTAAAGGCCAGACCAGAAGGACTTGGAGAGGAAAGGGTTTGTTTGGTTACACGTCCTGATTACAGTCCATTAATTGAGGGACGCCAAGTCAAAACTCAAGCAGAGCAGGGACCTGAACAGAGACCACGGAGGAATGGCGCTTGCTGGCTAGCTCTCAGCACTCTAACCTCTCAAGCTCCCACAGAACAGCCCACTACGCTCTGAGCATTCAGTGGCTTTCCCAGCCTAACATCCCAAACACTTCCACGGTCCTCCCCGAAACATGTTGATCCCAGCAATAGCCAACCCTCTGCTACTGACTTCTGCCTTAGCTAGATTTCTGTGGCTGCGATAAACATAGCCAAAAGTGGTGGGAGGGGAACGTTTATTATATCTTACAGCTTACATTCCGCTATGAGGGGAAGTCACGGAAGGAACCGGAGGCAGGAACCTGGAAGCAGAGGCCATAGAGGAGAGCTGCTCTGGTTTGCGCCTCATGGTTGGCTCAACCAACTTTTTATACATCCCAGGACCACCTGCCTAGGGTGACACTACTTAAAACAGTGGCCTCCCACATAAATGACTAATCAGGAAAAATGCCCCATGACTTGCCTGCAGGCCAATCTGACTGAGACATTTTCTGGGTAGAAGTTCCCTGTTCAGATGAGACTAGCTTGTGTCTGGTTGACAGAAATCACTCAGCACACTCTGGACCAGAACTGTTTCAGGGTTCAGGGGTGGGATTTTTGGGGGTGGGATGGAGGAACTCTTTGCAATTACACAGTGAAGTATTTTAGGCTTGAGAGATCTACACATAGAATTCTCTTGTTTCACATCCACTAATCCACATACACTGAAGACAATCTGGTGGATTTTTGGTGAGCCTTTATTTTGCTGAGATCCCATTCCATGACACCTAGTGTGGAGTTTTCTGCTCTTGTCGCGACAGCACTCTTAAAAGTTTCGAACACTGGGGCGTTTCAAGTCAGATTTGGGAATTGAGGAATTCAGATTTTTCACAATCTTTTAAATGTTCTTAATTATGCGTGTGCTTGTGCATGTTTATGTGTATGTATTATATGTATGGAGGAGCTCCTGGAGGCCAGAAGAGGGCTTTAAATCCCCCGGAACTGTAATTATGGGAGGTTCTGAGCCACCGCATGGATTCTGGGAACCAAACCTGGATCCTCTGGAGAGCAGGATGTGCTCTTAACCTCTGAGCCATGTCTCCAGCCAGATTTCTAATAATCTTAAAGTTGTCGGCTGAGCTAAATAGAGACATCCACTGGCACCAGGCATGTGTATATAGGATGCTATACATAAAATTAAGGAGTGTGTATATATATATATATATATATATATATATATATATATATATATATATACACACTCCTTAATTTCATATATATATATATATATATATATATATATATATATGAAAACAGTACTGGGTTAAGTACATTGGAGCAGAGAGCCTGAAGGCAGTGACCAAAAACAGTTTCTTTCTTTTTTTTTTTTTTAAGATTTATTTATTTATTATATGTAAGTACACTGTAGCTGTTTTCAGACACACCAGAAGAGGGTGTTAGATCTCGTTATGGATGGTTGTGAGCCACCATGTGGTTGCTGGGATTTGAACTCAGGACCTCTGGAAGAACAGTCGGTGCTCTTAACCTCTGAGCCATCTCTCCAGCCCCAAGGACAGTTTCTTATAAAACCACACATGTAATTAACAAATGAGTGGCAGGCACCATGTGTTATTTTTTCCAGGAATATGAAAACATACGTTCATGACAAACGTGCTGTGTGCCGCAGCTGCATTCATTATAGCACCAGACTGGAGACAGCACAGATGTCTCTCAGTTGGTGAATGGAGTACTAGTCAGCCATAAACACAGACTACTGTTTGTTCTTTTTGTTTTGGTTTTGCAATAGCATCTCCTGTAATTCAAATTGGCCTCGAACTTGCTTTGTAGTGGAAGGTGACCTTTAACTCCCTATCCTTCTGCTTCTACCTTCCAAGTGTTAGGATCCCACCACCCCAGCCAGCTTGATACAGACAACTTGAATGAGTCTACAGAGAATTATGCTGGTGAGGAAGTTAATGCTTAACACTCACCGGCTTTATGAATCTATTCGTATGAGATTCTCTCTCAATCCCACTCCTCTGTTTATTTGACACAGAGTCTCACTGTGCTTGGAAGGTTGGCCTGCAGTTTTATGTTTACCCAGACTTGAAGATATTAAAGAACTCACTGCCTTGATCTTTCTAAGGCTAGAGTGTGCCATCACAAGCCCCCCCCCCCGTGTGTGTGTGTGTGTGAGTGTGAGTTTAATGGGAGACAGGTCTCATGTAACCTATATTGGCTTTGACTGCCCGTGTACCATGTAGCTGAGAGGATGACCTTGAATTATCAATGCTTCTGCCTTCATCTAAGTGCTAGGGTCACAGGCATGGATCACCAAGCCTAGTTAACATTGTGCTGGGGACCAAATCTAGGGTTTTGTGCATGCTAGACAAGCAGCTCTGTAAGCTGATAGTTTGCTGCCCAGGCCAGCCTAGAACTGGTGATTCTCCCACCGCAGCATCCCATGTAGATGGGATTATAGGTGAGTACCACTGTGCCAGGCAGGTCTGTATAACTTTTTTTTTGGAGACAGTCTCTTCCAGGCTGTCCTGGAACTCTTATGTAGACCAGGCTGTCCTCAAACGAACTCACTGAGGCCCACCTGCCTCTGCTTCCTGGGTGCTGGGATTAAAGGCTACACCACTACTCTCGGCCTGTGTAACATTTTTGAGATGAGAAGTTTTCAGAAATGAAGATGAATCCGTGGTTGCTAGTGGACGAGATTGAGGGACAAGGCATTGATGGATGTGCTTAGGACAGGCCAGCAGGCTTCTTGTGATGGCCCTGTTCACTATCCTACCTGTGATGATGAAAAATGGCATAGAACTAAATACACAGAGAAACGAGCACAGTAAATGGGGAACCGAGGAGCCAGAGACAAGAGGATCAGAGTTCAAGGCCACCCTGGGCAGGAAGACCTTAAGTGAAAAACAGCAACAAGTCGCAGGAAGCCGGGGAGATCTGGATGAGATCACAGGGTTGTATCCTTGTTCTCTGGCCGTGAGAACTACCTGTCAGCTGTGTAAGATGTTGCCTTCCAGAACTTAGGCTCAAGGAATTTGTATTACCTGTTGTTGTTGTTGTTGTTGTTGTTTTGTCTTTTTTGAGACAGGGCCTCACTCTGTATCCCTGGCTCTCTGGGACTGGCTAGGTAGACCAGGCTACCTCTGCCTCTCAAGTGTTGGGTTAAAAGGTCTCTGTACTAACTAGTCCTTAAAAGACTTGTGTTTATTTGTGCCTTTGTTTATGGATGTGTGTGTGTGTGTGTGTGTTATGCACGTGTCTGCAAATTCCAGCAGAGTCCAGGAGCAAGCGTCAGATCACTTGGAGCTGGAGTACAGGGAGTTTTGAGTCACCAGAAGTGAGTCCTGGGAACCAAACTTGAGTCCTCGGAAGAACGGCAGGTGCTCTTGGCCGCTTCCAAACTAGCTGTCTGGGTTTTGTTGTTGGCTTTTGAGACAGGGCCTCAGTGTATATCCCTGACTGACTGTACAGTTATCCACCTGCCTCTGCTGAGACTAAAGGCATATGCCACTGTGCCCAGCCCCTTAGAGTTATTTCTTAACACTAAATATGAGCTTGTCGGGACAGTAAGTGAAACAAGCCAGTCAGAAAAGGGTGTGCACAGGCTGATGCACGTGCTTGAAATGCCTAGAACTGCTTCTTTAGAAGACAGTATGTGGTGGTTGCCGTTCTCAAGGCCAGTGAGAAGGACAGTCCGGTGGGAGCAGTATCTTGGTTGGGGAAGATGAGGAAGCAGCTCTGGTGCTGACTGTTGACTGGCAGTGCCATCATGTGAACGTTCTTATATACTGACCTGTACCCGGGGAGGTAGTAAGGACCGGGAGGTGGCTCAGCATTAAGAGCACTTACTGCGCTTCCAGGGGACCCATTGGGCAGCTCAAAATTCCCTCTGACTGAAGCTCCAAGGGATGAGAGGTTTCTGACCTCCACAGGCAGGCAAGCAAGTGGTATTCTTTGACACAGATATACGCGTGTGCACATAAATGATGAAAACACCGGCCTTTTTAAAGAATTAAATGGTCCACTGTAATTTTACCACCACACACACAGACCAAAAAACCAGCCAAACGAAAACCCCACACAAGCCAAATCAAACATGAATCTTAGCTATGTAAAGTAGTGTTGTTTTAATATTACTTCTGTTATGATTAATGCTTTTCTCAAAAACAGGGTCTCACTGTGTGTGTAGCTCTGACTGTCCTGGCACTCACTATATAGACCAGGCTGGCCTCAAACTCAGAGATGTACCTACCTCCGCCTCTGGAGTTCTGGGATCAAAGGTGTGCGCCTCTACATCTGACTGTGATAATTAATCTTGTCAACTTAATTGAGACACCTAGGAGGTGAATGGTGTCTCTGGCTCTGATCTGTGAGGATTAGCTAATGGGTTCTCTGGTTTAGCCCACTGGTGAACTCAGAACTTGTGTGGACTGTTGGAGTGTGCTCTCTGTGGGGCTTGTGCTTGGCCGTATCTTGCCCTGCCTGTGACCTAGTTACTGCAGTACTCTGCTCCCTGTCCATGGTGAGGGCTGCTCTGCTGCTCTGTCCACATGATGATGGACTGAAACTGTAAACATCCCTTGATCTGGTGCCCTTGTAGGGGACTCAGGATTGGTTCCCAGCACCCGCATATTAGCTCACAATCAACTGTATCTCCAGTTTTAGAGGATCTGATGCCCTTTTCTGACCTCAGCAGGCACTAGGCACACACATGGTGCATATACGTGCCTACAGTCCAAACACTCATACACACAAAATAAATAGGAGGAAGAGGAAGAAGCTGAGCATGGTGATGCCATTAATCCCAGCATTCATGAGACATAAGTAGGCAGACCTCTGAGTTTTAGGTTAGCCTAGTTTACTTAGTGAGTTCAAAGTCAGTCAGCCTCATTCATGGTAGACTTTGTCTCAAAAAAGAAAAAGGAGAAAAAAAATGTATGTATATGTTTTGCCTTTTAATCCCAGTACTTAGGCAGCTCTGAGACAGGATTATGACTTTTGATCAGCCAGGGCTATAGCAAGGTGCTGTCTCAAAAGTATTGTGGGTGGGAAGCGGGAGATAGGGCAGCAGCCATGCAGAGGGCAGGGTTAGTAAGCTTTGCTGGCATTGCATTTTGCAGTAGAGAGTGTGCATGCGACACAAACAGAGGAAATAAAAGTGGCTGTTTGTGCGCATATGCACACATGCACCAATTTTGTAAACTGAGAAGATATATAGGTTTAAGTTTGCAAGGTCTAGCGGGTAGGAGCCGGAGAGATGGCTCAGTTGTTAAGAGCACTTGTTCTTCCAGAAAACATGAGTTAAGTCCTCAGCATCCACCTCCAATGGCTCATAATGGCCTCAACTAGCTCCAGGCGATCTGACACCCCTTCTGGCCTCCACAGGCTCCCCAAACATAACACTGCATGCACTTAACATATACACACACACACACAAATTTTAAAAATCTTGGAGAAAACATGTCAAATTCTAAAATTAGATTTTCTTTTTTATAAGATAAATCCAATCCAGGAACAGATACTTTAATGGAGAAAGACAAAAAACAAACTAATGAGACATTTTTAGGAGCTGGAGAGGTGGATCAACAGGTAACAGCACTTGCTGCTCCTACAAAAGACCCTTTGTCGTGTCCCAGAATCCATAGTGTGGCTCTCAACCAACTTTATCTCCAGTTCCAGGGGATCTAACAGGCACACATGTGATGCACATATATACATTCGTACACAAAATCTAATACAACGTCTTCAGAAAATATGAGCATGGTATGAGGAAACTGATGGGTGTGATGAATATGTTTATATCTTAATTACGGTATTTTCATCAGCATATACATGTTTCCAAATGTGGCAGACTGTGCACTTTACATATGTGTAAGTTATGCATCAGTGATTCTTCACATACACACAGACACACACACATATACACACACACACACATACATACATACATACATACATACATACATACATACATATGAGATAAGAAGTATGGAATTCATTCAGATTGTGGGCCAGAGACTTTCTGAGGTAATGTTTGCACTAAATACCAACCAACAAGGGACCATCATGCCTTGTGTGCAGACAGAATGGTCTGACTGCTTGTTGAGGAAGCAAGGCAGACAGTGTGGCTGATAGACAGTGAAGTGAGGGGAAACTAGGCCATGGCATGCCGAGGCCTCCGTGGACAGTGAAGCAAAGAAGCCGGCTGCTGAAGTGCCCCTCCATATCTCTTAAGACTCAGAGCAAACCCTCTGGTTCCCTTTCCCATGAGGCCTTGCTGCTGAGCTTGGTGGTCATAAAGGAAAGAGTACACTGAAGCTGGCCTCACAGCGATGTAGTCAGAATAGAACATAGGGCCAACCTGAGAGCTAAATATATCTATTGCATGGGAAATTGTGGGCTGTTGTATCAATTTGTAGGGGTGTGGGGGAGAGGGGTAATGGGGGGGGGTTTGGAGGTATGTGACCGTGAAGAGGTCCTCATATGATTTGGGCTACAGTTGGCAAAGCATCACAGGGAGGGAAGGAGTGGACAGAAAAAAGGACAGCTCTGAAAGCAGACACTGTTGACTAGTGCTGTGTGGTTTATATACACAATTGAATCAAGAAAGATATGGAAAGTGAAAATTCAAAAAACAAAACAGGCCAAGCCAGTTATGCTGGGGGCAAGCCTTTAATCCAAGTACTCAGGAGGCAGGGACAGATCTCTGTGAATTAAAGACCAAGAAATGGAAGACTATGCCTCTAAATAGTAGTAGTAGGAGGAGGAGGAGGAGGAGTAATCATGGCAGGCAGCAAAAGAGTGGCCAGCATCCTAGTGTGTGCCCTGATGCGATGGCTGCTGTCTTTGTTATTTTTCCCTTTCAAGAAAGCTACTAGGCAGGCATCAGGGTCCAGTATAGGCACATGAGAGTGAGATGTGACTGGAGCCAGTTCAGCTTTTATACCCATCTGTTCTCTCCCACTGCAGCTTTTCCTCCCTTCCATGAGAAAGAAGCCAGATCTGGCCGACGGCAGCAATCCTGATGGTGATCTCCTCCAGGAGCACTGGCTGGTTAATGACATGTTCACCTTTGAGAACGTGGGCTTCACCAAGGACGTGGGCAACATCAAGTTTCTGGTCTGTGCAGACTGTGAGATTGGACCCATTGGCTGGCATTGCCTAGATGACAAGAACAGCTTCTATGTGGCCTTGGAACGAGTTTCCCATGAATAACTGAGGGGATAGGGACTTGGTTCCACCCTAGCTATAAAACTCTCCCCACAAGAACCGACACTGGACCTGGTGCGTCAGCTGTGCTGGCAGACTTCTTGGTACTAACATAAATGATGAGCGCTGGTGTTTGCCCTTGAGCCAGAGGGCCAGTCCTGCTTCAGTCAAGGCCTCAGAGCATGCCTCCCACTTAGTCCTCTCTGTCACAGCGTGTCCTAACGCCCTTTCCCCTGTTTTGGAACATGGAAGAACACGCAAGTACTCTGCCAGTGTAGTCCGGTCCCTGGCACTCCGCCTCCACACCTTGGCCCAGGGCTCTCTTCTTCCTCCCAGCAAGAGCATTTTTTTAGCCATGACGACAGGAAATAAGATGCTCACTCGATACTATTTGGAACTCCACCTTGTCTCCTTCTAGAAGCCAAGTGTAACAGGGTGTACATCTGTTATCCTAGCTCTTGGGAGGTAGAGGCAGGAAGGTCAGGAATTCAAGGCCAGCCTCAGCTACATAGCCTGTGCCAGGTGAGACATTGTCTCAAAAAACATAAAGCATACAAGTATTTGAGAGTAACTTCATTGTATGTGACCTACCGGTCTACTGTAATTTATTCTTTTTAAAAGTAAAGAGTAAAACATTTACAAATGTCAGTATTTAAACCTATTGAGAACACATTACTTTGACACATTTTCAATTCTGTGCTTGAGAGCCTTTCTTCTGGGTTGATAGTGGCGTTTTATAGTGAAGGTAAACGTGACTTCCTCAGATCTTGACCAGCTTTCTCTTTTTACTAGCTCCCTGCTACTTCAGTCTGTGCTGCCAACCCTAAGGGAAACTCAGCCCTAGCTGTGTACCAGGCTCTCGGAATCAGAGTAGAGAGTGTAGGACATACAAGAGGTAGGCCTGAGACAGATCACACCCGGGTTATTAGGAAGGAAGGACTCCTTTAATGGCACTGCCACCTTTTATTAAATATAGGTTGCAGGGTCCTTGGGATTTTGGTTCACTTGGACTGTCTCTACTGACCTGGACTGTATACTGACCTGGGATGCAAACCTTTTCCACCGAGATCTCTATTGTTACGGGCCTGGTGTCACCTTTTGTTTTTCCCGAGACAGGGTTTCTCTGTGTAGCCCTGGTTATCCTGGAACTCACTCTGTAGACCAGGCTGGCCTTGAACTCAGAAATCTGGTGTCACCTTTTCTTATTAGCCAACTTAAATCTTCAACATGATTTCCAGTTACTTAGTCATTTCTCTTCTGGAGTGACTCAATAGCTTAAAAGGACTCTGTATAAACAGTTCAAATACTTTGTCATCATCCCTTCCTCTGGGGGCCTAAATTGAGATAAGTAGAGACCTCATTATTCCTCCTAATGCCAGTGCTTAGGAAGTAGGGGGGTAGATCAACTCTTGTTCAAGGTTGGCCTCAGTGACATATCGAATTCAAGGCCAGCCTGTACCACATGAGATCTTGTTTCAAATGAACAAACACAAAAGAACAAGTAGGTCCTGGAAAAATGACTCTCAGTTAAGAATGTTTGCTGCTCTTTCAGAGGACCTGAGTTCAATACCTAGCACCCAATGGGAGGTTCACAGCTGCCTGTAACTCCAGTTCAAGGAGGGCCGCACCTTCTGCTCCCTACAGCTGCCTGCACATGTGTGGTGCACACACCGACAAGCAGGCACACACATACAAATAGGTAAATAAAACTTTTACAGATTAAACGAAAGTTTCTTCCTTGGCACCTGTTTTCTGGGAGTTCTTCCCTCGCTGAAGCTTTTGAAGGGCTCTCTCTTAAAGTCCCTCTTAACCACGTGCTGGCACAGTTTACCAGCGCCCTACTCACGTCCTTCCCCACCCAAGCCTGAATGGGCTCTAAGCAAAGGAGAAACCATGTTTTCCAGCAAATAGGCAAGCATTCCTGAATGTGGGGTTTGCAGGAGGACAACTGAGACGACCCGCCTGTCAGAAGGAACAACACAGAAACCTCTAGGGACATATAACCACTCACGTCACAAGTCAAACTAGGCTTTTAATTCTGCCCCCTTTTAAAATCACAGAAATAATACATGTTCGTTGTAAGTTCTAATTAACTCACAGTTCCATTGGCCAGACCTTGCCAGTGGTAATGTGTATATCCTCACTGTCTTTGTATGTGTATATGCAAATGTAGTTTTCAGAGCAAACACGAGATCATACTGTACTCTTTTATAACATCTTCCTTGTCAGTACGCCCAGCCGTGAACACTATTGCTACTGTTCCATTGTGGTGCTGACCTGTGCTGTCAACGATCCCCTGTTGTGTTGCCTTCAGTTGCTCATAACAATGACATGGCAGCGGCCTGGAGAGATGGCTCAGTGGTTAAGAGCACCGACCGCTCTTCTGGAGGTCCTGAGTTCAATTCCCAGCAACCACATGGTGGCTCACAACCATCTGTAGTGGGCTCTGATGCCCTCTTCCAGTGTGTCTGAAGACAGTGACAGTGTACTCAACATACATAAAAAATAAATAAATCTTTAAAAAAAATGATGGCATAGCAGCAAGGGTACTTAACTGTGCTTCTCTGTCCGTGGTTCCTTGGCTTGGGTCACAGAAGCAGAATTGCAGGGTGGGCATGCTGTCACGGCTTTGTGTACGGCCACATTCTTCAAAGCAAACCCACTGCAAAGTGTCCCCCTCCCCCCCGCAGCAGAGTGAAAGAGCATTCATTTTCTGCTCCCCTGCTAATGACCCTGGGTATTTTTTATCATTAAAAAACATTTGCCACTTTAAAGTGTCTTATTGTTTTATGTGCTCTTCCTGCTGGCCACATGGTTTGTTTGTTTGTTTGTTTGGAGGATAGTGGGGGAAGGTTGGTTGAGACAGGTTCTCTCTAAGTAGGCTTGGCCAGCCTGGAATTTGCTATATAGACCAAGCTGGCCTTGAAGTCAGCCTGTTTCCTTTTTTGAGAACTGCCAAACACTGTTGATCCAATGACCAATTCGGTTTGCTGTGAACGAAATAAAAGTAATTTTGACAGTGAGGATGGAGTCCTGTCTGTCTTTGGGCAGAGTACATACACACTTTGTGAGAGCGGAAGAAAGCGAGTCCTGAGAAGGTCTCAAGTGGCTGACTCCTCACTCAAGACCAGCTGCAAAACGGTGTCACCCCTTCTTCCTCTCTGTCACAGGTTATCAGGTAAGACTTGGAACTCCACTGCTTCCCGCCTGAGGCGGATAGACGTGACCAGTGGTTGCTGCTGTGGCTGTAGCATCCTGCAGGTTCAGGCTGGATGTGCAGGTCCTGGACAGGGTACCTGTGTACCCTGTGCCCGACTATAACAACAAACAAGAAAATCCCTTCTGTTCCTACTGGGGAAAGCAACTGAGTTTCCCTAAACCTATTTACTTCTACAAAATTGTCCTTTCAAAACTCAGAATGAAGCTGGAGCCATGGCTAAGTGGCTAGGAGTGCTTGCTGTGCTTGCAGAGGACCCGGGTTCAGTTCACAGCAACCACGTGACAGCTCACGACTGTAACCAGTTCCACCTCTGGCCTCTTCCAGGACCAGGCATGTGATACACAGACATACATACATACATGCAGACAAATAACTCATACACATAAAGTTTAAAAAAAAAAACCCACAGAATCAGTTTGACTTGGTGGCACGTGGCCTTTAACATCAGGAGACAGAGGCCAGCCTGGTTCACATAGCAAGTGCTGTGCCAACCAGGTATACATAGTAGTAAGACTGTCTTTTTAAAAAAAAAAAGAAAAAAAAGTGTTGGGCTGGGGAGATGGCTCAGCAGTTAAGAGCACTGACTGCCCTTCCAAAGGTCCCGTGTTCAATTCTCAGCAACCACATGGTGGCTCACAACCATCTGTAATGGGATCTGATGCCCTTCTTCTGGTGTGTCTGAAGAGAGCAATGGTGTACTCATATACATGAAATAAATAAATCTTATCTGTTTTTAAAAAAACAAACAAAGTGTTATCCCATTATCCTAGGAAGAGCTTATCCTGTAGTCGTGCTTTTCAAAGACTAGAAAATCAGGTCTTTCTCATCTGATCTCAGCAAGACGATAGGGAATGGAAGTGGATTCATGTGAGGCACCATCCTAAACTGCACTGCTAAAGTGTCTGCATTCGTAACTCACCTTGGTGAAGAAAGCTTGTGCAACTTGGCCTTGGCTCGGAGTGGGGTGGGCGGGCAGGAAAGCATGGCCCTGCTGCTCACCGCCTACCTTGACTTTGAGGGCTTGGAGGTCAGGTCTACAGAGGACAACTCTTTTTTGTTGGGTTTTTTGTTTGTTTTGTTTTTTGAGACAGGGTTTCTCTGTGTAGCCCTGGCTGTCCTGGAACTCACTCTGTAGACCAGGCTGGCCTCGAACTCAGAACTCAGCCTGCCTCTGCCTCCCAAGTGTTGGGATTAAAGGCATGCACCACCACTGCCTGGCTTTTTTGTTTTTAAACATTTATTTTATGTATGTAAGTACACTGTACTTCAGACACACCAGAAGAGGGCATCGGATCCCATTACAGATGGTTGTGAGCCACCATGTGGTTGCTGGGAATTGAACTCAGAACCTCTGGAAGATCAGTCAGTGCTCTTAACTGCTGAGCCATCTCTCCAGCCCCTGCTGCCTACTTTCAATAATGATTTCAATAATCTGTGGGTTACAGCCGACAAATCGCCAGGAAGGGAAGGACACCTTTAGTTGGCTAACTACTAGCAGGTACAGCGAGATCAAGGAAGAGCTGACAATATTAAGTAGATGACTTTTTGTTGTTATTGTTGTAAGAGGGTCTCCCAGGTCCCAGGCTGGCCTTAAACTCACTACGTGACTAAGGATGACCTTGAACTTCCAGTCCTTCTGCCTTCACCTTGCAAATGCTGGTACTGAGCTACACATCCCCAGCCAAAGCTGCTTTTTCATTTTCTTTTTGGGACAACACTTCACCATGTAGCCCAGGCTGACCTGAAACTCTCTCTCCCTTCCTCTTGCTTCAGTCCCAAGCGCTGTGATGATGACAGGCGGGTGCTGCTCGCTCAGAGTAAAAGCTTTCTCTTTATCATTAGCATCCCTGACTTCAGTGGAATACCTTTGTGACTTTGTGAGGGGCAGTGACAGGTGCAGAAACACTTGAATGCTCAGCCCCGAGCTCTCCCCGGTCCCTTCCCATATGCCTCCACTTTAGAAATGGCAGCTTCATTCAGTCCAATTCTTTGAAATCAAAGAACACTTTGCAGAATTTGAACTTAACCAGTACACCTGCATTTTATATATACTGGATTTTAACCTCGAGTCACGTGAAAACAAGCATTGATGTTCAAAATGTTGCTGGTTTCAAATAATGTGGTTGGTCTTGTGGGAAAATGGTTGCAGAATCCAAGCAGCAGCTGCTCCGATGTCATAGTGAGTGAATCTTCCTGTGTTCTCAGCAGAGAATCATTACAACTGCAGATACTCTTCGAGCAATGCAAACATCCAAGCCTGACTGCATAACTGCAACGAGAATTGAAGCAGGAAGTGATGCCAAATGCCTTGGGCTACTCTTGAATGTGTTACAAGAACCTCGAGAGTAATCGGTGTGGGGTGAGATGTGCAATCATTTGATAAATACCAATGAACCCTCCCGAGTTAGTAAAGGGTCTAGTTTATAATTCATAGGCATTAAAACCCCATCTCAACTAATAAGCAGCCTAGCGAAGGGCCCCAAGCAGAGAACAATTATGCACTCAACCCCCGGGGGAAAAATAACATAGAAGTAACATTGATTACTACCTAAAACACTGGTCTGAGTCGTCTGAACAGGAGCCACTGCCCATTCACCGACACCTGCACTATTATTTCACACACCTGCCTGCCCACCCTCGCAGCACGCCCCTCTCCATCTGGTCCCACCTTGCTAGGTCTCCAGGACCAGGCTCTCTCTGTCTCTCTCTGTGTCTCTGTATCTCTCTCTCTCTCTCTCTCTCTCTCTCCCTCCCTCCCTCCCTCCCTCCCTTCCTCTCCCTCTCCCCCCCCTTTCATTTTTTGGTTCTTTCTCTCTTTTTTTTTTTGTTGGCTTTTTCGAGACAGGATTTCTCTGTGTAACCCTGGCTGTACTCGAACTCACAGCAATCTGCCTGCCTCTTGAGTGCTGAGGTAAAAGGCATGCGCCACCACGCCCGGTTAGGACCGGGTTTCAGTGCCGCATTCTTTTCTTCTCTAGTGCTTTCCAGTCTCTTTAGGTTTGCCTACGTTTCGAATGAGCTCCGCTGTCTTACTGGGGTAAAGCCCCAAGAGAAAGACAGAAGGAAGGTGTGCCCCCAAAGATTGGATCTCTCCCACGGAAGGTGTAGCAGGAAAGAAAGGCGGTCACAGGTCTTTACAAACTGCCCAATGACCGTCTTCGGCGACACAGTATGCGGCCACCCAATCCGACAGAAGGACCGTCCTGGCTGCAGACCCGGTCCAGCGCCACGCTCCAGGCTGTCGTCACATGCCTAATGAGAGTCCTTCTAGTGGCACCGAGCGTCTGAGGCTCCCCGCGGACCTCACCTAGCAAGCAGGTGATTGTGTTGTCTGCGGGGCGCGAGCTACGCTGAAAGGTGGGTTTCGGGGCGCGAACCCGGGACTGTAAGGATTTGTGGGTCTGCAGGGACCTTGAAACCGCCTTTGCTCCGCTCTCCTTGCACAAGGACCTGGAGGCGCACTCGGTGGGCGCTGGGACAGGTTTCCCCAGTTCCCAACTCGCCCCGCCTTGGAGCCTTTGTCTAGCCAGTGCCTCTTCGGCAGTTCACGCCCCTCGGTCCCGGAACTACCCAGAGCTTCCGAATGTTCCGGTGCCTGGGAGAATAGAGCTCTAGCTCTCAATTTTTTTTGTGTGTGTGCTGAAAAACTTGGTCCATCTGCTAAAACTGTCGGACAGGTCGCAATAGCCCATAAGAATTTTCCGCTCCCCAGATACGTTTCAATCCCCCACCCCCACTTAAAGGCTCTGGGGCTGTGTTAGAGAATAGTTCCTAGGGCCACTAAGGATAGTTCCTGCCCTTGTAAAAGGGCCCTTCTGTGCGTGGGAGGGGCTTATCCCTGTCAAACCGAATCTCTGAGCCAAATAACTAGTTAGTGAGCTTCCTCCTTTCACGTGAACCAAACCAGTAACATTAGGATAGCTTTTTGGAACTTGGGAACGGTCCAATTTGTCATTAAAGTCTTTTCAAAAGCACCAACATTACATCAAATTGGTAAACACAATGTTACAAATGATCCTAGCTTTTAAAAATAGATTCTTTCAAACTGTGTAACATCATGCCAAGTATTATATGCATGTAAATATGCCCAAATAACTAAAACACAGCCACACTGTCTCAAATGCTTGACAGTGAAATGTTATATGGTGCAATTTTGTGGCACTTTGGGGGCTGACTTGGCTGCTCTCATCCACTTATTCCAGCCCAGGATTGGAAAACTGTGACTCCCTATGTACTAGGGAAATGGTAACACCCCTGTGAAAGCTTGGTTTGAATTTCTAGTCTGATAAAGAAGTAAATACAAAAGCACCCCAGAGACCTGAAATTTTCTTTAAAAAATGAGTTGATAGCCCTGGAGACTTTTCTAATGATCCTTCATCTCTACTTGGCACTTTTTGCCCAAGATAGTGTGATCACAAATATAATGTGACAGTTAAAATAAGACTAACAGGGTCGGAGAATTGGCTCAGCAGTTAAGAGCACTGACTGCTCTTCCAGAGGTCCTGAGTTCAATTCCCAGCAACCACACAGTGGCTCACAACCATCTGTAATGGAATCCAGTGCCCTTTTCTGGTGTGTCTGAAGACAGCTAAAATGTACACATATACATAAAATAAATAAATCTTTAAAGACAAAAAGACTTTGTGCAATGATCCATGCCTTTGATCCCAGCACTCTGAAGGCAGAGGCAGGATTATTCGAGCAAGTCTGAGACCAGCCAGCTAGAGCTACAGAGTGAGATCTTGTCTAAAGCCAAACCAGACCCTTTTCCCCTGTAATGGATATTGGGGTGAAGAATGAGGGGGCCTGGAGAGATGCCTCAGAGGGCAAGAATGTTGCTATGCGGGGGCTGGGGAGGTGGCTCAGCGGTTAAGAGCACTGATTATTCTTCCAGAGGTCCTGAGTTCGATTCCCAGCAACCACATGGTGGCTCACAACCTTCTGTAATGGGATCTGATGCCCTCTTCTGATGTGTCTGAAGACAGTGGCAGCGAGAGTGTACTCACATACATGAGATAAACCCATAAATCTTTAACAGAGTGTTGCTATGCAAGCCTGAGGACCCGAGTTCAGATCCCCACTATGTATGAGTAGCCTCTACATGGCGGGAACTGTCCTGGCTGGTTTTTTTGTCAACTTGACACAAGCTACAGTTGTCTGAAAGCAGGGAACCTCAACTGAAAAACCCTTGCCTCCGTAAGATTCCTATGTAGGGCATTTTCTTAATTGTGATGATGGGGGAGGGGCCAAGCCCATTGTGGGTGGTGCCATCCCTAGGCTGGTGGTCCTGGGTTCTATAAGAAAGCAGGCTGAGCAAGCCATGATGAGCAATCCAGTAAGCAGCACCCCTCCTTGGCCTCTGCATCAGCTCCTGCCTCCAGGTTCCAGCCCTGTTTGAGTTCCTGTCCTGACTTCCTGCAATACTAAGACACAGAAGTGTAAACTAAATAAACCCTTTCCTCCCCAACTTGCTCTTTGGTCATGGTGTTTCATCAAAGCAGTCAAAACCCGAAGGCAGGGATGGAAAGAAAGGATTCCTGGGGCTTGGTAGCTTCCAGTTTAGCTCCTGGCTCAGTAAATGACAAACTGTGTCAAAGGAACGGGGTAGAGAGGGCTAGAACAGGATGCCCCATGTCCTCTGGCTTCCTTACGGCCTGGGGTACACATATGGGCATATACTACACATATATACAACAAACTCACACACACACATACAAAGTTTTAAAAAATGAGAAACTAGGAGAGCCTATGCATTATAAACTTCCCTGTGTGAGGAGAGCTGAAAGGTGTGGTAGGTCTTCCGGCCTCTTGTGTGACCCTTGAATGTGAAACCAGCCTGGGCTGACCTGTCTCTACTGTATCTGCAGTGACAGGTGACTGTGGGCAAGTTTTCAGAAGACTGGTTATAACCCCCTCAGCCCTCACTTGATTCTGCCGCTTTGGAATGTGGAGGAGACAGAGGTGCTGCCATGGGGGAGACCTCTCCTAGGCCCAGTGCTGGAAGCTGGACGCTCCAGGTAGATCTGTCTTGGCATATGGAACTCTCTGCACTCTCCAGAGACAACAGAGGGGACATGATGAAGTGGGGCTTGGCTGCTTGGTTTTGGCTTTCTCTAGTTTCTGTCCTGCAGCAGACATGCTCACTGTCTTCTTAAATGAACTCCTGGAGGTTGTTGGTTTCCAAGTGTCGGAAGGCTCAGAAAGAAAGCCCAGTCTGGGTTTTCAAATCCAACAACACACAGCTTCAGCCTTCAGGGAGAAGGGCTCTTCTTAAAATGGCTCTCAGGTCCCTCCCTGCTCCCCACATACAGCATGCTCTGTTCCCCTACCAGTTTGAATGTATCCTCCATTCTCCTGACCAAGCCAGGGTCCAGATGGGTATTCCTGCTGACACCAGGGCTCCGTGGCCTGGACCTGGACCTAGCCCATGACACCACGCTGACAGGCAAGATCCTGAGTGCAGAAAGATTCCTTCCTTCAACACCACCTTCAGTTAGACAGTCTGGGAATCATATCCCCAAGGCTGTCTTTGGGGACCTGGAGCCTGCTGTCACAGCTGGGTGGGCAGCCCATAGTTCTTGCCAGCCCCGAAATCAGTGGGAAGCTCTGCTTAGAGAGAAAACACTTAGAATGCACGTGGTCCCCTGCTGAGAACAACACCAGAGCCCGCACGTGGTCCCCTGCTGAGAACAACACCAGAGCCCGAAGTCCCGTGGCTTTTGTCTAGAAGCTGAGAGCTGGTGGGAGGAGCTAGGGAAGGGGGGAGGGGCTTCCTCTGCTTTGCTAAGAGGGGGATTAGTGGCTTGTTCTGCCTAGAAACCACCAGATGTTTGAGTCAAGGGTCAGACCTGGTATGCAGAAAGGAATGGGAGAAAATAAAAATCTTAATCTTCTTTTTCTCCCCACTCAGGCTCTTGAGGATAACGTGGCCCAAGGAGCTGGAGTTGAGAACATTGCTTAGCTTTGACTGAAACGGGCCCTCTCACAGGATGGACCCCGTCTTATCTTCTGCATCTGGAGTTCCCCAGTCTCCTGGACAATTGTACCCTTCCCCCACCTTTATAAAGCTGATGTTTTAGGTGTTAAACTGTGGGCTGGCTTTTCTATTCACTTCTTACTCCATACTAAAGCAAGATTCTTCCGAAGACTGATTTCCTTGCCAGGCAAAATGAAGTGGTTCCAATCAGAGAGAAGAGATTGTTAGAACAGGCTCTCATGTAGCCCAGGCTAACCTCAAAATCACTATAAAGTGAGGATGACTTTGAACCCTTGATCTTCCTGCCTCCGTTTTCCACCGGCTGAAACTAATGGACATACCCCGCCATGCCCAGCTAGAGAATGGAGTGTTAATGGTGCAAGAGTCCTTCTCAGTTCCACTGGGAACATGGATTTAGAAGTGGGTCCACAGAGATCGGCATGTCTAGTCCTCTCCTGTGCCGTTACCCTTAAACAGCGTCACAGCAAAGTTCTTAGAGCCTCGGGCCCTCTCAGGAAGAGATTAGACCCTTTGCCTCGGCCTTTGTCCTTCCTCCCAAGATGAATTAGGAGCTGGCATTCGTGGGCGGCTCTTCCATGCGGAGCAGCCACTGCGCCCATGACGGTGTATTATGCGGGGAGGAGATCATCGATCTGGTCATGGAATGAATCTGAAAATTGGCGGTGGCCTTGGCACCTGCAGGAGGTCACTAGTCCTTAGCCCTCTCTTTCTGCCTTAGAAGATTACCAAGTACAGGAAAAGGGAGAGCCACGGACTGCGTCGGTTACCGTAGACGTCATTCCGCTGTGCTTTCTATCGTCCCAGATATCCCCTAGGGGGAGCTATGTGTCCTGCTTGATGTTGGGTTTAGGCTTGGAAGCTTGAATAACCTGCTCTACCCAGAGTTCCTGGGCTCCCGCTTCTCTTCGCTGCTTCCTTGCTTGCCCATCTATCTGGTCCAAACCTCCTTTGAACTCTGATCTGTGCCTATCAGCCCGGCTTGTTGTTCTTGGACTCTGTAGATCCCTCTAGCTGGGAGAGCCTCCCTTAGCTCTTAAGCGCTTTTCCAGTTTGCTCCTGTCTGAGAGGGAGGCCAGCTGGAGTCAGTACTTTGACTCTGCTGCTCTACAGGGATGGTGTAGACAACATGCTCAGCGCTTCAGTAGAGGCTGGGGCCTCTGGGTTCTGTGCTCTCCCTCCCCAGAATGAAGGTAAAACAAAGCGTCTCCTGGGCTTAGACCTTTCTTATGCTGTCATTATGCATGTAATTGGTAGATGGATGAGTTTCTGGCCCAAGGAACAATATCAGAATTGCTAGGTTACTTGGTAAACCGACAGGTTCTGAGGTTCCAGGGTTGGGTGGAATGTGACAATTTGTCTAGAGTCAGCCATCTCACCTGTTCTGTCTAGGTCACCCGTGCAAAGAACCCCAAGCCCCTTGTATTCTTTTCTCACCTCTGTAGAGGTGAAGCAAAATGACCTAAGAGTCATTTGGGTGATGATGGGAATTTCTAGATCTTGGTTGGTTTGGTTATATAATTTCTATTTCTTGAGTGGTTTGGTTATATAACCATTCATTACATATAAAATATAGGAGTATAAACTATACCTCAAAATCTCTACTGTGTGAAAGGGAATGCAATTGTCTTTAGGTAATAATCACTGTATGAACTGTCAAGAGTTCCCTAAGAGATAGGGGTTCTGGACAAGGGGCATGCCACCTGTACCCTTAACAGTGGTGTCCCTTCTGTTGACAGACCAATCCCCAGTGGCCAAGCTTGCTGACTTTCCAGCACCACGAGGCAGCTCAGGCCTATGTTTGAACTCTCTGCTAACACAACACCACCTTTCTCTCAAGTAAGAAGTCCAAGTTGGGGTTTTTCTATCTATCCAGCCCCATAAATGTCCACAGCACTTGGAGAGCTCTACAGCTCCATCTGAAACTCTGAAGTCCTCAGACTGGACCTTCGTGGTAAACTACAAGGCCAGCTATGGCATCTGTCACTAAATCTTGGACACCGAGCGCTTGACCTACAACAGGTTCATCAGCCAGATCATTCCTGCCATTGCCAGTTCTCAGTATTTGATGGTGCCCTTGGTGTGGACCTCATGGAGTTCCAGATCTTTTTGGTACCCTACCCTGTTGGCATATTTTTTTAGTATTTTATTGGGTTCTTATATCTCTACCTCCCTTCTATATCTAAGTACATGGTAGCTGTCTTCAGACACACCAGAAGAGGGCGTCAGATCTCCTTACGGATGGTTGTGAGCCACCATATGGTTGCTGGGATTTGAACTCAGAACCTTCGGAAGAGCAGTCAGTGCTCTTAACCGCTGAGCCATCTCTCCAGCCCCCATAACTGGGTTTTTTAAGACACCAGAATTCGCACTGCTCTACCCTGGATCCAGTTTCTACTGATGACCTCTGTCCCAGCTGAGAAGGTCCACCATGAGGAGCCCTGTGTCAAAGATTAGTGAGCATTGAGCTTTCTAATCAGTTGGTCAAGCACAGTAAAAACATGGCCTGCCTTCTGCTCCACCGTGGAAATGTAGTGCCTATGAATGGGAAAGCTGCTATTGCTGCTGACAAACCCAAGGGCAACATCCAGTTTGTAAACTGGTGTCCCACAGGGGTTAAGGCAAGTTGAGGGCGAAGAGAAAGATTAGCACAGAACCTGTGTGGTTCCTCAGAGAAATTCCAAGAGACACAGATGCACTAGGAGTGGAAGGAGTAAGTCAGGTAACCCTTGACTTGATTTGTTAGAGAAGTGAGGCGTTTGGGCCAGAAGCCAAAGGAGTGGCTTTCTCATTTAGATATGCCAAGGCTCGCCGCCTGAAGGGAGTTGCTTCCCACCTCCACAGTGTCTTGCTACATAGATCACTCTAACCAGGAGCTTGAGATCCTCCTGCCACAGCCTCCTAGGTGCTGAAGTTGCATATACGTGTCACACACCTGGCTCAGAGAACAATTTGGGACATACAGAAAGGCCTTCATCAGATTAGGGGATGCAGAAGTCAGAAGACTTCTTGTGCTCTGCACTTGTAAATACTGCCATTTCCTCTTGTAGTAATAAACTTATTTAATCTCCACCTTGTGACCTGCCCCATTCCTAGGGTGCTGGCATAGTTTTATGGGGTTTTTATTCTAGAGCAGTGGTTCTCAACCCTTTTCTACAGTTCCTCATGTTGTGGACACCCCTCCCCCCCAACCATAAAGTTATTTTCATTGATGTTTCATAACTAATTTTGTTACTGTTGTAAGTTATAATGTAAAATCTGATATGCAGGATATCTGATATGGGACCCCTCTGGGGGGTATCAATCTACAGGTTGAGAACCACTGCTCCAATGTAAGACTTTAGAAAAATTAAATATGACTGTGGTGACATTAGAAAGCATACTCAGGGGGCTGGAGAGATAGGATGGCTCAGCAGTTAAAAGCACTGGTTGCTCTTCTAGAGGTCCAGAGTTCAATTCCCAGCAACCACACAGTGGCTCACAGCCATCTGTAATAGGATACAGGTATACACACAGATAGAACACTCATGAACATAAGATAAATAAATAAATCTTTAAAAAAAAAGGCACGTTCTGCCTTCTGTGCTGTCACGCTGTTGTGGAGGTGACCACAAAGGACTGGAGGCAAGGACCCCTGGACTCCTGGACTTACAGATCATAGTTATTTGCTGAAGTAAGGGATGTTCTGTAGTTCAGATTGTAAAGCAGGGAGCATCTTGGGAGACTGGCTATTGTCATTCCCACATTAGGAAAGGTTTAGCTGCTCTGAGAAAGACTCATTGCCTTTAGGAAGTGATGAGCTTGCTACCCTCAATAGCGCTGACTGGAAGTGACTAATTTTTTTTAGGAGGGAAAACAACCTTGATTATGATACGTATTTACGTCTAGTGTTTTTATGTTTATTTTTTATTTACTTTTTAGAAAAGATTTTCCTCTTTTTAATTGTGTGTGTGTGTGTCTGTGTGTGTGTGTGTGTTTGTGTGTCTGTGTATATCAATACAGGAGCATGAGGAGGCCAGAGGCTTTAGATCCCATGAAGCTGGAGTTATAGGCTGTGGTGAGTCACCGTGTCAGAGCTGGGGTGGCCTGGGTCTTTGGTAAGAGCAGTAAGCTTCCAACCACTGAGCCCTTTCTCTAGCTCCACACCATTCTTATTTGTTTGTTTGTAGACAGAGTTTCTCTGTGTAGTCCTGGCTGCCCTGGAACTCCGTAGCCCAGGTTGGCCTCAAACTCTCAGAAATCCGCCTGCCTCTGCTTCTTTAGTGCTGGGATTAAAGGTGTGCGCCACCACTGCCCAGCTCCACATCCATTTCTAGACCTAGCAAAATTAATAATACTTTCCCACATAAGGGGATACCAAATAAAAGTACCAAATAAGGACTAATGGGGTGCTTCAACAGGGAAAGGCACCGCCTGCCAAGCCTGAGGGTCTGAGCTTGATCCCTTGGAACCCACAAAGGGGGAAGAGAACTGACACTGACCAGCTGTTCTCTGACATGCATGCTGTAGCATGTACACACACACACATGTGCGCACACATACATGCACACACATATGTGCATGCACAATGCTCATGTACACACATGCACACACATGCACAGACACACTTGTGTACACACACACACACGCTGTGCGCACACATGCATGCATACACACTAAGTTTTTTTTTTTTAAAGAATACCAAAATAAGTATTCAAACTCTCCTAGTTGTCCCTAACTGTTTGTTTAAGGGTGTCCTGAAGCTTAGGACCCTAAACCCTACTCTCATGAGTGCTGGAATTACAGGATTCTTTCTTTCTTACACTGTTTTTCTTGTTTAGAGTGTGTCTGTGAGAGTCTGTGTGCACAAGCATGCTTGCTACAGTACTCATAATACAACATATGTGTGGCTCAAAGGACAAACTGCGGAGGTGTTTTCTCCTCCGACCACATGGATTCAAGAGATTGAACTCTGGTCTTTGGACCTGGTGGCAGCCCTTACCTGCTGAGATAGCTCACCAGCCCCTGGAACTACAGGTTTCTGTCACCGCACCCTGTTTCCTTGTTCCTTCAAGGTGGAAAAATGCCAGATACCAAGTAATTGTCCTTTCCCCAGTTCTGAGATCTTTTGTATTGGTTTGTCTTGGTTTTGGTGTTTAGAGACAGGTTTTCAATGGGTAGTCCTAGCTGTCTCAGAACTCACACTGTAGATCAGGTTGGCCTTGAACTCAGAGATTTGCCTACCTCTGCCTCCCAAGTGCTGGGATTAAAGGCATGCTCCACCACTGCCCAGCCAGTTATGGGATCTTTGTGCAGACCCTTCCTAGGGTACAAAGAACCAGCTACTAGACTACTTCCTGTTTCTTCTTAGGATGACATCGATCCCCAGCCTCTTCCCTCCCCCCCCCACCCCATGTTTGGACACAAGCTATCCAAGGTACCACAGGTAGCCTGTACGCTGCGCACAGACCACGGCCATCCCTGAGACCCAGGCCTGCCCTGACCACAATTTGCCCTGATATGTACCAGCACGTTTCTGTGCACTTGTCTCTAGGCAGGGCATGGAAGAGAGTCCTCGGAGGCCAGAGAGGAGTTGGTTTTTCTGGAGAAGGATGGGTACAGTACGGTTATGAAGAAGTGGGTACAGTATAGCACCTGGTGTCTCCCAGCTTTGTGTCACTAACTCCACTGTTCCCCTAAACACTGCAGATGGAGTCGGAGTCCCTAGTGATGTGGAATTTGGTGCAGCTGATAGATCTTGTCTGTATCCTTAGTCATCTTTAGTGAAAGGGCAGGGTGGCCTTGGCTACCAGGGACTGCATGGAGCAGTATCTGAGGAAGATATTGGCAGTGACTATCTGACTGAGTAGGCGATCCTGACAAAGATGGTTCAGCCCTGGGCTGTCCCACTTTACTTCATGTTGGTCCTGACGTACTTCCTGTCCCGAGTCCATCCCAATAAAGGCTGAGTCTTCTATAGTTGTCCTGAATGCATCTAACTCTTTATCTGCTCTTACATTCTGGGATAGGATCTTCTCAAGGTCAATGCCAGGAACAAATTGAGCCTTTTTTAACCTAGCCTTCCTCCGCATGACCAACAGAGGGCAGTAGAGGTCGAACTCACACGTCACCTGCGGCAGCCATCTTAAAATGCAAAGCTCCATTCCAATGGTTTATAGAGAGGTACAGAATCCAACATGCGGGATTCCAAAGGAGAGTCTTTTGGCCATAAACACATGAAGGGACTTTTTAAAAGTTCTTTTTGACAGAAAATTAAGATCTTATGAGATTGCCAGGAAACTTGTTTTAGAGGCTAGCCATGTCTGAACACATGGTCTTAGACATCTATATATTAGTAGCTAAAGACTAGACAACTGCCTCTTTCTAGCATAGCCCACATCAGGAAGGCTTCAATTTCATGATGTACTTGACAACTCCACTGTACCAGGCACAGGTGGCTGACTTATGCTCCCTGAAGGTAGAGAACCTTCTAGGAGACAGATTCTGCTCTTAGTAAGACCCCTGAGCACAGGGTCTCTCTAGAGCCTATGTTGATCTTGAACTCATGAGCCTTCTGCCTTGCTTCCCACATGCTGTGCTAGGGGAGTCTCGCTGTGCCCGACTTTGGGCAGATTTTAAGCACTGCTGCACTTTGAAGTCCCCTGGGAATGTCGCTTGTGACCTTGCTTTGTGTTTAGGAGACTAGGACTGTTACTGATGGAAAGACAGATTACCTGTATCCATAAGCCTTGCCTGATTGACCCCTAGAAGGTTTCTGCTGAAACCATAGTCCAGAACCTAGGTCTATAGACTTGACCTCCACAGAAGAGCTACGTCAACAGCTGTTTGCACTGAATTAGACCTGTGATCCTGCTTAAGTGACATTCCCTGGTGCTGGCTCTCTCTATTTCCCATCTTCCAGTGTTTGGAGTTGTGAGTGGAGAGATCTGACAGTCCCTTGCTTGGCTCTGTCCTCTGTTCCCTATCAACCCGACCCTAGAACTCAGGACTCTCAGACCACGTTATTCAGTCCTCTTGACTCTGATGGCCTAGATGGCTTGGGCTTGTCTCTTTTTGATTCATGTTCCCTTTTCCCATTTTAAACAGTACCAGACCCCATTGCTGAACCTTGGTTCTACAACTGTATCCACAGTTGGCCCTCTATTTGAGAATATTTTCCTCCAAAACTGTTTCTGGCAGCCAACCTGGTTCTTCCACTGCTCCTAGGGCTGGGCCCAGAAGGATAGTTACATACAGGAGGGAAAAGAGGTTAGACAAAGCTGCCTTATCAAAGTACCTATGAAGGATGCTGTCTTAGGGTTTTACTGCTGTGAACAGACACCATGACCAAGGCAACCCTTGTAAAGACAACATTTAATTGGGGCTGGCTTACAGGTTCAGAGGTTCAGTCCATTATCATGAAGGCAGACATGGTGCAGGAGGAGCTGAGAGTTCTACATCTTCATCTGAAGGCTGCTAGCAGAATACTGGTTTCCAGGCAGCTAGGAAGAGGGTCTTAAAGCCCAACCCCCACAGTGACACACCTACTCCAACAAGGCCATCCCTACTCCCACAAGGTCACACCTCCTAATAGTGCCACTCCCTGGGCCAAGCACTTTCAAACCACCGTAGATGCAGATCCATTCATCTGTTCTGCCAGTATCTCCGTGGACAAACAGGTGAGTTGGCATTTCCTTTCCTCCTTTCCCTCTCTCTAGGTACATAAATTCATCCGCAGCCTCTGTAAGTTCATATCACAAAAGAGATCACGCCTCCCCCACGCTGCCCCAGGCAACAGGAAGGAGAGAATCCAGTGAGGGCTGGACCCCTGACCTCAGTTCCCTTTGTGATGAGTTCCCTACAATGTAAGTTGGTTATAGGTGCAAGGAGCAAGCTAGAGCATGTTCTTTGATAAACCAGCTGCCGCCTGGTTAAAGAAAGAAACAGGATCATGACACATAGCCAAATAAAGAGGCAGGGTTATTACATACAGATAAATAGAGAGGCAGGGTTTAGGGTGTACAGCTGGATCAAGGAGACAGGGTTAGCTTCTCTCAGAAGGAGCAGCCTCTGTAGGGAAGCAGTCTTCAGGCCTAAAATATGCACGGAGGAGAAAGGTAGGGTGGGCATATTCTGCATACAATCAACATCCATCCACGGACCACAGGGAAGGCTTGGCCATTTCTCTCTGGGTCAGAGCCTAGGGTCCTGGACTTGGTTGTGCCTAGGCCAATAGTACACACTCACTCAGGATGCCACAGATTCGGGACTCTCTACACTCCCCACAACCTCATAACCTCCTAATTTTCTTTTTTTGAGGGGAGTGAGAACTGGCTTTTCTGATATGGGATCTCATGGAGTCCAGGTCAGACTTGAACTCACTGTACAGGTGAGGATGACCCTGATTTCTGATTGTCCTGCCTCTGTACCTCTGGCCCTACTGTTTTCTCACACAGTAAAAGAAGCCGGAGCAGGGCAGGGTGTTGGCTCAGCTGCCTTCCTTCATCCCAGCCCTCTGGAGGCAGAGCTGGCAAATGTCTCTGTGGGTTCCAGGCTAGTCAAGAGTTACACCGAGAAACCGTGGTTCCAAAAGGTGGGTAGGGGTGGGGACAGTCCTCTTTGTTAAATCTGCATCTGCCTTGACCCCACACGCTACTTCTACACGCCCTTCATAGGACTGAATCCCTGGAAGAACCAGGCCACCGCCATTTTGGTATTGAACTGTGGTGGTGGTTTGAATAGGAACGACTCCCATAGACTCATGCCCATAGGAGTAGCACTGTTCGGAGTGTGGTGGCTTTTTGGAGTAGGTGTGGCCTTGCTGGAGGAAGTGAGTGACTGTGGGGGTGGGCTTTGAGGTCTCAGAAGCTCGAATCAGTTCTCTTCCTGCTGCCTACAGATCAAGATGTAGAACTCTCAGCTCCTTCAGCGTCACATTGGCCTGCACACTGCCATGCTTCCTGATGTGATGACAATGGACTAAATCTCTGAAACTGTAAGCCAGCCCCAATTAAATCTTTTCCTTTGTAAGAATTGTTGTGGTCATGGTGTCTCTTCACAGCAATTAGAACCCTAACTAAGACAGACATCCTGAAGGAGTGAGGATGGAGAAGAAAAATTCTTGCTTGTGTCTGAGCCAGGTATAGTGGTGTACGCCTTTAATCCCAGCACCTGGGAGGCAGAGGCAGGAAGATCTCTGAGAGTTCAAGGAAAGCCACGGCTGTTACACAGAGAAACCCTATCTCAAAAAACCCCCCAAAAAACAAAAACCACCAAATAAATGGTTGGATGGATAGATAGATAGATAGACAGATAGATAGATGAGTCCGAGGGGCTGGAGAGTTGGCTCAGTCAGTGGTTAAGAGCAATTGTCCTTGCCAAGGACACAGGTTCGATTCCCAGGACCCATATGGAGGCTCACCATCTCCTTCAGCACTAGGCACGCTTGTGGTGCATAGACACACGGGCCGGCAAAATACTCAGACATACAAAATACTAAAAATAAATCTTTAAAAAAAGGAGAGATAGTTAAGTCTGAGTCTGTTGTCCCTTAATGAATCTTATTAAGGGCTCAAAGTGGGCATGACTGTAAATACTATCTCAAGTGGTGTCACAGAAACCTGCAGCAGATGAACTTGGCCCTGGAGGACTTTCGGCAGGCAGAATTACCTGTTTCTAACAGGCCCCAGGAATCCACGGGCAGCTGGCCCCACGGAGGCCTTGAAATAGCGATTGAAGGAGCAAAGACTAGAGATTTGGCCTAAGTAAGAAGGAACTCTAGAGGCCCATCCAAAGCCTGTAATCTAACCTCTGTTGGAATTTAGCAAGCAGGCTTCTGGCCTGAGAACATAGCTGAGCATGTCTGGGTTCAATCTTTATGGGCGGGGAAAGGGAGAGTGGGAAATAGGAGGAGAGGGGGGAGGGGAAAAGAGAAAAAGCAAAGAATTGGAGGGAGAGAGGGAGACCAGATGAGAGTGCCAGGATACTTGGTGAGTTCAAGGCTAGCCTAAGGTGCAGAGTGAAATCACCTCAAACCATCCCCCATTCACTCACCCACCCCTCCAAGAAAGGATACAAACCTGGGAAGTAGAGGCAAGAGAATCTCAAGTTCCAATCTAGCCTGAGCTACTTAGTAAGACTCTTGTCTCAAAAAGCAGATTTGCTAATCATCAAAAAAAGAATTAGTCACAATTTGTGTTGTTCCCCTAGGGGAATAGAAGAGACCAAGCAGCAGCAGCCCGTGTTCTTCTTCTCTTCTCTTCTCTTCTCTTCTCTTCTCTTCTCTTCTCTTCTCTTCTCTTCTCTTCTCTTCTCTTCTCTTCTCTTCCTCCTCCTCCTCCTCTTCTTCTTCCTTCTTCTTCTTCTTCTTCTTCTTCTTCTTCTTCTTCTTCTTCTTCTTCTTCTTCTTCTTCTTCCTCTCTCTCTCTCTCTCTCTCTCTCTCTCTCTCTCTCTCTCTCTTCCTCTCTCTCTGTCTGTTTCCCCAGACATGGCTGCTTCTGAGAGGTCTCTAGCACATGGAGCATGACACCTACTTGCCATGAGTCTGGGCTAAACAGGAAGAAGAGCTAGGAAGAGGAAGCTATTCTGTGAGCAAATCCCGGCATAATGTGTCCATTCTGAGTGGACGGGTGAGTGAGGGCCGGAAGCAGAACAGATGGGGGGAGGAGCTCATGACAGGATTGCGAGGACTGAGCAGTTGGCTAGGCAGACCTCGAAGGATCAAGACAGAGCGGGCAGTGTACTGTCTTAGAACAAAGTAGATCCCTAAGGCCTATACTTAATGGCGCCAGGGAGGTTGGTGAAAACAGGCTGTGCGTCCAAGGAAGAGGCAGGAGATCCCATCTCATTACCCTAATGAAGGCTGGGACTAAGAAGGGAGAAGACCGTTCCCGAGCATGCGGGTCTTTGAGGGCAGAGTGTGCTGGGGTCTGTTGTTGCTCAATGTTTGTTTTTAATGCTCAAATATGTAAGTGTGCGCGTGGGGGGGTGGTGTGGAAGTCAGAGGACAATATGCAAGGGTCATGTCCCTCTTTCCACCATGCAGAGTCCAGAGTCGTTGGACTCGGGTTGTCAGACTTGGAAGCAAGTACCCTTGCCCTGCAGAGCCAGCTTGCTGGACTCAGAGTGGGCCCTGGTACAGGTAAGAAGATAGATGTGGATGTCCATTTTGCTGGACTTCAGCCTTATTGTTGGTAATTAAGAGTGCAGACTCTGAATGCCTGGACTTGAATCCTAGCTCTGCCAACTACAGCTCTGTGCTCTTGGCCATGTTGCCCGACCTCAGTTTCCTGCCCTGTGAAACGAGACAAGAACAATACTGCTCACCTCAGAGTGGCTGGAGGAGGGTCTACACAGTGCTTAGAACAGCGCTGAGGCTCAGGAAGTCCGAGGAGCTCAGCCATTATCAGTCCCTGCGACTGTAACCCTCCGCAAAGGAGGAAAGGGCCTTTCTGTATGTAAGTACTCACTCCTCCATCACCGGTCCCTAGATAATAACCCTCTGTTCGGGTTCTGCGAAATCACTTCTTTGTGCGTCTCTGCGACTCTTCAGTCTCCCCAATTACACTCTTTTGCAGACACTCATTCTTAATGGTTAATTATTCCAATTTTCCCGTAGCCAAGACCTCTTGCTACTTGTGTTCCTCCTCTTCCCGCCCCCCCAGGCCCCCCCTCCGAGGTTTCAGTGTTCTGGGGCCCACACAGTCTGCTCTGTGCGCCCGGGCTCTGGCTAGGAGCCCACCTGAACAAAGCATCGCTCAGTACCCTCTGTCCCTCCCCTGCGCTCCCAGAGCACCAGCTTCTCACCCAGGCACGAAGAAGCTTTTAGGTAGGTCAGAGGGGCTATTCACTGTATACAGGCTCAACTCTGTCCCCATTCCCAGCCACTCAGCCAGCAGTGAGACTCAAGCACTTCTCTGAGCAGTGGGCAGACACTGGACCCTGACAACCTGCCGAAGGAATCAAGCAGTCATTAAGAAAGCGGCCCAGGATTCTTTCACTTATCTTTTGCTATATTAAAAACTACCCAGGACTGGGAGGTGGTGGCATATGATTTTAATCCCAGCACTTGTGAGACAGAGGCAGGCAGATCTCTAAATTCAAGGCCAGCCTGGTCTACAAAGCTAGTTCCAGGACAGCCAGATCTACACAGGGGAACTCTGTCTCGAAAAAACAAACCACTACTACTACCACAAAACTGCCCTGGAACTAGGTAGTTTATAACCATCGTCTTTTCTCCACTCATGATTCTGTAAGAGGTAGGACTAGATGGTGGTATTCACCCTCACTGTGTGGGATTGTTTGGGGCAACCCAAGATGGCTGCCCCCACGTCTGAGGCCTTAGGGGCAAAAGGCTGTGGGGAGGTCCTTCCTTTCTAGTTTCTCATCTTTACAGACCTCACCAGTGTAATTAAACTTTATGGTAATGCTTCCAGAATGAAAATAAGTTATGAGGCCTCTTGAGACTTCAGATTTTTTAAAAAAAGAATTATTTATTTTATGTATATGAGTACACTGTAGCTGTCTTCAGACACACCAGAAGAGTGCATTGGATCCCATTACAGATGGCTGGGAGCCACCATGTGGTTGCTGGGAATTGGACTCAGGACCTCTGGAAGCAGTCAGTGCTCTCAACCGCTGAGCCATCTCTCCAGCCTGAGACTTCAGATTTTAAAAATCTCTCTCTCTCTCTCTCTCTCTCTCTCTCTCTCTCACACACACACACACACACACACACACAGAGAGAGAGAGAGAGAGAGAGAGAGAGAGAGAGAGAGATCTCAGAATCACTGGGAAGTATCATGGATTAAGTTGGGTTCTTCTTCCGGGTTGGAGAGATGGTTCAGTGATTTAGAGCACTGGCTGTTCTTCCAGCGGACTGGGGTTCAATTCTTGGCACTCACACGGAAGCTTACAACTGTCTATAGCTCCCATTCCAGGACATCTGACACCTTCACACAGACAAACATGCAGTGAAAACACCAATGTACATAAAATGCAAGATAAGTTATAAAAAAAAAGTTGTGTCTTCCCAAATCACCTTCTGAAGTCCTAATCCGTGGCACCTTGGAGTTGTTTTCAGTGGAAATAAGGTCCTTGCAGCTATTTTTAAAGATGACTGACCTGGAAAGATGTCTCAGATGTGAAGAACACTTGCAGCCCTTCTAGAGGACCTGAGTTTAGTTCCCAGCACGTATGTTGGGATGCTCACAATCTCCTATAACAGTTCCTCTGGCTTCCATGGGCACCCACACTTACATGCACATACAACACTCACACGTACATATAACTAAAAATAACACAAACGTTTTTAAGTAAAAATGAGGAACAATGAAAAAAACTATTTACTTTCTTTTTCTTCTCTTTTCTTTTTTTCTCCCCCTTCCTCCTCCTCCTCTTCTGACAGGGTTTCTCTCTGTAGCCCTGGCTGTTAGGGTTCTGCCTAAGCTCCACCCCACAGTTACCTGCCAACAGCCAGGTAGGCCCCTCCCCACAGTTACCTGGCAATAGCCAGGTAGGCCTGGCCTACTATAAAAGAGAGTGCTTGGCCCCTCCTCTCTCTCTTACTTCTCTTACTCCTCTTACCTCTCATTCTCTGCTTCTCCCCCGCCCCTCTTGGGCTCTCCTCCCCTCACCCCTCTCTCCACATGGTCATGGCCGGCCTCTGCTTCTCTACTCTCTCCCTCTCTCTGCCTTTCTCTGCCTCCACTACCCCATTAACTCCCATCCTCGGCCCTGAATAAACTCTATTCTATACCATGTCTGTGTGTGTCTGGTCCCTTGAGGGAAGGGATGCCTCGGCATGGGCCCGCTGGGGCACCCCCTTCCCCAACACCGCCGTATACCATATTCTCTAAACCTCTTTCTCTTTTAATGATCCCAAAACACTGACTATCCTAGAACTTGCTGGCCTTGTGCTCACAGAGATCCCCTGCCTCTGCTTCCCAAGCACTAGGAGCAAAGATGTGCACCACCACCGACTGAAAAAAAACCACAATTTCTCCTGCTGCTTTGAGTCTCAGATGCGATTTGTTCATTAGACCTAGGAAATTAATATAAATGAGAACAATAAATGTTTCACGTGGTAAATAGAAATCGAGGAGTCATAAACAGGACTTGGTATGTTTGGGGAAAAAAAAAATCAAAGATGTGTGCAGAGCACCGCAGGTGAGGAGAAACACACCAGAGAGGTAGTTATACAAGACAAACGTAGACGGGGTTACAAGCCCATTCAAAGGCAGGGTGCAGATGGATCCCCGGTTTGTGAGAACCAGGTGTCTATGCACCAGCCTGGCTGCAGTGGGGAAATCTGGGAAAAGGAAATTTAACTCTGAATCCCTTGTTGTTTTTGGTTTTTTATCACATCTAGTATTTTACTGAGCCCCTTCCTTACAAGTTTTAAGGGTTGGGATGGAGTTTTCCCAGGACCTAGCCCCCTGGCCCCTAAACTGGCATCAGTATTTGGTAAATGAGTGAATGGTGAAAGAGTAAAGACTGTTCCGTACTTTGATTATGTTAGAACTAAGTATGGAAGGGAAGAGGAGAACACTACATTGAATTTGAATCCTTACAATTGACCTGATTACTGAGATAGTTTTATTAAAAAAAAAAATGAAAAACTGAGAAATCTGAACTCTGTAATTGCCCCCAGTGTGCCGCAGAGCTTGAGTGGTAATTCTGTTCACATCCTCTCAACCAGAGATGGCGCTATGGAGCACTGTTGAGAAGAGTGCCAATCAGGAAGGCTTTTAAAGTCTGGTAATTGTACACAAATGACCTGGACTTGCTCTAGAGCATCAGTTCTCAACCTTCCTAATGTTGCAACCCTTTAATACAGTTCCTCATGTTGTGGCAACCCCTAAGCATAGAATTAGTTTGTTGCTGCTTTATAACTGTAATTTTGATACTGTTACAAATCATAGTGTAAATATCTGATATGCAGGATATCTGACGTAGGACCCCTGTGGTGTCTCGCCTCACAGATTGAGAATTGCTGCTGAAGAAGGTAAGGGTGTAGCTTCTTCAAAACCTTTTTGTTTTTACATTTTCTAATTTAAGTATAGGAAGAAGAATTACATTAAGTGGAGAAATCAGTTCGTTAGGCATTATTTGAGTGCTGTATTCAAGTACACAAGATGTCACAGGTAGGGGCATAGAAAAGACAGGGTTGTTCTTCTGTTTTGATTTCAATGATGTCAGAGTACCGATTGCTTTAGTTGGAAAGACATCAGATATCACAACTGTCTGCCCTGGGATCTGCTTTATGCAACAGCTGGCTAGCTGGGTGCAGGAGCATGCTCAGCACTACACTGGTTCCTGAAACCTGGGAAGGGTGAGGTATGGAAGGAACCTGTCTTAGTTGGGGTTTCCATTGCTGTGAAGAGACACCATGACCAAGGCAAGATTTAACTGGGGCTGGCTTACAGGTTCAGAGGTTCAGTCCATTATCAATGGCATGACAGCATCCACACGGGCATGGTGCAGTCAAAATTGAGAGTTCTACATCTTTTTTTTTTTTTTTGGTTTTTCGAGACAGGGTTTCTCTGTATAGCCCTGGCTGTCCTGGAACTCGCTCTGTAGACCAGGCTGGCCTCGAACTCAGAAATCCACCTGCCTCTGCCTCCCAAGTGCTAGGATTAAAGGCGTGTGCCACCACCGCCCGGCGAGAGTTCTACATCTTGATCTGAAAGTTGCTAGGGGAAGACTAACTTCCAGGCAGCTAGGAGGAGGGTCTCAAAGTCCAACCCTCACAGTGACACACTTCCTCCAATAAGGTCACACCTCCAAATAGTGCCACTCCCGGACCAAGTATATTCGAACCACCACAGAACTTGAAAGTAACTGAATCCCAACACTTAATGGATAGTTTGGGGACAGAACCCCACAAAAGCAATTACACACCAGTGGTTGGGAATCATGTCAAGGGTAGATAGTATCTTATCTGGGTGATAGTATCTTAGAGCAGACTAGAAATTAGAACAGACCAGATTTACTGCTTAGCAGCTTAAAGTTTGTGAAATAAGTCAGAAACACAAATACTGAATGCTACATGAATCACAGTGTTGCTGTCATGAGGCAGGGACAATACAGACATCTTTGTCTTGGGTACAGTCCCACCATTACAGGTTGGCATATGAAGGAGCTGCACATTGAGCCTTTCAATAGCTCTGGGAGCCTGGAGACATCAAAGCGCAAGCTTACTTGGAAGTGGGCACCTGGAAGTAATGACAGCAGCTCCAACTCATCTGACCATGGAACCCCACATGAGGCAACCAGGTCCTCACCAGCCAGATAGGCACAGGTGACCGAGGGACAATGCATAGGGCTGCTGTCACCTCCCTTCCATTGGCTTTGCTGACTTGGAGTCTCCTTTGATCATTTCCCTCCCTGACTTTATCGCTGGACCATAGGTTGAAGACTGCTGAGAGATGATTAAGTTTTCCCTTCTTTTTTGAGATAGGGTTTCATTATATAGCTCAGGTTGGTCTCAAAGTATCCTCTCAAGTGGAGATTGTAGGCTGCCTCAAGTCTTCCTCTTGATGACATACACACACAGCGATGGAATTGTGGCCATCCTGGTGGACCGTGTACCACAAGGCTTCCCTTGGGCCTACAGGACATTAGGAGGTGAAGACCAGACATAGACAGATAAGCTGGAACTCTAAGGAACACTGCCCAGAACTTGATGGAAAGTTGCTTAGCTCCCTCCTCTTCCCAGGGTACAAAGGACAGAACAATGGAACAAGATGTGATTATCTTGGGCTACACCAGAATCCCTGGGAGGATTTGTACCCATGGACCACATGCATGCCTGGTGCCCAGTGCCCTCTGAGATCAGAAGAGAGCATCAGATTTGGGTCCTCTGCAGGAGCAAAAGGTGCTGTTAACTGCTGTACTGTCTCTCCAGCCTCAAGAGGGACAGCTTTTAAGAACTACTGATGACTCCCAGCTTTACCCTGGAGCCAGTGTGGAGCTGGTCCAGAGTAGGTCCAAGTTTGGTTTTTATAACCTTCCTGAATGAAGTAGCCAGAGTTGAAAACCACAGCCCTAGGGCCCCAGATATTTGAGGAAACAGTATGATCAGATGGCGCATACCTTAAAAATCATTTCTCCGCCTGACATTCCATGCCCAAACAAAAACAGAGTTTTAAAATATGTTCCCTAACATCTTGAAGTTAGCAAACTTAAACCCAAGTTCATGGACTCAAATTCCTGCCACTTCTTTTGAATACACTGTAATTGTCCGCATCCTGGTTCTGCCACCCCATGTTAGGGATTGAACCGAGGGTCTTATACATACATGTTGGATGAGCACTCTACTATGAATGTAGATCCCTAGACCTGCATCTGGTTCTTGCCCATTGTCATTCCTGGGGATCCTGTGAAATTTACAGAGGAGGAGAGAGCTCATTCCTATGAGGGAGTCTCTGCATCCCGTGTCTCCGACATGATCACAGAGGCACAAGTTCCAAGTTGGCTTTGGGAGACAACCCTTCTAGCTGCTGACTGGACTTGGGTCTGGATAACTTCAAACTGCTTTGTACCTGTACTTGAAAGAAAAGAGGATTCTGAGTGTAGCTGCTGAGCAGGAAGGAGCCTGGGCCTCTGACAGGAGCCTATCCAAGTTCACACAGCTTAACAGTAGTGTGAGCTTGTCTCTGTTTCACCCACTCCAGGCCTCAATTATAAACCTCAAAGGTAAAATAAGATAAATAGGGCCTGTTGCACTGAGTTGTACTGAGGAAGGCACTGGAAGTGCTTAGCACAGCGTCTGACACAGATGTTAATTGGGATACCTCATGATGGCAACCATTTTGTAAAGTATCCCTGTGTTCTGCTGCAGAAATGTGTCCATGATCATATGTCTAAGACAGCACACATCTAGATTAAGAATGCCAGGGGTTGTTCTATGGTTAACACGGAGAGGGTGGCATCCATTGGTTTGGTGACTGGTCCACAGAACAGCCCAAAACTAAAGGTGATGTGGTAAATAGGCTAAGTTCCAGGGTCTCAAAGAAGAGTCTAGAGGGAAGATGCAGGTGATTGATGCTAATTCCAAAGATGGGAGGAGAAGATGACTGACTCCAAATCATCATGACCAAATAAATTAAAGCAAACTTTTCTATCTGTGTCCATGGGTTGCCTCCCACTAAGGTTCAAAGGCTCAGCACTGGATGTGATGAAGGCTTTTCTAGCTCGGGGGTACAGGGGGTTCCAAATGGGGAATTTGGCAGGCAAATGCAGAACATATGCATAACAGGTTAGTCCTAATGGCCTCCTGAAGCAAAGACATGGTTGCAAGGCGGGCATAGCAAGGTAGTCATAACAAGATAGTCATAGGTAGTCATATAACCTTTAGAAGCAAAGGTAGGGTTGCAAGTTGGTCCTAAACAACTTTTTGAAACGAAGATATGATTGACATTCCTGGAACAGGCAGTACAGAACCATTTGTAGTTAAGATTACAGGTGGGGCATATCCCAATCCTTGAGAAACAGGTTTAACCATAACAGGAGTGAACCTAGCTTGTCTTCACTATAAGATGGCTTTTGAGCCTAAGATGGAGGCAGGCTGGTTCTCCAATTGATATTTTGAGTCTTGACAGACAAAGGAAAGACACCTCCCTGGATTCTTCTGGTAGACAAGGCAGGTGCCTGACTGGCTGAGTGTGTGAGGTGTGGCAGCTGGTGACCGGTTACTTTAGACTTGGGGCTAAGGGGAATGAAGAAACTGGGGGGTCGGCTGCCTCTGATTTGGTTGCTTTTCTTTTCTTTTTTTTTTCTTTTTTGGTTTTTCGAGACAGGGTTTCTCTGTGTAGCCCTGGCTGTCCTGGAACTCACTTTGTAGACCAGGCTGGCCTCGAACTCAGAAATCCTCCTGCCTCTGCCTCCCAAGTGCTGGTATTAAAGGCAGTTGCTTTTCTTTTCAGCAGATAAAATGCCTACTGTGTGTCAAGTCCTCTGTGAGACCTCAGGCACACAGGGATGAAGAAAATAGACATGCCATTTCTAACCTCAGAAAGCATGTGTTTGGTGTCTAAAGAGAGGGACTATGAACCTTAAACAGCCATACCTCTGTAAGACCTGCAAAATAGAAGACAAAGGTCCTAAGGGAGCAGCTAACAGGGCCTGGCCTTGGTGGCCTTGGTGGTCGCAGAAAGAAGCTAAGGACCTAAGGTGGTGAGCAAGGTGGAGGAGATTCAGGCCTCCGCCACAACATGGCACATGCAAAAGAGCAAGGGCAGGGGATGAGTTCAGCCCCACAAAAGGCACTAGGGGGTCTCTGCCACAGACAGCGGCTGGCCATGAGCTGAGCGAGGTGGCTGTGTGTCACCCAGCAGCTATGGGAAGCCACTGAAGAACTTTAAAACTTTCTTTTTAACCTTTATTTCTATTTTATGCGTATGGATGTTTTTCCTGCATGCATGTCTGCACACCATGTATGTACAAATGCCTGCAGAGACTAAAAGAGGGCGTTGGGATCCCTTGGAGCTGGAGGAATAGACAGTTCTGAGCCACCATGTGTGCAGACTGGGGATCAAATGAGGGTTCGCAGGAAGAGAAGTCAGTGCTTGCTTACTTGCTTGCTTTCTTTATTTATTTTTATTTATATGAGTACACTGTTGCTCTCTTCAGACACACCAGAAGAGTGCATCGGATCACATTACAAATGGTTATGAGCCACCATGTGGTTCCTGGGAATTGAACTCAGGACCTCTGGAAGAGCAGTCAGTGCTCTTAAACTGCTGAGCCATCTCTCCAGCCCCCTGATGAACTTGGGTGACATCATGACCCCATGTGAAGTATTTTTGCTTTATGATTATGAGCCCTCTCACACACAAATCACACTTGATTGTCACAGTAACCCCACAGAGATGTCACCTCTGTCTTATATCCCAGACTCAATGGTCTCCCACAACTAGACCACATCACCCCCACCCTTCCTTCTGGTACCAGAGGATACCTGTCTCCACCCACACTGATGGAAGGAAGGTGATAGGAGATATTGCTAGTGAGAAATCAGGGAACCTGGCTTCTCTGTCCTATCTCTTGTGACATACTGTTTCTTGAATCTCAGGTTTCTTAAAGTAGCCCAGCCAGAAGGGGGGGGGGTAAGCCTACTCTGAACCCACCCCTCCTTGCTCACCTGGGGCAGGGTTGGCGATAATAGAAATGTCCTACATGTCTGGGCCTGTCTGAGTCTTCCTCTTCAAACCCAGTGAGCAGGGTGTGTAAGATTGCCAAAGGCTGGGGCTGAGGACGCTCTGTTTGGGAGCAGGAGCCTGCCTCCCTGACTGGTGTTCCTCTGGATTTCTCAGATTGACTAGATGAAATGGTTTGAGCTTTTAATTGTTCGTACACTAATACATCAACTCTCATCGTCTTTTCAGTCATCTTTTCTGTTTTTGGCATTTTCCCTCCAGATGTAGATATGCCTTATCATGAGACCACCGAGCTGATTAGCATTCACTGCCAGCTTCACGCAGCTTACTTCATACCCGACGCTTTTCAGAATGATCTGATCCATCTGCCCTTGCACAAGACGACCCAGCAGGGTAAAGCTGGTGCAGTTTGGGGGTGTTCCTTCAGGGTCATAGCCTAGCTCCACCTGTCCTTTTTCTAGGATGTACTTTCCATCCGTGATGGAGCCTGTTCTTACTTGCACTCTGATGAGGTTTACTGGATTGTCCAAAATCACTATCAAATAGTTCCCTGTACTGACATTGTAGGACCAAAAGAACGACTCATCCACAGTGTAGGCCTCCTGTGGGGAATGGACATCAGAGAACCTCATGTCCGTGTAAACAGTTCCAGAGAGGATGTGTGGAGCCGTAGGATCCCTTTCCTGGCCTGTTAAGGTCTTGTTCTCAGAAGCGAAGTGAGTCAGCCTGTGGTAAAAGAGAAATGGTCTGCAGAGGATCGGACTTTGCTGGGCCAGGAGGGTACGGAAATGAAGGATCAGCCAGTCGAGAGGTCGCTCCTTGTGGAAGAGGAGGAGGAAGCGGGTCAGGAGTGGAAGGTCCCTGCTGTGGAGAAGTTTACCCAGGATGCCCATATTAGAGAACTCTAGGAGCACCCATGTGTTGGGCTTCCTGTAGATCACCTTTGAGCGAATGTGGTTGACAAAATTGGGAGCACAAAAGACATTGTCCTCTATCAGCAGGAAATAAGTGGAGAGCTTTGTGGCAAAGCTCATAAGGAAAGCATGATCTACATTCTGCTTGGAGTAGATCTGCCCCTGAGAGATCTCCTTCTGGACATTATTCACAGTGGGGTAGACATCAGGTGGGGCATGGATCAGTAGTAATTGCCCTCTCAAGATCTGGGACCTGTAGAGACTTGAAATATGGAAGACAGTTCTCCTGAGCCAGGTGGGATCAGAGTTGGCCAGGTGGACCAGCACTGTCATTTGTCTCTGCTCAGATGTGGAGGTGGCGTGGTACAGAGAGGCCAGTGTATCCAAGAGGCCATTTTGACCCTGTTGTGACTCTGAGGTGATCCCCACTGTCAACCAAGCTGAGAGGTAAAATAGGGACAACTGTCAGTGGATGGTAGTGATGAGAGTGTTCAAAAAGATTAGAGAAGCTAATGGTGAAACTCGGTGAGGCAGGACTGCAATCTAATCTTGGTACTAAGGAAGTTGAGGTAGGAGGACCATGAATTCTGTATGGGCTACATAGCATAGTGAGACCCTGTCATAAATAAAATAAACCTTAGAGTGCTGAGGGTAGACGTGAAGCAGAGGCTCATTCTCTGGTCTTGCAGAAGATACAAGTTTGGTTCCCTGTACCCATGTTAGGAAGCTTACAACTGCCTAACCAACCAACCACCACTGACAACAACAAGCTAAGATCTTTCTGTGTAGATCTTGCTGCCCTAGAACTCACTTTGTTGTCTAAGCTGACCTTGAACTCTCAGCGGTTCTCCTGCCTCAGCCTCCTAAGTGTTGAGATTACAGCTGTGTGCCAGCACGTCTAGCCCTTCTGAGTCTCTACTTAAACCTGAAGCTTGTGGCTAAAGGGCTTGGTAAATATTTACTAATTGTTACGGTTATTGTAATTCCTTCTGCTTTGAGCCTTTCAGCCAACCTAGCTTCCCAATGGCCCCTTTAAAGAAGATACAATACAAAGAACGAAAGAAAGAAAGAACGAACGAAAGAAAGAAAGAAAGAAAGAAAGGACTTTTTCCAGAATCCAAGAGCCCAAGACTTTTCTATTGTTCTCATGCACTGTCTTGGTTTTTGCCAACGTGACAGAAACTAGAGTTATCCAGAAAAGGGGAATCTTAATTGGAAAAACACGCCTTCATAAGTTGGGCCTATAGGCAAGTCTGTGGACATTTTCTTGATTAATGATGGACATGGGAGGGCTCAGCTCCCTGTGGGCGGGGCCACCCCTGGGCAGGTGGTCCTGAAGTATAGAAGAAAGCAAACAGAGCAAGCCAGTAAGCAGTATCCCTCCATGGCTTCTGCATCTGCCCTTGCCTTCAGGTTCCTGCAAGTCCTTATCTTGACTTCCTTGAGTGATGACCATCGACTGCAGCTGGAAGCTGACAGAGCCCTTTCCTCCTCCTTTGGTGCTAAGATACGCACACTCTGAGAGAGCTGTTCTATTTCCCCAGCCCAGAATTTTTCCCCCAGTTCTGCCACTTCTGACTGTTCTTGGCCAATTCCTTTCACCCCTGAGCCTAGTCCTAAAACCCATAAAACCAAAAGGATTTGGGCTTTGTGATCTAAAACCCTCCTGTCTCCAATGTTCTTTTTTTTTTAAGATTTATTTATTATTATATATAAGTACGCTGTAGCTGTCTTCAGACACACCAGAAGAGGGCGTCAGATTTCAGATTACAGATGGTTGTGAGCCACCATGTGGTTGCTGGGATTTGAACTTAGGACCTTTGGAAGAGCAGTCAGTGCTCATAACCACTGAGCCATCTCACCAGCCCTCCAATGTTCTTTAATCCAGTGATTGCTCTTTCTTACGATGACTAACTTTATTTTTTCCCACCAGTGATTTAATCTTCTTTTTCACTGATATATTTTGTTTAGTCATTGAATTCCTTTACCTAAAAATGCATGTAGACAACTTTAGCCACAATTCTTTTTTTTAAATATTTCAACTAATTTCTCTTCCCTTTTATTTAAATGCTCTAAAACTGGGCATGAGGGTACCTCCCTTTAATCCCAGCACCCAGGACATTGAGGCAGGAAGAGCTTAATTCAAAGTCAGCTTGAGATACATAGTTAGGAGGAGGCTAGCCTTGGCTACACAGTGAGACCTTATCCAAAAGCTTGATGTGCAAGAGGACCTGAGTTCAGTTCATAGCGCCCAAGTGTAAATGGATTTTAATCCAGCACCATGGCTACTCTGGCTGGAACACAAGAGGCAAGCAGATCTCTGAGTTCAAGGCCAGCCTTGTTTAGGCAAAGAAAAGCTTTGGTCCAGGCATGATGGTGCATGCCTTTAATCCCAGCACTCAGGAGACAGAGGCAGGAGGATATCAGAGTTCCAGTCATTTTGGTTGAGTCTGTGAGTTGAGAGACAGAGCAGGAAGAGAGAGAGGAGTTGAAGTTGATTCAATCAATTGATTTCGGTCAGTACAGTGGAGTTGAGGTCAGTTCCGTCCAGTTCATGTAGGAGAGGCCATTGAAGCCAGAGAATGAGCAGTCAGAAGATTTGAACAAATTGCTAGAAGTAGTTTGAGGCCAAGTAGAGCAATTCAGTGAGAAGCCGAAAGAAGCCAGATTGAATCAGTCAGCTTGGAAAAGTTTGAGCCAGAACAGCTGAGTTGAACCAGCCAGCCAGAGTTCAGAAAGAGCGAGAAAGGGCGAGCTTATTCAGCAGTAAGCCTCTTTTGTTTGTTTGTTTTGTTTTTTTGTTTTTCAAGACAGGGTTTCTCTGTGTAGCCCTGGCTGTCCTGGAACTCAGGCTGTAGACCAGGCTGGCCTCGAACCCAGAAATCCGCTTGCCTCTGCTTCCCAAGTGCTGGGATTAAAGGCGTGCGCCACCACTGCCCAGCTCATGCAGTAAAACCCTTGAGATGACAATTACATGTGACAAATAAAAGTTACATTTACACACAAGCCAGGCAGCTCACAATACCTGCAATTGCAGCTCCCAGGAACCCACACGTATTCCTATACCATAATATACATATGTATATGTATATATACTATACACACATAGGCCAACAAAAACCAATGGCTGAGGCCACCCCCCTCATGAGGGGGGTGAGATGACCACATGAGGGCAGGAGAGATGGCCCAGTGATTAAGAGTGCCGACTGCTCAGAGGAACTGAGTTCAGTTGCTAACACCCACCTGGCAGGTTCACAACTGCCTGTAACTGCAGCTCCAGAGACTCTGATGCTCTTTTCTAGCTTCTGTGGACACTTGAACTCCTGTACATAATACCCATAGACAGACACATGCATTCACTTAATTAAATATAAAATTAAATGCACGGTATGATGGTGCATGCCTTCAATCCCAGAACTCAAGAGGCAGAGGCAGGAGGATCTCTTGAGTTCAACCTTGTCTACATAGTGAGACCCTTTTTCAACAAAAAGTCACAGGGTCATCCACTCCCCACCTCCCCCCATCCCACAAAAGGCGCACAGCCAACCATTCCTAGGGCATAATCATAAATGCAGATTGAAATGCTAAATTACACAAGGGAGTTAAACTCCTCGTTTACCCAATGTGAAGATGTATGGTGTTGCAGATGAATGTATATACCATATAAGGTGAAGAAATATCATATGCGATCAAGATATTGTTTTCACCTATTTTTTCAGTGTTTTTGTATGTGTGTGTATGCATATGAGTGTTATATGTGTTTGTGTGTATGTGTGTGTGAGAGAGAGAGTGAGAGAGAAAGAGAGAGAAATGTGAACTCAGATCCTCTGGAGGAACAGCAAATGCCCCTAACCACTGAACTATCCTTCACCCCCTGATCCCACCAGTTTAAAACAGCTACCTCTATCTGTCCTTCCTTCCTCATACTCCTGATTTGTCAATGTCCTGGGACAGGAGGGAGTTGTCAGGCAGATTCGAGTGTTCCTGGACACACTGCCTTTTTTCCTTCTGTCCTCCTCTTTCCCATCATCTTCCCTCCTGTGGTCCTCCTCTTCCTGTGACACTGCACCCTCCCTCTCCCTGGTACTCACTCTTTCTTCTCTGATGGATTTCTTTCAGATACTTGGAGGTGATGCTCTGCCAGTCATCTAGTGGTCTGGAGTTCTTACTGCCATGGTTGATGACCTGGACCATTGACAAAAGCAAAAAAAATCTAGGACCTTTTGTAAAACAACAGACTTTATTTCTCCCAACTTCCCATAGGCCTTTGTAGATAGAGAGAGTCCAGCATAGTGCCTGGCCATGAGCTAAAAGATCCACGGGCTCTGGTGGAATCTGTTTTGTCTCTTACCTTGAGAAACAGGACAAGCAAATGTAGCTAATTTATGGAATAATGGGTAGATCCACACCCAGTTCCGCTCAGAGGGAAAGGCTTGGACGGAAAGTCCAGGGGCCTTGGGCAACCTGCCTGTCCTCAGCTCTCCCACCATGAACTTCCAATTTCCCAAAGAATAGTCACCACATTTTTGACATCTTCATTTTCCTCAGGGACTTGCAGGATGGTGAAGAGCCACAGGAATATGAGGGCCACAGAGGCTCTGAAGCAATGTCTGACAGAGCACCGCATTGTCTGCTGGGATACGGCTCCTAAGGCAAGAGGTCAGCATGCGCGCTGGAAGTCCCCTCTCCTCCCGGCCCTCCTCCCCCACCCTAAGATTACTGTTAATTTACATGAACACACACTGATCTAGGAACCTGACAGAACACAGCCTTGTTCCCTTCCCAGAGAGAGAAGGTCACCTGTCCTGGGATGACCTTTGCTGCCTCTCTTCATATATTTGTTTAGAGTTTCAACTCTCCCAAAGTTTTCCCCTTCTCAGAATGGTAAGGGTTAGCTGGAGTGATATTAACATGCCAGATTGTACTAGGAAACAGATGGGCACTGTACTCTGTGCATTTAAAACAAAAACAAAAGTCAAACTATTAGCCAGGCAGTAGTGGCTAACAGTCTGATTTTGTTGTTGTTTTGTTTGCTTGTTTGTTTGTTTATTTCATGACAGGGTTTCTCTGTGTGTCCCTGGCTGTCCTGGAACTCACTGTGTAGACCAGGTTGGCCTCCAACTCAGAGATTCCCCTGTCTCTGCCTCCCGAGTACTAGGATTAAAGGCTTGCGCCACCACCACCCAGCTCAAAGATATTCTTAATATATTCCTGTCTCTATGCATACTTAGGCCTCAATTAGAACAGGATTCTGTTTTTTTGAGTAAGTTAAGTGAGTGTTAGGTTATTGGGACACAGGCCAGCTCAGGCTCAGAGGTGCCTGCGTCTGGCCCTATTCTTGAGTATCTTCTCTGATTGTTCCTCAGCTATGAGAACCAAGGCTCCCATGGGCCTTGTCAGCGAGTTCCATTCTTGCCCTGCGTACACAGGACACAAAAAAGAAATTTTAGTCGTGTGATTTCTGCACTCCAGTGGCCACAGTATTCTCCAATCGTCTTCATTCTCAGGAACATCTCCCATCTTAGTTGGCTTTAATATTTCTTAATTAATTAACTAGTTAATTAATATTATTACCCTTTGTTTTTTAGAGACAGGGTCTCTCATCAGGATAGCTCTGGCTGTCCTGAAACTGCTTGTCTCTACCTCTAAAGTGGGAGGATTAAAGGGCATATACTACCACACCAGACCTACATTTCTTTCTTTCTTTTTCTTTCCTTCTTTCTTTCTTTTTTTCTTTCTTTCTTTTCTTTTCTTTTCTTTTTTTTTTTTTCAAGACAGGGTTTCTCTGTGTAGCCCTGACTGTCCTGGAACTCATTCTGTAGACCAGACTGGCCTCAAACTCAGAAATCTGCCTGCCTCTGCCTCCTCTGCCTCTCAAGTGCTGGGATTACAGGTGTGTACCACCACTACCCGGCTTTTTTTTTTTTCAATTGTGAGCCTTTAATAACTGAGCATCTCTCCAGTCTAATTTCTTCTTCCTCCTCCTCCTCCTCTTCTTCCTCATCTTCCTCTTCTTCCTCCTCCTCTTCTTCTTCTTCTTTTCTTTCTCCTTTTCCTCCTTCTTCTCCTTCTCCTTCTTCTTCCTCTTCTTCTTCTTCTAAAGTCATGTGCTTGTGTCTGTGCACACGTTAACACAGTGCCTGTGGAGGCCAGAGGAGGGTTGGGTCCCCTAGAACTAGGGTCACAGGTGGCTGTGAGCCGCCTGCCATGGGTATTAGAAACTGAACTCAGTCCTCTGAGACAGCATCTCACGCTCCTAAGTGCTGAGCCCTTCCTCAATCCAAGTGTTTTGATAGGCATTAACATGCATCTCTCCCCTAGTTTTTTTGATAATAGTTACAAAACAAAACAAAAACCTTACTAGTAATAAGATTAAACATTTCTTCCAAGTTTTCCTTAAGGCTTTTTGTCATGTGAGCGATTCACTTATGAACTTCTGTAGAAGACACTCAGATGATCCAGACTTCTCCAAACCATAAACGCGTGGACAAGCATGCTTAATGGAAAAGGGCTATATAATTAATTAAAAGACCTCAGTGCAATAGACATACCTCAGTTCCCTTCGGGCCTGCCTGTGACAGTGTTGGGCAGCAGGGAATTCTGGTCTTTTTCAGCCCTCTCAGGTCAACACAGTTCTGGAGAAGGCAGAACAAAGGGCAAGAGGAGCTGAAATGGGAGTCGTTACTCTCGGAGTTAGGGACAGAGCCTGGGGTCTCTGCTGCTTACTACCCTGAGCTCAGCTCCCTCTGTGATGTTACTATTGTGTCCCAGCCCCCCACCCATAGCATCAGAGGGGCACAGGTATAGGATACATGTGATGACTGTGTGCTTCATAATTCCTACCTACGAATTATTATTTGCCCTAAAAAGCAGCAGCGGCTCTCTTTGAACAGAGAAAAAGAGATGCGGAGACCACCGCGCCCAGGGAAACAAGAACCAGCCGGTGGAGAACTACAACGCCTGCCCCACCACACAGTGCTTCCCCGGGACTCCGCCCAGTCTCTCCTTCCCTCCGATTCCTTCCTGACCTCCTGTTCCTCCTACTCCCTCTCACCTTCTGAGTTTGTCAGCCTTGCCTTCATCCTCTTTCTTTTGCAGGCTCTCTTCTCCCTCTCTACTGGGCCTTTGTCATCATGGAAAAAGCAAGTGGAAGGAAAGTCTAAAAGGATATTACCTCTCTTGAACTCATGTTTCAAGTTCTGTCCCACTTCTCTGAAATTCTACACAGCAAGTCCTTGGGAGTGTGGACTTTAGCCCACTTTGAATTCTTTCTCAGCAGATCTACAGTTTTGATTCCACCTGGAACTAACTGCTTCCTTTCTGACCCCCGCCTTCCCCTGGCTCATCTTTCTCCTAATGCATCAATGCACAGGGTCCTAAAGCTTTCTTATGTTCCTTCTCACTCTCTCTGGCTAATCCCAGCCCTGTGTGTATGTGTGTGTGTGTGTGTATGTGTGTGTGTGTGTGTGTGTGTGTGTGTATGTGTGTGTGTGTGTGTGTGTGCTGGATGTATAGTGAGACCTTATCTCAAAACAAAACAAAATGCAAACAAACAAGAACCACAAACAAACAAAACAACTACCTCCAAAGCAAAAATTGTAAATCAAAGGCTGGGAGAGATGGGTCAATGGTTAAAAGCACTTGCTGGTCCTGCAGAGAGCCCAGGTTTGAGTCATAGAACCCACATGGTGGCTCAAACAACCAGCAACTCTAATTCCAGGGAATCTGATGCTCTCCTCTGGCTTTCACATGCATTAGACATGCATGTGGTACATACATACATACATAAATACATACATACATGTAGGCAAAAAACTTATAAGACACGTTAAAAAACTAAAATTAGGGCTTGTGAGATGGCTCAGTGGTTGAGAACACTGACTGCTCTTTCAGAGGTCCTGAGTTCAAATCCCAGCAACCACATGGTGGCTCACAACCATCTCCATAATAAGATCTGATGCCCTCTTCTGGTGTGTCTAAAGACAGCTAGAGTATACTTACATATAATAATAAATAAATCTTTGGGCTGGAGCGAGTGGAGCCGGAGCAAGCAGAGGTCCTTAGTTCAAGTCCCAGCAACCACATGATGGCTCACAACCATTTGTACAGCTACAGTGTACTCATATACATAAAATAAATAATTTTTTTTAAAAAATTAAAATTATAAATGAAATCTAGTGTGGTAGCATATGCCTACCTAGCACTCAGGAGTCTAAAGTAGGAGCATCATAAGTTAGAAGCCAACATAGACTTCATAAAAAGACCTGTCAAAAAAAGGGAAAAGAAGCAGGTCCTTAATAATACACATCTTTAATCCCAGCACTCGGGAGACAGAGACAGTTAGATCTCTGTATCGGGCCAGCCTGATTTATAGAGTTCCAAGACAGGGCTACACATAAAAACCATCTCAAAACCACCATAATAGGAAGGTAGATAGATAGGTGATAGATAGACAGATAATAGAAAAAGAAAATGTCCTAAATTAACTGAGATCCCTCCTCTTTTTGCCATTCTCTGAGGGCCTCTCACTGCAAATAAAAGCACGTCCTGGCTCCTGATTCTAGCTTACTTGTGAGGTTTCTCTAGACTTAAGGCTTGTTTTCTTGGAGGATGGCCTGTAAGGCTTATAGAACCCTTGGGTCGGGGTCTTTGAACATGTTCTCTGAGAACACTCCTCTGTCGGTTTACCCCATTGCTGCCCTTTCCCTGCCTCTGAACCTGAACTTGGTTGTTCTCTTTGCTGCCCTGCCTACATCAGGCCCTGGCTAATGGAGCCCAGGGCTTCTCAGGACCACTTCTGTCCTTCCCTACCTATTGGTTGGTCTCATAGGTTTTCCTGAGCATTTGTTGCTACCAAAAATGATCACGTTTGTTATGTTTCTTGTCTGTCACTGTTCACTAGCCTAGAGATATAAACTCCAGAAGGGCAGACACTTTGTTTCACTTGGTACTGTATCTATAGCATTTTGCAGAGAGTACCTGGCCTGGAGAACCATGCTCAACAAGTCTTTATTAGCTCATGGTTTATGAGAGAATCCTGATAGCTGACAATGATCTGTTCATCAAGAAGCAGGATGAGAGATGCTGTGGGCGCAACAGCGCCAAGGAGCGAGAGAAGGACTGTGGGTACAGCACGGTGAAAACACACATGGGAGCACAGGACTGCCAGGGCCACACAGAGAAACACTGTCGTGAGGACGCAAAACAAATAAAAAATAAAAAACGAACAGATTATAGGCCCAGACAAACTAGGCTAGAATCTGCTTCTGTTTAACTTGTTCATGTGATCTTGGCCAAATGACTCAGACTTTTTGAAGACCAGCTCCTCCCCTTTCAAGGGAAGATGACAGATGACTACCCTCAAGTGCCTAAGGGTTCTTTTGTTGTTTAAGAATCTCATGTAGTTCATGATGGATATGACTTTACTCTGTAACTCGGGCTGGCTTTAGACTCCTTACTCACATTGGGAGCCCATAACCTTCTGTGACTCCAGTTCCAGGGCTCCAGTGCTCTTTATGGACACCAGGCATAGCATACATGCAGGCAAAATATTCATATTCATAAGCTAAATATTTGAGCTGGGCAGAGTGGTGCATGCCTTTAATCCCAGCACTAGGGAGACGGGGTGGTGGATCTCTGAGAGTTCAAGGCCAGCCTGGTCTTAAATAAATAACTAAAGAAATAAAGAAATGTTTGAACTTCTGATATGTGTGCTTTCACCTCTCAAGTGCTCAAGGGTTCTTGTAAGATTTTTTTTGTTTTTCAAGACAGGGTTTCTCTGTGTAGCCTTGGCTGTCCTGGAACTCACTCTGTAGACCAGGCTGACCTCGAACTCAGAACTCTGCCTGCCTCTGCCTCCCAAGTGCTGGGATTAAAGGCGTGCTGCCACCACTGTCTGGCCACTTGTAAGAATTTAAGAAGATCATCTACATACACATACTTGGCATGTACCAGGAACTCCACGACATTTTACTCTTCTATATAAGGAATCTCTCACTCTTGACTGGGTCTCAGGAGCATAGAGGCCTGCCTTGATTTCATGGCAATCCTTCTGTCTCAGCCTATCAACTACTTGGATTACAAGTAGTCTACAGTCACCACTCTCTACCATGGAAGTCAGCCTGGCCGTCTTTCATTGAATGTTCGAAAGCTCCAGCTCCCTGATTTCTACATTTTTGTCCACATTGTACTTTTGGATACACAATCACTCAGAGAGACTGTCTGTTACCACCAGATTCCTACCTCTGAAGGATTTAGAGGCGGCAGAAACAAACAAACAAAATCAAAACAAAACAGAGAGAATAAATCTGAAAGAGGCCTGACTCCTTCCTAGCTTCTCACCAACACTGCAGTTCGGCTGGTTGTCAATCTGCTGCACGGCGCTTGTTGGTCTTGGAAGTCGTCGCTAAGGACTTGAATCTGGCTGAAGTCAGAATTCTCCTCTAATCCTGGGAGGATGGACCACACCTGCAGGTTGGGGATGGTGAGGAACATGCCCCCTTTGTGTCCTGGGGGGGTGGGGGAGGAAGGCTCAGACTTGCTCTCCTGACATTGTTTCTTTAGGGACCCATCAGCCCACTGGTTTCATCTGGCCCATGGAGAGGCTGGTGCTCCCCACAGTCTGGCCACACTGTTTGAAAATCTGAATTTAAAAAAAAAAAAAGAACTCAAAAAAAAAATTCAAGTTAAATTGGGCTTAATTTAATTCCAGGCAGCGAGGCAGGGAGATCTTGGTGAGTTCAGGCCAACTTTATCTACATTGGAAATTCCAGGCCATTCAGGGCTATATAGTAAGAGTCTGTAAAAAAAAAAAAAGAAGGGGTGACCAAACAAAACAAACAAAAAAACAGTGTGGTGGCAGACACCTGTAATCCCAGCATTTGGGAAGTAAAGGAAAGAGGACCAGGAATTCAAGGTTATCCTGGGCCACATAGTAAATTCAAGGTCAACTCAGGATATCATGACTGCCTGTTTCAAAAACCCCAAACAAAACAAAAACTGGAAGAACTTACTATATCTCAGCTTTATGCTTGTCTCTCATTTTGCCTAAGGCGTTATAAGATGGAACAGAGGGAGGGGAGGGGCTGGGTGAGGAGTGGTGTACACCTGTAATCCCAGCACTACCGATCAAAGTTCTGAGAGTAGAGGCTACATAGAGAAACTCAGTCTCAATAAACAAAAAACAAACAACAGCAACAACAAAAAGATGTGGATCACCAAGTGGCCCCTGGTTGTGATGGGCTGTGAACAGAGCTGGGAGGGGAGTGAGTGGAAGAATGCAAATGAATAACCCACAGCAACACTCAATCAGAAGAGCCATGGTGTAATTCCTGGCTTTCTGTACTGTGGAGACAGTGTTTCGGGGGTCAGCGAGGAGAGGGAGGGGCAGTGGCTGAAATTAAAGGTTAGTTAGGTATTTGAGAAAGACTTGCTATGGTTCCTAAGGGCTCTCTAGGGAAAGAAAACCAATAGGATTTGTGGCTAGGTATCTGTATCAAACACATGCTTTTGCATTACTTAGATATATCTATATATCAAGAGAGAGACCGATTTGGAGGAATTTGTTTAAACTGCACACATTTATTAACAATTATGGAAGCTATATGCCCAAGATCAGAATGTTAACTTGTTAGCGGGACTCTTTCTCCAAGGTCTCTCCCCTTGGCTTGTGCCTTAGTGGCCTTCCAGCATCTTCACCTGCTTGTCCCTCTGAATCTTTGTACATCTTTTTAAAGTTGCCAAAACTGTAGGAAAAACTAGCCTTAGAGCAGTCTACTCTTAAACACAGTCCATCATGGGTCACAAAAATTAACTTCACAAGGTTCAACCAATATACAGGTGGATCACTGTATAAGCATATTTTGTGAAACGTTTGCTCCTATACATGCTCCTATACATTGGAGATTACTACAGTCATGGCTTGCAGCTACAGTGGCCTAGAAGCAAGCTGTGGAACCCAGGCAGAAGGTGAAGGCACAGCTGGTGGGAGATGAGGTGAGGTCCCCATGTCTGATAGTTTTCAGAAGCCAGTCTAGTGTTCGGGGAAGATCAAAGGCAGATGCTCAGCTGTTATCACTGAGATCTTGGCTGATTAATGGGAGTCTCAGTTTCTCTTTTTTCATAGATTTTCTTCCTTCCTTCCTTTCCTTCTTTTCTTTCAAGATTTACTTATTATATATAATATACACACTGTAGCTGTCTTCAGACACACCAGAAGAGGGCATCAGATCTCGTTACAGATGGTTGTGAGCCACCATGTGGTTGCTGGGATTTGAACTCAAGACCTCTGGAAGAGCAGTCAGTGCTCTTAACCACTGAACTATCTCTCCAGCCCCTTCCTCTTCTCTCTCTCTCTCTCTCTCTCTCTCTCTCTCTCTCTCTCTCTCTCTCTCTCTCTCTCTCTCCCTTCTCCCTTTCTACACGGTTGTTGGTGTCAGAGAAGAAAAATGTAAAAACAAAAAAGCCTCCTTTTGCATTTAGGAAGTTATGCTATGCTGAACATACAATGTGATTTAGTTGGTCGGGGAATTTCAATTAGATAGATAGGGTGATGCTCTGGAAGGTTCCAGTGTGTTACATCTCAGATACAGAGAATTCTAAACATTTGAGCTATCTGAGGAACAGGGCATGCTGAGAGGAGTTAGGGGTGCTGGGGGATTAACAGGGAATATGACTTTCCTCTCACCCTTCAGGAGCACAAGATTTCTCCTTGGCTCAGAACTAAGGAAGGTTGAAGCAGGAGGATTGCTGTGAGTTTGAGGTCAGTTTGTGAATCTGAGGTCATTCTGAGCGGCATAGAAAGCCCCTGTCTCCAAAACAAACCATTAAAAATATTAAAATATTAACTACTGTTCCTTGAGAGTCTCAGGCCTCCAAAGTGGCCCAACCGGAATGGGAAGAAGCGCCTGAAGCCCCAAGCCTTCGTGAGGGTTACTTTGCTCCTCCCAGCCCCTGTGGGTAGGGCCAGCACCACCGTGGGAACATTCCACATGAGAGTGTCTGATCCACACAAGGGTCTAGTTCTTTGGGTCTCACGCCCAGTTACACCGATGGTGTACCTTTTCTGGCTTGCCGTTGAGCTGCTGAGTCAGCAGAGATTCCGGGAGTGGCGAGGGGCGGGGTTTGGGACTGTAGCTCTGGTGCAGTGTCAGTCTAGGAGAGTCTTCCCCTCCTCCCCTCCCTTGTATATGTGCCTCAGAAATGTGTAGGGATGAGGCGGTGGCGGTTAGTTAAAAGATGCTTCCCTAAGACCAGACCCGCTTTCCAAGGACAGAGCCCATATTGAGACCCTTTATCATGGTGTCAGCTGGCGGTGGGGACCAAGAGAGTACAGATATCCCACAGGGAAGGCCTTGCAGCAGAGAGGGAGGAATACTGGTTCCAGAATTAAGCAGAGGAGGGAATGGGGAGGACGCTTTATCTCACTGTATTCACGCACTGCGTGGGCCGTCCAACACTTCGCCACCGAGTTATTGTGAGACAAGTAGATTCTTCCCCATGTCCAGCCCAAAGTTTCATCCTCAGACGATCGGAGTCACAGAAACTCAAGGCCATTTCCCCTCCCTTTCTACAAATATTTGTGGAGCAGCTCCCACGTGCCTGGTACTGACTTTACTCCTTCCCTCTAGCGGCTTACCAAGGGGTGGGGCACGTGCTGGGGAGTTATCAGGGACTACGCTGGGAAACAGATGCCGAGCTATAAAACTAGCAATAAAGTGTAGCAACGAGACGTTTAGGAAAGACACAAAACAAGTAAAACAGAGGGACGTCCCATGGTTGCTCCAGGGGACACCTGACACCAAATATTCCAGAGAACGAAAGGTGCTAAATTCAGATGTTGTCACTGAACTGGAGATGAGAAACTGAGATGGTGCATTGCCGATACTTGGGAAAACAGGAGATGGGGACGGGAAAATACGGGTGTTAGTAGACCGGACGCGCTGAAGTAAGGCCAGGGCGGAAGGAAGGCACACGGACGACACCAGAGCCCCGTCGAGGCGGCAGCGGTGTGGAGGGGGTGGGGAGCGGAACCGACACGTGCGCTACGTGCTGCGCTGGCCGCCGCCCCCTCTCGGGCTTCTGGGGAGCCTGGCCTGCCCCCGCCCCCCTCCCCCCCATCTGCGGCTCAGACCCCGAACTAGGCGGGAGGGGTGGGAGCGACATCGGCGGAGAGTGAGAGTAAAAGTCCTTCCTCGCTTTTGGAACCCAGAAGCCCGGTCTCCACTGTACGGCGACCGGAAGGAGGACCAGCGCCTCTTAGACCAGCAGGCAGATTTAGGGCACAGGCTGAGCTCTTGGGGTGCAGGCCGGGGTTGGAACTCAGCCTGCTGGGGGAGGTTGAGGGCTGAGGGCTGAGTGGGCCGGATAAAGACATCGATCCCTAGGGATGTATCTAGAGGCTCTCCAGCACTCATGGGGTGGTTGGGGGACGGAGTCCGGGGCGGAGGCGGAGTGTTGTCCAAGAGTAAGGAGGGGGGTTCCTGGAGACGTGGCACTCCGAGCGGGCTGGGTTCTACTCTGGCCGCCGGGGCTACAGCCCCTCTTTCCCCGTGAACCTGGCGCGGTGGCTCCGCCCAGTCCTCGCTCCTAGCCCTCTGGGAACCCGAGACCAGGCACCTCCAGGTCCGGGTTACCCAGGTCCGGCCTCTGGGGCGTCCAGCCGGCCCAACACTAGACAATGCGGGCCGGGCCCCGCCCCCGAAGGCTGATGCGGCTCGGGCCGCGGCCAATCACCGCCTGTGGCTAGGCTCTTTAAAAAAAGAAGAGCCGGCCGCGGTGTGGCTGTCAGCTGGAGAGGGATCCCTCCGCCCATGTAAACACACATCATAAAGGGCAAGGGGAAGCGTCTTCTGTGGGGCGGGAGAGCGCTTGCCTTTAAGTAGAGATCCCTCTCAGGCCCTAGGTTCTCTTTACTAGCTTGGCAACCGCCCGCTCCCTCAGCGTCTCTCGGGGTTGGTGTGGAGCCAAATAGCTGCAGCTTGATCTGAGAGCACTAGCATCTCATCATTTAGGGTCACTACCGGAAATGGAGGAAGCAGAGTTAGTAGACCTTGAAAGTTGGGAGAGAAGATGCCTAGGTCATAGACGGCTGAGATTTTTCCTAAGTTCATACCCTCCAGTTACATACTCACAATTCATGTATGTCCTGAAGTCTGAAAATTATAACCTACTTGGTTTGTAGGATGCCAACGTCAAGGGTGAAAGTATTGTCTTCTCTCAAGGTAGAGAACATGACAGAAAATCAACTCCAGGAAGACCAACGCCCACAACACACATAATACCCAGGGCCAGGGTCACGAGCGAAAATAAAAGTTTTTTTTTTCAGTCAACACGACAGATCATTTGAAATCCTAGCCTTTGGAAACGAGGTTAGCCTGGGCTACATTGTGAATTCCAGGCCATATTTGGCTACAAGTATGCAATCCTGTTTCAATTTTTCCCCTCAATACATTATCACTAAAGAAAAAAAGTCAGCAAGGTTAAAAAATATGGCATGCTGGGTGAGGTGACATGTCTTTAATCCTAGCACTTCCCCAGCATGGCCAACGTGTTAGTTTCATGCGAGTCAGAGATAGTAAAACCTTGACTAAAAAAGGTGGTAAATTCTATACTTCTTTCCTAGGTTTCCTACGATTTTATAACCTGCTGTATCACCTTATTTTACAATGATTTTTTTAAATGAATAGGCTGTTACCTGCTTCTTTGTTTCCATCATCTGCAGCAGGAGAAGAGAAGACTATTCAGGCTCCAAACCCCTGTGGAACTAAGAAAACTTTTGCCTTCTTCAAGAATTGCTGAACTGTTTTGTAGGCCAGATACCTCGATGGAGCTTATTAAAGAATGAGACTTTTCTCTCCTTTACTGAAAAATGTTTTGTATTTTGTATTTTTTTTAATATTTTAAAAATATTTTGCCGGGCGGTGGTGGCGCACGCCTTTAATCCCAGCACTTGGGAGGCAGAGGCAGGTGGATTTCTGAGTTCGAGGCCAGCCTGGTCTACAGAGTGAGTTCCAGGACAGCCAAGGCTACACAGAGAAACCCTGTCTCGAAAAACCAAAAAAAAAAAAAAAAAAAAATTTTAAAATTGTGTGTGTGTGTGTGTTGCTTGTAGAGGCTGGAGTGAAGAGGCAATTGGGAGCTGATGGGCACTGATCTTGAAACCCAGTTTACATCCTCTTAGGTAGAGCCATGTCTCCTGGCTTGGTTTTGATGCAGGATCTCATTATGCAGACCTGGCTGGCCTGCAGCTTTGTGTAGGATCAAAGGTGCCACCATTTCTGACTTCTTTTTCCTTTTTGAAGCTGGAGAACCATGGTCTGTGTGTGATGGCATGCATCTGGAATCCCAGTGTTTAAGAGGTAGAGACAAGAGAATCAGGAGATCAATGTCGTCTTTGGCTATATAGAGAGTTCCAGGCCAGGCAGTGGTGGTGCACGCCTTTAATCCCAGCACTTGGGAGGCAGAGGCAGGCAGATTTCTGAGTTCGAGGCTAGCCTTGTCTACAGGGTGAGTTCTCTGTGTAGCCAGGGCTCTTCCATTGCTTCCTCTGAAACACTGGGATCAAACCTCCAGTTCTGATCTCTTTCCTGTCTGTACCTTTTAGCCTGTTGAAAATCTGTGTACCAGAGACATCTCAAGCTCAGCCTGAACAGGAGTGAGTACATCTTCCCTACATGTGCATGGCATAGTCTGGGTGCTTGTCCCAGTGATGCCAATGGTCAGAACACCTTAGGTGTTCTTTCTTATGGTCCCTACTAATCTAGCTTTTATTTCCTACCATTTCAATCTATAGCGCTGCTGAATTTATTTAGGGCCCATCATTCCTTGATTGGATTATTTCAAGATTCTTTTGCTCAAGTCTAACCTAGTATATGTGTAGACTTCTGTGCAACAACCCCACTTTCCAATAAATAGTCTGAACTGTTGGATTTGGTCAACTGCTTTAGCCCCTCACAGACTAAACAATCCCGAAAAGCACGTGCACTTTACACTGCGTCTAGGATAAGGAAGTGCTCCAAGAGTTATTACTATCCTCATTACTATAGCGTGTGTCTGTTTTTGCTGTTCTTGTGTTCAAACTGTTTTCTCTACCTGGAGAATCCTCAAATTTCGGAACTCTGCCTCCCAGGTTTTACTATGCAAATCCTTCATGGTAAAACGTGTGACGTGATTGATCCACTGTAGCTCTGCTCTCTCTACTAGACTGTTAACTTCTTGTGAGCAAGAATTCTGAAACTTCAGTGGTCAACTGAAGCATTAAGGATAAACATCCCAGGCGGAAGGCCCCTGCCCCTCCCGGCTAGGGGGCGGGGCGAGACCTGGCTCGGGGTGGCAGCGGGGACTTTTTTCCTCGCCGTGGCGGCGGAGGCGCACGGCGTGGGGTAGCGGCAAGACGTCGTCGTCGGAGGCTGAAAAAGCCCTAGGTGTTGCCGTTGCTAGTAGAAGTCGTACTTGTCGCCCGAGCTGTGCACAGGTTTCGGACGGAGCGGAGCTCACGGCCGCGGTTGCGGAGCCTGCCCAGTGCTCGCCCCTGCCCAGGTCGCGGTGATGGAGCCGGCCACCGCGCTGCCCCCAGGCCCGCGCCCGGCGCTGCCCCTCGGGGGCCCGGGCCCGCTGGGAGAGTTCCTGCCTCCCCCCGAGTGTCCGGTCTTCGAGCCCAGCTGGGAAGAGTTCGCGGATCCCTTCGCTTTCATCCACAAGATCCGGCCCATAGCCGAGCAGACTGGGATCTGTAAGGTGCGGCCGCCGCCGGTGAGTCAGCCAGCACCCCGGATCCTGCTCGCGGCTGGGGGAGGGAGCGAGGACGCGCGGCCCGGGAGGCCGGAGGCGCGGGGGCGGGGAGCAGTCGTCTCGCGGGCCCAGTCAAGTTTGGGGTAGCTCAGAGGGTGGGAGATGCGGCGGTGGGAGGAAGGCGCGGGGGCTCGTCCCGGGTGGGATGCGGGCCGTGAGGACCGCGGGCTCTGGCGGGGCGGCCGGAGGGCCAGGTCGGTGCGGCTCCGGGGCTTGGTGCGCTGCACGGCCGGGCAAGCGGGGCGGGCTGGAGTGGTTGGCAGGCGCCGGGGTGGTCGCTGGGGAGTCATCCCGAGCCCGGCTGAGACGCGGGCGCGGAGGCAGGGCTCTGGGCCCGCACAGCTCGGTGACTGGTCCTCGCCTCCTTCTCGGGGTGCGGGGGTGTGTGATGGGTGGGGGTGGGGGACTTGCGAGTTGTCGTGTGAGGAGGAAAGTTTTCAATATGGCGGCGGGAGCCCCTGGTCCTTTGTGTGGTGGCGGCGTCGGCCCGAAGCTGCCCTCACCTGAGCGCCCCACCCTCCGGACCCGGGTTCCCCACCACCACCTGGTCCCTCGGCCTCCGGGAGTCCCCGGGGCGAACTGGGGCAGGGGGCGGCCAGCGCCGCTGGGGGCGGGGAGGAGCCGCCGGTCCGGTCTGGAGCCGCTGGCTGAGTGGTGGTGGTGGTGGGGGTGCCAGGGTCGGGGGCGGGGAGGCGGCGGGGGGCCCTGATGCTCGCCGGTCCTGGCGGACGCTCCCACACGCACTTCGGGCCGGACCGCTTTGCTCCCGGGGGAGGCCTGGCTGGGGCTGAGGAGGAGAGGCTGTGTTTGTAGGGGAGATGTCAGACGAGCTCTGGGAGATTTCATCCTGGTCCCTAGCCTTCCCTACTCGGCCTTCCGGCGGTGGCTCTAGAGCCTCGAGCTTGGGGGACTGTGAGGGGTGGGGTGTCCCCAAGACAGCCCTAACGGCTGCAACGTCCGCGGAGAGCCCGGCCCACTCCTTCCCCGCACCCCCCTCCCGCAGACCCCCCCCCCGGCAACCGGAACTGGATGCACTGCGACACCCCAGGTTTTTCGCCTACCTTTTGGGGATGACCTGAGTCTGAGTTGGCCTAAAAGACCGTTGGACCGGCCGGGACGGTTGGAAAGGTTTAACTGCCTTGCTTACCGTTTAAGAATTTTCTATTCTCTTTTGCTCTCAAGTGGAAGAAGACCCTCCCCCAATCCCCGCCTTTTACCCCTTTCTCCCTTAAACTTACTCTTTGTAATGGCATTTTGAGTTACAGGATAGTGTACGTAGACGTTCTAGAGAAGCTGTTTGCGAGAGATCCCTGAATAAGCCCCATCTTTTCACTACCCCCCACGAAAGAAAAACTAAAACACAGATACCATATTTTAGTTGCTCTTGGACAACTTTGAAAACAGAAATGAAATGCCTCAGAAAATAACTTACTAGGTCAGCTAGTATGGGGGAAATGTTTGGAAGTAGATTCATTTCTTCTGGTGAAATGGACAGGGTCTATCGGTGTAGTTTAAAGGAAGGTTTCTGTTACTGTAGAGGCCTGCAGAAGTTACACCCTTGCCTGGTTAGACCTAAGGTTTTGATTCTGAAACGTGGACTACGCTTCCAACATTGAGCGATTTAGCTTTATTTTAATGTATCAGAAAAGATGAATGTGACTGTTGCATGTTTGCATTCATGGGGTTTTATCTAGAAATTAGGAAACTTGACTAAATTATTAGAAGCCAAAATATGAGAGGAGTTAGGTTCCCAGGAGTTGTCCTCCATGTTGTCATTGTGGCATACTAGGACTGGGCTAAGTCCTTTTTCTCACCATCTTTGCCTTTTACAGAGCTATTTTCTTCAAAATAGAATTGCTTTGGTTAGGTTTGGCTACCCATTTCCTCATGTGGGCTAGCAGCTTAATGCCAGTCTTTAGGATTTGTGCGTGTGTTTTGCTTTTTCCCATTCTGAATGTCACACATGATGGCCACCATTTTCTACTGAGAATACTATATACTACAGCTTGAGAGGAGAGGAGTAAAGAGGAAGAAATAGTACAAACATAACTGTTTTGGAGCCTCCTTTGTGTGGAGGGGACTTGCTTCCTCCTTTGTTTAACAAACTCCTATACCAGTGTGGAAGAGTTTGCCAGTATTTGCTGTTGATAGAGCCACAAAAAGAAAATCCAGAAGTTGTAGCTCCTGAACAGAGGCTTCTTAAGGGACCATAAACAGTCTTTGTTTGGGAAGTGTTTTGTGTTAGGAAAGCTGGAACAAGTGGTTTCATATAGTTGAAATGTGGCGACAAAATAAATCTTTAAGAAATAAGAAATATTTTCCATGTTTTAGCTTTTTATAATTTCTATATCTTTAGATTTCTGTTCATTGAGTTTTTGGAACTCTAATGGCTAAATGTAAGTGATTTGGAAATTGTGGTATACTTTTAGTATGTAAGGGGAGAATTCTATTTCCTTTTGTTCTTTCTTGGCTTTGTATCTTTAATTAATGGTACTTCGATAGCTTTGGTCTGTACCTGTTTTCTTAGTGAGGATCTTAAACTGCTTGGATTGTGAAAACTTAGGGTGTTTACATTACTTTATGTATTAGTGCTTAAGAGTTAAGAGAAATTTGTGGAAATACAGAACAGTAAGGTAACTGAAAATGAGTCAGGATTGTATGCAAACCTCAAGTTTAAGACAGTAACCAACCTTATTTCAAAGAAGTGCAAGAGATACCTAAGCTTATTTTCTGAGGTGAGACATTGAAATTAATTTTACTTGTTCTTATTTTCTTTAAAATGCAAGTATTTCCTCTTTGAGTACCTGAGTGTTTGGTACAAATGTTACTTTCACTGTGGTACCTGGCTGCTCAGCAGATGTTTTCTTGAATTTCTCCAATGTGATAGAAATGTGTGATAGAAATGTGTGAGTTTTCAGATACCTAACACGGCTGCAGTTAGGCAGAGTCCACAAGATCCTTTCCGTAACGACCAAAAGTCAGATTTAAATCAAACCTTAGATGGCACAATAAACACTATTTTTTAATTTTTAACTTCCTTTTGGTTGCTTAAAATCCATCATCTTCATCTTTATAGCTATTACATATAAGACTGTTGTAATGAAGTCAGCATCTTTGAGTTAGCTTGTTAATTCCACTTGAGAACATGGAACTTAAAATACACTTCATAAGAAGTGCTAATTACAACGGTGCTTGAGGGGCAGGGGCAGGGGTGTGTCTCACTGTAGCTTCGGCCAATCCTTGAACTCACAGGTCTGGGGTTAAAGGTGTGTGTCACCACACCTGCCCCCCCCCCCTTTTTTTTTTTTTTGGTTAAGTGTAGAACCCTGGCTGTCTTGGTGCTCTCTCTCTCTAGACCTGGCTGGCCTCGAACTTGATCCACTTTCCTCTTCCTCCCTAGTGCTGGGATTAAAGGTGTGTATCCCCACTGTTCTGCATTTTGTTTTGGTTTTACATTTTGTGTGTGTGTGTGTGTACATTTGTACACTTGTAATAATGATATACTGCAGGGCATGTGTGGAGGTCAGAAGACACAGTTTGTAGAACTATGGTTTATCATTTGGGTTCTGGGATCAAATTCATGAACTTGCTTGTTTAATTTGGCAGTAAAAATCAAGGATGTTTGGAATACAGGAGTAGGTAGGCAGAAGTTTGCTAAAATGGCAACTTGCTTTTAGAGGGTTTAAAATATGCATATAGACATATATAGTCTGTATAGTTTATGCGCAATAATGGGATCATTTTATAGACTTGCCACCTTTTTGTTTTCTTTGTGATTGATTTTTACTTTGTGCTTGGCCTGTATGTATATATATGTGACCATGAGGGCAGTGGATGGACCCCCTGAAGTGAGAGGGGGTGTGATCTGCCATACAGGTGTGGGAACCAAACCTGGGCTCTTTGCCTTAGTTACTGAAGCATCAGTGTGACCACTCATTGCTGTCTTAGTGGGTTCACATTAGGACTTATAGAAAGAAATAAGTGAGGGCTTAGTGTGACGGCATACCAGCCAGATCTACTTAACAGTTCCAGGCTGGGACTACATAGTAAGAACCCACTGAAAAAATAAAACAGAAGGCTGGAGAAATGGTTCGGAGTAAGAGCATTTGTTGCTCCTCTGGAAAACCCAGGTTTGATTCCCAGCACCTACGTGGTGGCTCACAATCATCTGTATCCAGTTCCACTGGATCTGTTGCTGCCTTCTACCTTCTACAGGTATAGGCCCCCCGTGTGGTGTTCGTATATACTTGCAGGCAAACACTTAATACACATAAGTCTTAAATATTTAAGGGATGAAGAGTTGGCTCTGTGATTAAGAGTTAGTTATTTACTGTGCAAACATGAGGACTGGAGTTCTTATTCAAATATCCAAACATCCACACATCCACATAACAAATTTGGTGTGGTCTACAGTCCCTTGTCACCCCAGTACCGAGTGGAGAGTAGACAGGAGGATTGCCGGGTTTCCCTGGCTTCCAGCCTAGTGCAGAGAATGATAGGGGACTGTTCTTGGTGCCCTCTGGAGCATGCACTAGCATACATACACATACCATACATACATGCAACACATTCATATACATATACATATACATTCACACATGTATATACTTACTCTTCTTACATGAAACTTTAGAAATCATTTAAATCTTTTTTTCCTGGATATAAGAATTTTTTTTTATAAAGCCATAACTACCAAGGTAGAAATGAAGTTTTAAGCTTCTATGTTTGTGCCTATGTTTGTGTGGGAGGAAGTGAGCAGGGGCACACGTGTACTGCGCTACTGTGGAGGTCAGAGACAGCTCTCAGGAGTTGTTTTCTCAGTCCACTCTGTTTTGGAGCCAGGTGCTGATTCTGCCAGGTGTACTTCCGGGTAGCTAGTTAAAAGCTTCCGTGCTGGATGGGATCACAGAGGCGCACGCCCCTACATCTGGTTTTTATCTGGGTCCCAGGATCAACCTCAGGTTGTCAGGCTTGTGCAACAAGTGAAAAGTATCTTCACCCACTGTGCTATCTCACCGTCCCCTAACTTCTTTGTTTGTTTTGAGTCAGGGTTTTTCTGTGTAATAGCCCTGGCTGTCCTGGAACTCTCTGTAGATCAGGCTGGACTGGAACTCATAAAAGATCCACTTGCCTTGGCCTTCTGAGTGCTGGGATTAAAGGCCTGGGCCAACATGCCCAGCTCTTTTTTTTTTTTTTTAAAGAAAAGTTACTAGTATAGGAAATAGTTGCTGAAGCAAAAGCAGCATTCCTGGAATGAGGACCAAGCTGATTGTAGAGAACATGCAAGGTTTTGTCTTGTTGCAGTTATACAGGTAGCATTGCAGCAATTCAGGGTGAGCTCTCTAGTGATGAGTGATGGTCACTTGCCTGGTTAAGTGTGGTAACCCCACACTTGTGCCTGGGTTTTAGCCAGTGCTCTAGTTGCCTTGTTACAGTTCAGGAACTTGTAAAGAAACTTGACCATTTTTTTTTTTTTGGTTTTTTGAGACAGGGTTTCTCTGTGTAGCCCTGGCTGTCCTGGAACTCGCTCTGTAGACCAGGCTGACCTCGAACTCAGAGATCCTCCTGCCTCTGGAAACTTGACCATTTTGAGAACAACTCTTAGCAGGTATAGAGTTGTAGGGAGTGGGTGGTCGGATTTCCTGTCTGCCTTGTTCCATTGCTGGAATTGGCCATATTTTATATCAGCTAATTTAGAAGGGACTTTCTGGTCAGATTGGCCCTTTTGTCTGACAGAACAGTTGAGAGTCAGGAGTGCTCAGGAAAGAGAATGAAGTAGCTTTCTAAGACTCTAATGTGTTGATTAGGTTCTTAGGTAACTTTACTTCTGTGCAGGATAGTAGTTTAGCTTTCAGCAGTGATACAATTTCTGTGAGAATAATTGCTAGTTAGCATTTTCTATGGTATCAGTTTTTTCTTCCTTTGGTGCAGAGGATGGAAGGTCTTGTTCATGTTGGGCAAGTTCTGTACTGTAGCACTGAGGGCTATATATTCTCAGTCCTTGTTTTGTTCTGTTTTGAGACAGGGTCTTGATAGATATTTTTATTAAGCTAGCCTGGAACTCCCAGAGCAGCCCAGGCTGGCCTCAAACTCAGTCCTTTGCTTTGAATTCTAGGATTACAGGACTATCTTAACATACTAGGTAAGCATTCCCTTTAATTTTCTTTAATTTTAAGATAGAGTTGTTGCAGGCATGGTGATGGTGCACACCTATGATCCCAGTGAGGTGAGAGGGTGGTGTGCAAAGCCAGCTGCCAATTTCTTAATTGGGTTCTTCCAAGAAATTTTTTTTTTTTTTTTGTTTTTCGCGACAGGGTTTCTCTGTATAGACCTGGCTGTCCTGGAACTCACTCTGTAGACCAGGCTGGCCTCGAACTAAGAGATCCGCCTGCCTCTGCCTCCCAAGTGCTGGGATTAAAGGCGTGCGCCACCACCGCCCGGCTAGAAATATTTTTTTTAGGAATAAACATTTCATCAAATCAGTGTGTGTTGTGTGTATTCTTTTTTTTTTTTTTTTTTTTTGGTTTTTCGAGACAGGGTTTCTCTGTGTAGCCTTGGCTGTCCTGGAACTCACTTTGTAGACCAGGCTGGCCTCGAACTCAGAAATCCTCCTGCCTCTGCCTCCCAAGTGCTGGGATTAAAGGCGTGCGCCACCACCGCCCGGCTGTGTGTATTCTTTAAAGTCAGTTTCTTTATCATGTAAAAGGAAGGACTATTTTACAAGCCACCTAGTTTTTTGTGCATCCGTATTCATATTCATGCATGCAAATGATGGTGTGCACACATAGGTCAGAGAATTATCCTGAGTGTTGGTCCATGCTTCTTATTTACCTACTTATTTCTGTTTTTCTACTGAGTATGCCAGCCTACCTAGTCTTCATACGTCTGCCTCTCCTTGCCATCTTCCCATAGAAGACCTGGAATTAGGAATGCTGTTTGCATGTGGTTGATTTTTAGATGGGTTCTGAGGATTCAAATTCATATCTTCATTGCAGCAAGCTCTTTTACCCACTGAGCCATCTTCCCAGCCAGCCCTAGTATTTTTTAATCTGATTGCATCATGACCTTGGATAAAGTCTGTTTACTCCAATGTGTATACCTTCTCATCCGGCTCTAAAGGGATCTGACACTGACCTAGGGCTGCTGTCTAGATTAATTAATGGATTGCAGGAGCTTAAGTCTTCAAGTTTTTTTTCTTTTTTCTTCTCTTTTTTTTTTTTGCCCTCTTTCCCATTGCTAAGAAGAGTCTGGAAACAGATGTAGCAAGACAAAAAAGTGTGGGCCGAGTACATATCCCTCATTTTCTTTCCTACAGAGAAGAATTGATTTTAGCAAAACTTGGAAAGGCAAAAGCCCAACAACATCAGAGCTAGACTAAGAACTGGGCATGGCCGTGCATTCCAGTCTGCAGTAGTCTAGAGGCAGATGAATCAGTTAAACATGGGTTACTACTCATGTTGTTCTAGGTTACTTTTGGTAATACACTAAGACCTCCCAACCCCATTTCTAACATCCAACCCTAGGATATACCTGGATGTGATAGGTAATTCCCAGCATTCAGAAGGTAGAGACAGGATCATGAGTTCAAGGCCACCCAAGATATATAGTAAAACCTTTTTTTTAAAAAATCCAAACGAAGGCTGGGTGGTGGCAGATACCTTTAATTCCAGCACTTGGGAGGCAGAGTCAGGCAGATCTGAGTTTGAGGCCAGCTTGATTCTACCTAGTGAGATGGCCTGGGCTCTGTTACAGGAGAAACCCTACCTTGAAACAAATAGCAACAAACCCCACAAACTAGTGGGTGCTGCAGTATGGAAGGTTATGAAGGGCAGCGTAAAGAGTCACGCCGGGGTGAGACTTCAGTGATGGCTGTTTTGGGGTCGTCTACACTGCTGTAAGTAACCCCTCACTTCATTATTCAGGAAGCCCAGTAAATTCACTGAAAGAAAACTCACACAGAGAAGCCTTCCCCCCCCCCATGATTCTAACAAATATAACCTTCCTGTTTGTTTGTTTATTTAAGAGAGTTTCTTGTAACCCAAGGTGTCCATGAACTCCCTACCTCCTTGGTATTGGATTATAGCTGTGCATTTTTTTTATTCCTTGCACTAAGTTCTAAGTTAGGTGTTTAAGTTAATACCTTGTGGTTTGGCTAGGTTCTTTTCCTCACTGTGTCCTCCATGTGGTCTGTCCTAGGGCGTTTCATTCATTTCCCTTTTAGTTTTTGTCATATCGACCTGGGCCAAGATGGAATTTTCAGAGAACCAAAGTCTAAACCTAGTGTTTTTAAGGCATGTTGCTTGGAGCTATGGTTTTGTTTTTCTTTTTCTTTTTCTTTTTTTTTTTTTTTTTTTTGGTTTTCGAGACGGGTTCTCTGTGTAGCTCAGGCTGTCCTTGAACTCACTTGTAGCTCAGACTGCCCTTTAACTCACAGATCCACCTGCCTCTGCCTCTCAAATGCTGGGATTAAAAGTGTGTCTGCCCTGCCGGGCGGTGGTAGCACACACCTTTAATCCCAGCACTTGGGAGGCAGAGGCAGGAGGATTTCTGAGTTCGAGGCCAGCCTGGTCTACAAAGTGAGTTCCAGGACAGCCAAGGCTACACAGAGAAACCCTGTCTCGAAAAACCAAAAAAAAAAAACAACAAACAAACAAACAAAAAAAAACAGAAGTGTGTCTGCCACCATGTTCAGTCTTGTTTGTTTGTTTGTGGTCAAGGTTTCTCTGTATAGCTGTGGCTGTCCTAGGACTCACTTTGTAGACCAGGCTGGCCTCCAAGTCAGAGATTCTCCTGCCTCTGTCTCCTGGCCACCAGGCCCAGCTGGAATTCTTCCTTCCCCTAACCCCTTTTACATACCTTTTTCTCGAATTCCTGGCTCCGCTCCTCTACTTTCCTTTCCTTTTTCCTTTTTCCTTTTTCCTTTTTCCTTTCCTTTCCTAAGGTTTATTTGGCTTACGCATCCACACCACTGTTGAACGTTGAAGGAACTCAGGACAGGAACTCACACAGGGTAGGAACCTGGAGTCAGGAGCTGATGCAGAGACCATGGAGAGGTGCTGCTTACTGGCTTGCTCTTCATGGCTTGCTTTGCCTGCTTTCTTTCTCTCTTATTTTTTACTTTTTTAATTTATTGAATATTTTATTTACATTTCAAATGTTTCCCCTTTCCAGGTCTCCCCTTCAGGCCTCCCCCATTCCATCTCCCCTCCCCCTGCTTCCATGAGGATGCTCCCCACCCACCCACACACTCCCATCCTCCCGCCCTGGCATTCCCCTACACTGGGGCATCGAACACCCTCAGGCCCACGGGTTGCTCCTCCCACTGATGTCCAACAAGGCCATCCTCTGCCACATACATGACTGGAGAGCCATGGGCCCCACCATGTGTACTACTTTGGTTGGTGGCCCAGTCCCCAGGAGCTGGGGGGGGGGGGTCTGGCCAGTCGACACAGTTGCAACCCGTGGATTGCAAACCCCCTCAGCTCCTTCAGTCCCTTCTCCAACTCCTCCATTGGGGACCCATTGCTCAGTCCAATGGTTGACTGAGAGCATCCGCCTCTGTATTTGTCAGGCTCTGGCAGAGCTTCTCAGGAAACAGCCATATCAGGCTCCCGTCCAGGTTTGGCGACTGACTGTATATGGGATGGATCCCCAGGTGGGGGAGTCTCTGGATGGCCTTTCCTTCAGTTTCTGCTCCACACTTTGTCTCTGTATTTGCTCCTGTGAGTATTCTGTCCCCCCTTCTAAGAAGGCTTCCTTCTTCTTGGGCTTCATATGGTCTGTGAATTGAATCTTGGGTATTCCGGACTTTTTGGCTAATATCCACTTATCAGTGAGTCCATACAAAGTGTGTTCTTTTGTGACTAAGTTACTTCACTCAGGTTATTTTCAAGTTCCATCCATTTGCATGGCTTTTTTCTTAATTGTTACACACATGCATTCCTAACTACATAAATGCAACTTGCGTAGTCCATATGTTACTTGAATACATATGATTGTGAGTTCAGGGCTGACCACTTAGTATTGGATAACCAATAGGACTTTCTTGTTGAGACTTTTCCTGTTCTCAACATTCCTAGTTTTCTCTCGTTCTCTGTCTAGGGTTCAGGCCCCGTGTCTATCGGAGCCACTCTTGCTCAGGACTTGCTTAGGCAGCCATCTTGATGAGTCTGTGGGTGGAGCTTCTCTGACTTTTCTAAGAGAAGCTCTCTTATCAAACTTCCTATTCTTCTGGCTCTTAAGAGGTTTTCCACTTCTGTTATTATGATTCCTGAACCTTTCGTGCGGCAGTTGTGTTGCAGATGTATCACTTGCTCCCTGCATTTTGGCAGGTTGTAGTTCTCTGTAATGATCTCTGTTGATGTTTCTTTGTGAGATGAGACCTAGACTGATCTTTTTATTAGTGTCCTGCGTGACACTGACGTGTATCCTGTGACTACAGTGGTGAAACACTGTTTTACTCTACTGTGTGTAATGTCAGAACAAATCCCGTCACACCTACATAATCACAAGGATCTTCAGGCAGCATCCTCCTAGTTTTCTGTATGATTAGACCAGCTCATCATTTGGAGATAGTTAAGCTAGATGGCAACTTCTTGTCTTTGCCAGGCTATATTTGCAGGTAAAAGACAGAAAGTAGGTTCTCTACTCTGGTCCTTTGTGTGTGTGTGTGTGTGTGTGTGTGTGTGTGTGTGTGTGTGTGTGTGTGTTATGCAGGGAGGAAGAGTGGGGAATGAAAAAGGTGTGTACAGAATTTTTGAAGTATAACCTCTACTCTGTAAAATTCAAAGGTCTAAGATTCTCCTTGAGGCACTCATCCCATATTATGGTGCATTTTTGACAAATTGAGAACAGTCACCAAATTTTCCCATAGGAGATTATTTGTGTAGAGATTCCAGGGATTTGTGTAGAGATTGCGTTTTGATTTTATTTTTAATATTTCAATTCTGTTCATTCTCTTAGTTTTTTCTTTCATTGTTAGTCTTATGTCTCTTCCTATTTTCTCTTTGTAAAATATGTCTTTGCTATAAATAATGGGTAATTGTTCATCAGATTTTATTTTGTCTTGCTTTTTTAAGAGAATGGTGTTTAGAATTTGATTTGGGTGTGGCGTGTTTTTTGTGTGTGCATGCATCTAGTAAATGAAAACTTATTTAGTAGAAAAAGTTATTTAGAGGAATAAAAATTTCATGGCTTCTGGTGACACTTTGATTATTTTGTTATTCTGGACCTGGACTATTTTCAGAGTTTTCTTAGCTTGCTCATCAAAGAAAAATAATGCTGGTCCATCTTTACATCCTGAAGTTGGGAAGAGATAGTGTGTGGTGGAACTAGGATTTGAACCCAGACAATGAAGTTAGTCTAGGTTAGTGATCATTTATTAAGAATAAAGAAATAGAGACAGGATATTACTGTGAAGCCCTGCCTGGTCTGAAACTCACCAATCCAGGCTGGCCTGAAACTTAGAAGCTCTGGGTGCTTCTGCCTTAGGAGAATTCCATGACACCCAGTGGCTTTTTCTTCTTTTTCTTCTTTTTCTTTTCAAAGACTAATTTATCTTTTTAGTTTTTCAAGACTTTTTCTGTGTAGCCCTGGTTGCTCTGGAACTCACTCTGTAGGCCCTGCTGGCCTTGAACTCAGAGATCCAATTGCCTCTACTGCCGTGAGTGCTGGGATTAAAGGGGTGTGCCACCGAGACTAAGTTTTCTCGCCCAGGCTGGCTTCAAGCTCGGTTACCTCATGTAGGGCTATTCATGCCATTGTGTACAGCTCTTTAACAGGGTTAGTAAATGTAGCTTTTCCCTTCTGGTCACTGAAATATCAATACATGGAAATAGTAAGCTACAGATATACATATTAGAGCATCATTTTGTATTTTTAGGGAGCCCTGGCTGGCCTTGAACTCTAGCAGAGAGTGACTTGGAGCTCCTGATTTTCCTGCTGCTAGTGCACAGGTGTTAGAACATAAATAACATCAAAAACCACAAAACAAACAGAAAAGGACCCCAAGAAAGTGTGTGTGTGTGTGTGTGTGTGTGTTCACGTGCGCAGGGTATATGTGATCATCGGCGCTACTTTTGGGATTTGATCTTCCTTCAACCTGTGGTCACCTCAGCTTGTTGGGCTTGGCAAAGACAGCAGGTGCCTTTGCCCATTAAGAGATCATTTATAGAGTGGATCTTTGATACCAAACAGCCACTTAAAGGATGGCCAGTTCATCTGGCTGCAATTTTTTTCATATTTTAGACTAATAAAAGTTATTTTGGAAACGTAGCAGTAAATGAAAGAAGTAAAGCAATTGACAGTGTGTGACAGACAAGGGCGGTTAACCAGGAGATGGAAGCTGTTGTGGGATGGCAAGAAAATGCCCGCTTGCATTTTTAATTGGACATGCTCATAACATCCTTTCACAGGGAAGCTTACAGACTGTAATCCTACACTTGGCAGGCTGAGTCAGGAGGATGGTGAGTCTCTGAGCTATGACCAAGGAAAACTTTGTCTCAGAAAAAAAGAACAAAAAACTAGCAAGAGATCTAACCTTGAAGCATGGTCAGCGAGTGCCTTAGTTAGTATATCTGTGTGGCTATAACAAAATACTTGATAAGGATCCTTTATAGGTAGTAGTACAGTTCTTTTTAAATTGTCAAAGCTGGTAAGTGTAGACTAGGGTTTCTTCAGGGTTCCCTGTCCTAAAAGGGCAAACTATCTGTCAGTGCTGTGCACTGCTTTGAAAGAGTAGTAGAAGGAGACCTAGGCAGCAGGTTTCTAAATCCACAAGCAGGCTCTGACACTTGATTTAAACCACTCATTAACACCCTTCCTCTTAATATTATTACACTGGTTATTAAGTTTCAGAGGGGCACAGACACTGAAACTCCAGCAGTTGGAATTGTATTGAGGAGCTGGGTATTACAGCTCTGTTGACAAATGCTTACCTGGGCTGTGGGTTTGATCCCCGGCATAGTTTTAGCCATGGGTGGTGGTACATACCTATAATCCCAGCACTCTGGTAGGTAAAGGCAGGATGTTTACAAGTTTGAGGCCAGTTTGTGCTAGGACCCTGTCTCAAAATAAACCGAAAAAAAAAAAAGTTTATATTGTGTAGACTGACAATTTGACCACTGAGATCTAGCTCCCAAAGTTCAGGTTTTGATAAGTCATTTCACTGCCTGTGAAATGGGCCAATTCAAGGCAGATTTAAAAAGATATAAATGCAGGTTTATTGGGAGAGAGAGAGAGAAGAAGAAGAAGGAGGAGGAGGAGAGGGAAGGAGGGAGGGAGGGAGGGAGAGAAAAGGAGAGAGCTGGAAACTGAAATTGTCTGGGCTGGAAAGTTCAAGGTTGGGGGCAGGGTATGACAGGTAGGGACTGAAGGATGCTGGGAGAACTGGGAAGCCAGGTCGGCTTTGATATGTAAAATATGCATCTCTGTCTCTTGTCCTGGTGGTGTGAAACTATACAGGTTTTGTTTTTTTTTTTTTGTTTTTTTTTTTTTGGTTTTTCGAGACAGGGTTTCTCTGTGTAGCCCTGGCTGTCCTGGAACTCACTCTGTAGACCAGGCTGGCCTCGAACTCAGAAATCCTCCTGCCTCTGCCTCCCAAGTGCTGGGATTAAAGGCATGCGCCACCACTGCCCGGCTCTATACAGGTTTAAATTCAGTACTATTTGGGATCATACATGTTTATCTAAAATAATAGTCTCCATCCTTAATGTTAACATTACACTTAATTTATCAAAAGTGTAGCAGGGCTAAATATCTGTACTTATGAGGAAGTAACATAACTTTTGTTTTAATAATTCATTTTATTTTATGTGCATTGATTGGTGTTGCCTGCACATGTCTGTGTGAGGGTGTGAAGTCGGATCCCCTGTGTGAGGGTGTGAAGTCGGATCCCCTGTGTGAGGGTGTGAAGTCGGATCCCCGGTGTGAGGGTGTGAAGTCGGATGCCCTGTGTGAGGGTGTGAAGTCGGATCCCCTGTGTGAGGGTGCGAAGTCGGATGCCCTGTGTGAGGGTGTGAAGTCGGATCCCCTGTGTGAGGGTGTGAAGTCAGATGCCCTGTGTGAGGGTGTGAAGTCGGATCCCCTGTGTGAGGGTGTGAGGTCGGATCCCCTGTGTGAGGGTGTGAAGTCGGATGCCCTGTGTGAGGGTGTGAAGTCGGATCCCCTGTGTGAGGGTGTGAGGTCGGATCCCCTGTGTGAGGGTGTGAGGTCGGATGCCCTGTGTGAGGGTGTGAGGTCGGATCCCCTGTGTGAGGGTGTGAGGTCGGATCCCCTGTGTGAGGGTGTGAGGTCGGATCCCCTGTGTGAGGGTGTGAGGTCGGATCCCCTGTGTGAGGGTGTGAGGTCGGATCCCCTGTGTGAGGGTGTGAGGTCGGATCCCCTGTGTGAGGGTGTGAGGTCGGATCCCCTGTGTGAGGGTGTGAGGTCGGATCCCCTGTGTGAGGGTGTGAGGTCGGATCCCCTGTGTGAGGGTGTGAGGTCGGATCCCCTGTGTGAGGGTGTGAGGTCGGATCCCCTGTGTGAGGGTGTGAGGTCGGATCCCCTGTGTGAGGGTGTGAGGTCGGATCCCCTGTGTGAGGGTGTGAGGTCGGATCCCCTGTGTGAGGGTGTGAGGTCGGATCCCCTGTGTGAGGGTGTGAAGTCGGATCCCCTGTGTGAGGGTGTGAGGTCGGATGCCACATGGGTGTTGAGAGTCCTGGAAGAGCAGCCCAGTGCTCTTAACTGCTGAGTCATCTCTCCAGCCTCACTGTCTTTATTTTTTTAATTAATTAATTAATTGTTTTGCTTTGTTTTTCACGACAGGTTTTTTTCTCTGTGTAGCCTTGGCTGGTCTGGAAGTCCCTCTGTAGACCAGGCTGGCCTAGAGCTCATGGGCTAGACTAGCTCTGCTTCTCTAGTGCTGGGATTAAAGGCATCAATTAATTGAAAAAAAATTTTTTTTTTGATAGCTTTTTATTCTGTAGCCCAGGCTGGACAGGTACTCACTTTGTAACTGTAGTCTGGCTTTGAACTTCTTTGAACTGACACTTTTTCTCTCTTAATTTTCTGAATGCTGGGCCACCATACTTGATTTACCTAAGTGACTTGTTTTCCTTGGAATTTTTATATATATTGTGTGTGTGAGATGCATGATGTATATAGTTACGTATGCCACTGTCATGTGTGGAGGTCAGAGGACCACTTGTTGGAGTCTGTTCTTTCCACTTTTAACAGCTTGTAGAGATTGAACTCAGGTCATCTAGTTTGCAAAGTAAGTTTTATGTGCAGAGCTATTTACTGGCTCCTGGTTTATTTTTGTTAAAGTGATTTATTTTTCTATGTGCATTGGTACCTCACCAGCATGTGTCTGTGTAAAGGTCCCTTGGAGTTGGAGTCACAGAAAGGTGTCATGTGGGTGGAGACTCGGGTCCTCTGGAAGAGCAGCTAGTGCTCTTAACCACTGAGCCATCTCACTCCCAGCCCCTGGTTTATGTATTTTATATATTTTATTTGTTTTAGTTTTTCCAGACAGGGTTTCTCTGTGTAGCCCTGGCTGTCCTGGAACTGGTTCTGTAGACCAGGCTTTACTTGAACTCAGAGATCCTCCTGTTTCAAGGATCCTGTTTTTCAAGGATTTTTATAAAGTTCAGGGGTAGGGGGTTTCTGCATGTGGGATTTGGCAAGCAAATAGACTGTGTTACCGAACAGAGCATCCTTATAACAAGTTAGTTCTAATGACCTCCTGAACAAAGACATGATTGCACAGTGGGTGTAACTAAGCAACATAGCAAGGTGGTCACAGAACCTTTGAAACAAAGGTAGGGTTGCAAGATGGTTATGAACAACTTTGTCAAACACATGATTGCTGTTCCTGGAACAGGCAGTACAGAACCATTTGTCGTTAAGGTGACAGGTAGGGTGTAGCCCAATTCTTGAGAAACATGTTTAATTATAAACAGGTATGAACCTAGTTTGTCTTACAAAGGGGCAATTCCCCTGTCACTACCTTCCACCTCTCTGCAGGGATTCTGAGATCACAAATGTGTGCTTCCTCCTCTAGCCTTAACGATTGTATTTCGTTTGTTAGGTTTACATAGCATGCAGCTTGCCGTCTCTTCTAAATGTTCTTTGAAATAAGTTGTTTAAAACTGAAGGCTAGGGGCCAGCAAAATTGCTCAGTGAATAAGGATGTCTGTCACCAAGACTGGCAATTTGAGTTCAATTCCCAGAACCCAAACAATGGGAGGAGAGAATGAGATCCTGCCGATGATTTCCTGAATTCAAGAAAAACAAGCTGGTGGTTTGTCGGCTCACTGTATGTAATCCTTGGACTCCAGAGGCCAAGGTACGAGTGTTGTGAGTTCAAGCTCAGCCTGGGCTTGATATTGAGACTTAAAACAGAGAAGTTGGCTTTCCTGGGCATTCCCTATTAATTTGTACATTTTATTTTGCACTGCTAAGGATTGGACTCAGGGCTTCTTGAATGCATGGTAAACTGCATTCTCCCATATTTGAATTATATATTTTTTTCCTTTGGGAGACAGTGCTTTACTTTGTAGCTCAGATTGGTCTTGAAGTTGTAGTTGTTATACTTCATTTCCCCAGTGATGGGTATATAAATATAACACCAGGCAGAATTATGTTGTTGACAGGATCTCAAGCTCAACCTGACCTTGAACTCCTTCCTGTGGTGCAGAGGTTGGTCTCTGTCCTCAGTGTTGCATGTGCCACTACTCCTAGTCTTAATTTTTTTTTAAAATCAGCTTTATTTTGTTCTGAGTGTTTTGTTTGTATTTATGTCTGTGTACCATAAGCATACTTGTTGTCCACAGAGTTCAGAAAAGGAAGTCATATTTCCTGGAACTGAAGTTACAGATGGTTGTAAGCTACCACGTGGGTGGTGGAAACAGAACTGGGGTCCTCTGCTCTTAACTACCAAATCTTCTTCCCAACCTCCTGAGTTCTAATTTGAGTAAAGCTTTTGTCTCTTTATGACCCCGGACACAGTCTTTCACTGAGCTAGAAGAGCTGGCCTTTTTAGCTAGGCAGGCATGCCAGGGAGCTCTGGTGATCTGCCCATTCTCACCCAATCTCTGTCATGCCTGGCTCTTTAGGTGGGTGCTCGCTAGTTGAACCCAGGTCTTTGTTTTCAGAGCGAGCATTCTGACCCATTGGGCCATTTGCTCAACCCCTTCACCCAGCTTTTGCTTCTATGAGTTTTTCTTCTTGGTTTTTAAAACAAGACAGGGTTTCTCTGTGTAGCCCTGGCTGTCCAGGAACGCACTCTGTAGACCAGGCTGGCCTCGAACTCAAATCCTCCTGTTGGGATTAAAGGCATGCGCTACCACTGACTTTCTTTTTTTTTTTTTTTTATTTTGTGTGTGTGTTTTTTTTTTTTGGTTTTTCGAGACAGGGTTTCTCTGTGTAGCCTGGCTGTCCTGGAACTCACTTTGTAGACCAGGCTGGCCTCGAACTCAGAAATCCACCTGCCTCTGCCTCTGCCTCCCAAGTGCTGGGATTAAAGGCGTGCGCCACCACCGCCCGGCTGTGTTTCTAATCTTAAAGAGCAAATAATATATATTTGATCACAGTCCTTGGGAGGCAGAAGCAGGTGGATCACTTTGAGTTCAAGGCAAGCCTGTTCTACATAGTGAGTTCTAGGCCAGCCAAGGATATATTCAGTGAGACTAAAGAAGAGACAACTAAACATGATGTTATATACTGGATGGAATACTGTAACACAAAAGGAATAGTAGTTTTATATATATATGTATATACACACACACACACACACATACATATATATGAATAAAGGATAAAGTATGGGGTTCAGTCAATGAAAGAAATGTCATACTAATCCAAGATATTAATAGAGAAACTAGTTTGATATAAAACTTCTAAAAAACCTATTAAAGATGATTTTGATTGTTATGCTTTATACTCTTCTGAAACCAATTGAAGAGCTCTCAAAAGGGTAAGAATGGCTGGGAATATACAGCTCAGAAGCATAGCACATGTGGTACACATCTTTAAGGTCCAGGGCTTGATCCTAGCACCACTATTAAAAAATATATAAGGGTGGCATTAGAGAGATGATTTAAAGCTGTAAGTGCACTGGCTGTTCTTCAGACGATCCAGGTTTAACATCCAGTACCCACATGACAGCTCATAACTTGTAATTCCAGTTCTAGGGACCTTGACACCCTGTTTTGGCCTCTGCACACACTTGGTGGTGTAGAAACATACATGTTGACAAAACATCCACACACATAAAATTATATGAATAAATTAAGAAAAAGAAGTACAACGGAGGCCCTTGGACAACAGTTACCACCAGAGCATTATATGTGTGCTCCCACTGGGGCTGGAGTTGTAAGAAGTTCTGAGCCATCTGATGTGGGTAATGGGAATTGAACTCAGGCCCTCTGTAAGAGCAATATGTACTGGCTATCTTTGGAGCCCCCCTTTTTTATCGTTATTAATTTACTTTGTATATGTATATACATGTGCCCCGGCAGATGTGGGGGTCAAAGAACCATTTTCTAGATTTCTTTCCTTCCACCGTGTGGGTCCGGGATTGAGTTTACACCTAACAGACTTGGTGACAAGTGCTGCTACCCACTGTTCCAATCACTGAGAAAGCACCTAAGTTGTCTTTTCTATGTGCTTCTCAAGTCCTTATGGTAATTTGTGTCACCCTCAGCTGAAAGGATTGCCAATCTAGCTTAAAAATACTCCCTAAAACAGATTTTTTTGGATCTTAACAATTTTGCACTGAAGTTTTTGTGTTAATTTTTAAAACCTATAAACTGTAAGAATATGGATTTAGGCATCTGTTCTTCCATCTGCTGGCATTGGATTGTAATCCTGTGAATACATAATTCTGATGATGAAAATAGATTAATATATAAATAAATATATAAATAAAAAGAGAAAAAAACCAAACTCCTTCGTTTCATAGAGTATGTGTAATTAGAAAAATGTTTCGGTCTGTAGTAAATGTACTCTTAACAAACTAATAAGATTAGGCCCTTTTTTTTTGATAAGTTTTAAAATTTATCATCATCATCATCATCATTGGCTTTTTGAGACAGGGTTTCTCTGTGTAACAACCTGGCTGTCCTGGAACTCACCCTGTAAACCAGTCTGGCCTTAAACTCAGAGATCTGCCTATCTCTGCCTCCTTGAGTGCTAAGAGATTAGATTAGAGGCAGATTTTCTTAATATCATATGTTTTGATCATATTCTTTCCCTTCTTAACTTTTCCCAGATCTTCTCCACCTCCCTCCCACCTAACTTGTTCTCTCTCTTCTCTCTCGCTCTCAAAAACAAAAAGAAAATCACCCCCCCCCAAAAAAAATCCCAAGTAAGACAACAATAAACCCAAAACCTAGTCCCCAAATACCCACCAAACCTGGGCATAGGGTTTGCCTTGGCATAAGGTCGGTAAGCTCAGTGACACTAAACTGCAGAAACTGGGCTTTGCTTTTCCAAGCAGGTATCAGTTGCAAAGAGCTTCCTGGGTTAGGGTTCAGCTTTTGTCCCACTTCCCCGTCTCACACTTTTGGTTTTTAGGGGTTTTTTTAGTTTTGTTGGTTGGTTGGGATTTTTATTTTTTCTGTTTTGTTTTTGTTTTAAATAGACTATGTAGTTTTGGGGGGGGGGCTAGAACTCAGCATGTAGTTTGAACTGGTTTCAAACTCAGGGACCCATTTGCCAGACTCCTAATAACCAAAATCAGCACAATTTCAAGTTTATTTTCTACTTTAGAATTTATTTTAATTTATTTTATCTATACGAGTGTTTTGCCTGCATGTCTGTGTGTCATGGATGTCACAAGAGGGTGTTGGATCTCCTGAAACTGGAGTTACAGATGGGTGTGAGCCACCATGTGTGTGCTGGAAATCAAACCCAGGTTCTCCACAAGAGCAACAGCTAAGCCCCCCCCCCCCCAGTGTTTACTACTTTAAGAGTCCAGTTTAGAGCCAACATGGTGACCCAAGTCTTTAATCCCAGCTCTCATGAGGAAGCAGCAGGTAGATCTCTGTGAGTTCCAGGCCAGCCTGGCCTACACAGCAAGTTCCAAGCCAGTCGGGCTGCATCATAAGAACCTACCACCAAAACAATAGTAACAGCATCGGAACACTACAATTATAGCCCCAGGACTCAGAGAACATCTTGGAAGCTGGGGCAGAGAACTATGAACTTGTGTCCTCTGGACACAACAGTTCCTCTACACACAGGGTCCTCCCTGCCCTGAACTTAAGATGCTTGCTGTACAAAATTTGTCCAAACAGAGCTTGATTCAGGCAAGCCTGTAGAAGATTTTCTTAATTAGTGATTGGTGAGGGAAGACCCAGGCCCACCCCTGGGCTGGTGGTCCTGGGTTCTATAAGAAAACAGGCTGTGCAAGCCATGGGGAGCAAGCCATGCAAGTCAGCAAGCAGCACTCCTCCGTGCCCTCTGCATCAGCTCCTGCCTCCAGGTTCCTTCCCTGCTTGAGTTCCCTAATTCAATGTTTGCTTTTATAGGAGTTGCCTTGGTCATGGTGTCTCTTCACAGCAATGGAAACCCTCACTGAGGCACCATCCTGTGGAATTTATAGTATAGATGATGATTCTCTTTCAGCTTCTAGTTCTTTCAGCTATGGCTAGTGTGACCATGGGAGGGCTTGGCCGGGCCACTGGGGAGCTCAGCAATATCATAAGGTGATAGGATGTGGTGGCACTTACGTTAACACAGTGAAGTGCTGTATCAGAGCAGAGGTGGACCTTACATGCTGATGGAGCTCCATCCACTCCCTGGGTTCAGTGCCAAAGAGTTTCTCGACTGTATAGTCCACACTGTAAACTGGAGTGCACTTGGCTATGCATCTTACCTGTGTTCACACTCTCACACACACACACACACACACACACACACACACACACACACACACACACAAATGCACACATGTATGTGCTAAAGCCTACACTGGAAGTAGCTAGAACTTGAGGGTAGAGGGTCCTCACTCATGGGAAGAAGTAAAAGAAGATGGACTCTGTCTCTCCATCCACCCAAAAAGGACACAACAAAGATGTGGCTCTCTGTGAGTATGAACACAGCCTCCTGGGAACTCTAATCTAGGGCCTCGGTCTCTGGAGGTGCGAGGAAGTAACCAGACGTTATCCTGCAGTGCATGCAGACCGAGCCAAGACGGGGTTTCTCAGTAAAGGAACCTTGGGATCTCAGCTCTGGTTTCTTGCCTGCTGCGGCTCAAACCCCCTGCTTCAGAATCCCATGGAGGGGCTTCTTAACATGAAGTGTAGGTGAGCTCTAGAATGCTCATCTCTAAGAACTCCTCAGGTGTGAGGTAACCCAATCACAAAAGAACACACACGGTATGAACTTGCTGATAAGTGGATATTAGCCCAAAAGCTCGGAATACCCAAGATACAACTCACAGACCACATGAAGCTCAAGAAGAAGGAAGGCCAAAGTGTGGATACTTTGGTCCTTCTTAGAAGGTGGATCAAAATACCCATGGCTCACAGCCAACCAATAGACTGAGCTTAGGGTCTCCAATGGAGGAGCTAGAGAAAGGACCCAAGAAGCTGAAGAGGTTTGCAACCCCATAAGAGGAACAATGATATGAACCAACCAGTACCCCCAGAGCTCCCAGGGCCTAAACCACCAACCAAAGAGTACACATGGAGGGACCCATGGCTCCAGCTACATATGTAGCAGAGGATGGCCTTTTCAGACATCAATGAGAGAAGAGGCCATTGGTCCTGTGAAGGCTCGATGACCCAGTGTAGGGGAATGTCAGGTCAGGAAAGTGGGGGGTGTGAGTGGTGGTTGATAAGCAGGGGGAGGGGGAGGGGAAATGGGATAGGAGGTTTTCGGAGGAGTAACGAGGAAAGGGGATACCATTTGAAATGTAAATAAAACAAATATCTAATAAAATAAAAAATTAAAAAAAACAAAAAAAAAAAAAAAAAAAAAGAGGCCAGTCATGGAATAACCTGTCTGTTGCCTTAGTTCTCCTTATATAAACGTTTCAGACCATGAGGATAGCATATTGTGGTTATGTTTGCTGGGAAGATGACTCATCAGCGCAGGCACCAGCCGCCATGCTTGATGACCTGAGTTCATGTGGAAGGAGAAGACTGATGCCCTAAGATTGTCTTAGCTTTTCTGATACATTACCTTTATGTTTTGAATGTATGTAACCTTTTAACTGTGACCAGTTCGTCCTTTCCTTCCTCACTCCCCCCTCCCCGCCTCCCCCCTCCCTCCTCCATGGTTTCCCCTCCTCACCACTTAACTGGGGTGAATGTGGAACCTCAGGCAAGCCAGGCGAATGCTGGACCACAGAACCCAGCCCAGCTCTAGTCCTTTCTGAAAGCCAATAGCTTTTGTAAGGTACAAGAGAACAAAGCTCTGAACAAGTCTTCCTCTTACCTGAACACTGGGCATCAAGAAGCAATGTGATTTTTTTTCCCTAAGACATCTGTATAATTTAACACATCAATATCTTCAGATATTGATCTAAACATAAACTTCAATCTCTTTGATTCTATGGAGTATTTTCTGTTTTTTCCCCCTTCCCAGACAGAGTCTTGCTCTGTAGTTCAGGCAGGTTTAGAACCTACTGAGTACTCGTGTTACGGGTCATGCTGGCATCTAGACGTAGAATACTTTGTGTTTTTGACAGAGTCTCATCCCAGACTGGGTTTAGCTGAAGATGACCTTGAGTTTGTACTTCCCAAGTGCTAGGATTACAGGTGTCATCACCATGCCTGTTTTATTGTTATGCAGTGTATGCACGGACTTGCATGTGCGGTGTGCTTGCTGGTGTAGGCTTGTCTGGAGACAAGTGTGCGCAGTGAGATAACCTCTGGGATCTACCTTTCATCACAGGGGTTAAAATTGTGGGTAACTGCTCAGCTGTGGGTTTTTTTTTAAATTTATTCACTTTACATTCTGATCGATGCCCCCTCCTCTCCCTCCCTCACACAACCCCTCCCCCATTTTTCCTTCTCCTCTGAGAGTGGGGGAGACCCCTCCTGGGTGTCACCCCACTCTGGCACATCAAGTCTGCAGGAAGAGTCTCAGGAGCGAGAGGATACAAGGTAGCTCAGTTAGGGGAACAGGATCGACAGACAGGCAACAGATTTAGGAACGGCCTCTATTCCAGTTGTTGGGGGACTCCCAAGCTGCTGCACATCTGTAGTCCAGCCCATGTATGCCCTTTGATTGGTCCCTCTTTTAGGGGACCCTCAAGAGTCCCCAGCGTTTGGTTGGACTCCCCAGGGTCCAGGTTAGTTGACTCTGGTCTTCCCTCCAATGGTTGGCTGTGGCTCTCTGCATCTCTTTCAGTCAGCTGCTGGGTGGAACCTCTCTCAGGACAGTTATCCTAGGCTCCTGTCTGCAAGCATAACAGAGAATTATTAGTAGTGTCAGGGATTGGTGCTTCCCATGCATGGGATGGGTCTTAAGTTGTTGCCAACCATTGGTTGACCATTCTCGTAGTCTCTGCTTCCTCTTGTCCCTGCATTTCAAATTAGGCAGGACAAATTTTGGGTTGAGGGTTTTGTGGGTTGTTGTCCTTATCCACTGAGAGTCCTCCCTGGCTACAGGAGGTGGCCACTTCTGGATCCATATCACCCCCTGCTAGGAGTCTCAGCTAGAGTCACCCTAATAGACTCTAGATTCCCGATCCCAGGTCTCTGCCACATCCGAGAGATTCTTCCTTTACCCCAGCCGCTGATCTTGGGCAGCCCAGCTCACTTGGTCCTCTGGTCCTCTCTCCTGTCTCTCCCTACACCTGATCCTGAACTCCCCCCACCATTCCCCCTCCCCATCCCCTTTCCCATCCAGTTCCCTTCCTCCCTCTGTCTCCTAAGGCTATTTTATTCCAAGTGAGATTCAAGCATCCTCACTTGGGCCTTCGTTCTTGTTTAACTTCTTTGGATCTGTGGGCTGTATCATGGGTATTCTGTACTTTATGGCTAATATCCATGTATCAGTGAGTACATACCATGCATGTGTCCAGCTTTTAGGTGGGTTCTGGGTATCTGAACTCAGGTCCTCATACTTACACAGTAATCACTTTGCAGAGAACTATTCCCCAGCTGCTCCCTAGAACCCATGCCTGTGTGTGTGTGAGTGAGAGAGAGAGAGAGATGGTTACTCTTAATTGTCAAACTGAAAATCATCTGTGTGATAGGAATCTAGGCATGCATGGGTGTGGGTTATCTTACATTAATTGTGGAAAACCCCATCTTAATTGTGGGCAGGACCATCCCCTGAGGTAAATCTTGGACTGTGAGAAAATGAACTGAGCAGTGGACTGCATTGCTTTCTTTCTCTCTGGGAACTGGATATGGTGAACAGCTGCTTCAAGCTCCTGCTGCTTTAACTCAGGGACTATCCTTATAAATCGTGGGTGGGTGAGTGGAGTGGGATGGGGTATTGAGTGAGTGCCTTCTGCATGTGCAGACTTCTCAGAATTGGGTTTCGGACCTCCCAGTTGGATTTGCAGGTCTACAGGAACTTCAAGTTTGTTCTGGGTGCTGCGCTGGGATTTATACGTGAATCCTTATGATTACGCTGCAGGTGTTCTTAAGTTCTGAGTCATCTCGCTAACCCCAGAGTATTTTATTGAAGCATCAGGAAAATAAGCTAGACAGGAACAAGCACTTCACCATCTGAACCACATCCCCAGCTTGAATACACTTCTGAGTATGAAATTAGAGTAAAGGCTGTGTATTAGTCAGGGTTCTCTAGAGTCACAGAATGTATGGGTAGTCTCTATATAGTTAGGGAATTTGTCAATGACTTACAGTCTGTAGTCCAACTCCCCAACAATGGTCAGCAGCAGCTGTGGATGGAAGTCCAAGGATCTAGCAGTTGCTCGGTCCCACAAGGCAAGCAGGCAGAGAAGAGAGTGAGTGAGTCTTCTTCCAATGTCCTTATGTAGGTCTCCAACAGAGGGTGTGGCCCAGATTAAAGGCTGTAGGTCTCCAGCAGAGGGTGTGGCCCAGATTAAGGGCATGTGCCACCGAACCATTAATCCCAGATGACCTTGAACTCGGGAGATCTCCTTGTCTTAATCTTTTGGAATTTATAGCCACTATGCTTCAAGATCTCCATGCCAAGATCCAGGTCAGAAACTTGTATCTCTGAGCCTCCAGATTAGGATCATAGTTGAGCCTTCCAATTCTTTTTTTTTTTTTTTTTTGGTTTTTCAAGACAGGGTTTCTCTGAGTAGCCCTGGCTGTCCTGGAACTCACTCTGTAGACCAGGCTGGCCTCGAACTCAGAAATACGCCTGCCTCTGCCTCCCAAGTGCTGGGATTAAAGGCGTGCGCCACCACTGCCTGGCTGAGCCTTCCAATTCTTGATTAGTTCATTCCAGATATAGTCAAGTTGACGACCAGGCTGTGACTCTCCTTGAATTAACATTCTCATAATTTAATATATTATTTAAGTATTTTGGTTTGTATTTAAATAAGGAAGAAAAATTACCCATCTTTCTCTCCCTGTCACTAAAAGTCTATCGTATATGGCTTGCCCTTATTTGCCAAATTAAAGTACACAATATAAAACATCACTATAACCCCCAAGTGCATGAGTGTTGAGCATTAGTGCTGAAGACTGTGTGTACATAGTCTTTCATTATTCCAAACTGAAGTCAGCAAAACAGCATTTTATTCTTTCAGTTGTACCCTTATTTTAGATATTAAAGTTGTTTTCCAGTTACTTTCATATTTAGGGAACAACTTATACATAATTTGCTTTTAATGGGGTTACACTCTGCATCTTTCCCACATTAAGCAAACATTCTACCACCGAGCCATACCCTCCCTTTTTATTTTTGAGATTGTTAAAGACTGAGCAGTTTTCTTACCTATTATTCCCTCATTTAGCAGCTCTTCCATGATAGTAGGATTCTGTAAAGGACAGACATTGAGAATAGAGTTAGAAATTAGTTTAATGCTGATTCTCCTACTGAAGAATTGATCTTCATAAAAAAACTCTCCTCTCCTTCCCTCCCCTCTCCCTTCTCTTCCACACAATAATATCTCTATAGTCCAGAACTCGAACTTACCACTTGCTGAGGATGACTTTGAACTATGGATTCTCTTTTACCTTCACGTCCTAAGTGCAGAGATTTCAGGAGTGTGCCCTACACCTGGTTTGTGGGGTGCTAGGAATCAAACGGGGCTTCCAGCATGCTACCAAATGAACTACATTCTTCAAAATTTGTATGTGTGCATCTACACAGGTGTATTTATGGGTTCTTGTGCCTGTGTGGATAAGTGTGTAGGCCAGATATCAGCCCTAGGTAACTTCCATCATTTTCTACCTTAAAAAAAAAATTCAGTATTTACATGTGGGTGTGGTTGCATGCAAGTCACCATTAATGTGTGGAAGTCCATCCTTTCCTCCTACCGAATGGTGTATAAAGATCAAGTTCTCAGACTTGGTGGTGAGCACCTTTACCCACTGAGCTATTTTGCCAGTCCCTCTACCTTAGTTTTAAGATGGTCTCTTACAGAATGTGGAGCTCATCAAGTACACTAGTCGGCTGTAAATTCCACCTTCCTTTGCTGTCCCAGCTGTCATGTAGGCACATGCCTGTCTTTTTTCTAGGGATCTGAATTCAGCTCCTCATGCCCACTGAAGCAACCCCAGCCCCCCTCTTCTCCCTCCTTCCTTGGAGAATTTCACCATGTAACCCAGGTTGCTATGAACTTGTGACAGTCTTTTTGCCTCTGCCTCCAGATTGCTGGAATTATACTCTTTGTCTGTTTAAAAGACTAGGTTAAATATGTAAAGATTCTATAGATAATTTGATATTATACTGTTTTGTAGAGATTCTTAAATCATTTTTACCTAATTCAGGGACTTTTCAACATAGGTCAGGATAGAGGGAAAAGTTTGTGCCAGGTGTACCAATATCTGCGTGTGGGGGTTTTTACATACTTGTAATTTTCTGGTGGAAAACAGATTGGAAAAGCTGCACCACTGTTATATTTTGTTTGACTGGTAATTTTTTAATAATTTCAGGTGTTAAGTAATTATATCTAATAGCCTTTGCTTTCCCCTAGGATTGGCAGCCACCATTCGCTTGTGATGTTGACAAACTTCATTTTACCCCACGTATCCAGAGGCTAAATGAACTGGAGGTATGTTCTGTTTGTTTGTCCAGTGGAATACTCTTTGAAGATGAGTCTGCTACTAATGTTACAGTCTTAGTGAAATGAGAACATGGCCAGTAATTGATAATCATGGCGCAAAAAGCTGGCAGTCAGGCAGGCCGCTGTAGCAAACCAAATTTCATTAGTGATACTGACTTTATGTCTGTCCCCTTTTGTCTGCTAAGTAATACATATGAGTTATTGTATCTTTAGATTATAATCAATGGATTTTTAAATTTTGAAAATAATTAACTTTTGAGAAGAATGCAGTAGGAAAGGTTTTATATCCCTAATTTTATTTTACACTTAAAACTTAAATTTAATTTTTAATTTTCAAAAATTTTATTTATGTCTCTGGATGTTTTGTCTGCATGTATATCTGCACTATATGCATGCCTGGTGCTCTTGGAGGTCAGAAGAGGGCATCACATTCCCTAGGACTGAGTTACAAATGGTTCTGAGCAGCCATTACTCTTAACCCAGACTTAATTTAGTAACTTTCCCCAAAGAAGAGTGTGGCGTAATCTTACTTCTTTAGAGTGCACATAAAGTTTTTGCTCTTTTATTTTAACTTTTTAGTTTCTATGCTGTAGAAAGTATTTTATTTCTTTTTACTTTATGTGTGTGGGTGTTTTCCCTGCATGTATATTGAAAACCCTGAAGGTGCAGTAGTTACTGAGTTACTGACAGTTATGAGCTGCCATGTGGTTGTGGGAATCAAACCTGGGTCCTCTGGATGAGCAGTCAGCGCTCTTTAACCATCAAGCAATCTCTCCAGCCTACAGGAAGTTTTAAAGTACAGGATAGAAGGCTTAGAGAAATGGCTTAACTGTCAGGAGCATTTCTTGTTCTTGCAGAGGACCCTGGTTCATTTCCTAACCATTTGTAACTCCAGTTCCAGAGAGTCTTAATGCTCTCTTCTGCCCTTCAGCCATTTGGCATGCATGTTGTACACATATATACATGCAAACAAAACATTCATATACATAAAATAAATATTAAAAATAGTACAAGCTAGAAAATACTAGGTTTTTGATAACAGAGTCTGTCTATGTCAGTGTTTCACAAGTTCCTTTTTTATTTTTATTGAGACATAAGTAGCCTAGGCTGGCATGAAATTTACTATATAGTCTAGTCCAGCTTTGACACTGTGGCCATCCTCCTGCCTTCAGCTTGTAAGGCTGGGATTACAAGTAAGAACCTTCACCTCTGGTTTTATGTGGTGCTGATGATTAAATCCAAAGCTTTTATATGGTAGGGAAGTGCCTCTACCAGCTGAGCTTTTTTTTTTTTTTTAAGATTTATTTATTTATTTTATGCATATGAGTGCACCACCATTGCTGTCTTCAGACACACCAGAAGAGGGCATCAGATCCCATTACAGATGGTTGTGAGCCACCATGTGGTTGCTGGGAATTGAACTCAGGAGAGTAGTTGGTGCTCTTAACTACTGAGCCATCTCTCCAGCCCCTTGAGCTTCATTTCTGTTCCTTAAGCATTTTAGCCTATTTTCAAATTTGCAGTTGAACGTAAAGGTAGTTAGTAGGTATTATCCAGATGTGGTACCCAGCTTTAATCCTAGCATGAAGAGGCAGGAAGATGTGTAGAGGATAGCTGGATTGATGTAGTGAGTTCTGCGCTAATTGGGACATGTAGTGAAGCCCTCCCTATCTTGGGGGGAAAAGAGAAATAACTTACAGCCATTATACAGGAATTATCTGAATATGGATGAAACTTTCAAATTGCTCCCTTCATGTGTGTGTTATGAGGGGAATGTGTGTGTGTGCGTATATATATAATGATAGTTAACATGTACCAGTTTTTTCTGTGATTTTTTTTTAAATTAAATGCTATAGCAGTAGTAGTTGGGCATTCCAGCACCTGAAATGCAGAAACAGGAGGATCTCTGAGTTTAAGGTTAGTCTGGTCTACAGGAGTGCCAGGACTTGGGGGGAAATAAAACGTCACTACAAGCCATTTCCAATTTTAACAATGACATAAATTGTGCCTATAAGAGTAACTGTTCTCTATGCTTTTGCCTATTTCTGTGTTGTATGCAGAAAATATTTTGACTGAAAATCAAAATTAGTAATTATATTTCTTTTCACAGAATAATAAAATACAGGAATCTTAAGCGTGTATGTAATGATACTTTCCTTAGATGCAGACAGCACCTACTTTTTTTTTTTTTTTTTGGTTTTTCGAGACAGGGTTTCTCTGTGTAGCCCTGGCTGTCCTGGAACTCACTCTGTAGACCAGGCTGGCCTCGAACTCAGAGATCCACCTGCCTCTGCCTCCCGAGTGCTGGGATTAAAGGCGTGCGCCACCACCGCCCGGCAAGCACCTACTTTTAAAATACAACTTTGGCAAGTACCTTTGTACTTAATAATTTAATAATAAGTAGAAGTTAGTTTTGTTCTTAGTCTTAAGAGTGAAAAGGTAACAGGGGCTTTAGCGCAAGACTGTGCCAAGTGCAGTGCTGTGACGTGCCAGCTGTGTAAGCCACCCACTCCCGATGAACCTGTTCACGGCCGTGATCAAGCTCATCCTGCACAACTAGCAGGACCCCTCGTGCCACAGGGAAAACAGTAGGTGAGGTTAAAATGCATTTCTTTAACATTTAGGCCCAAACACGGGTAAAATTGAATTTCCTGGACCAGATTGCAAAGTATTGGGAGCTACAGGGAAGTACTCTGAAGATTCCCCACGTGGAGAGAAAGATCTTAGACTTGTTCCAGCTGAATAAGGCAAGTGCTGGGCGGCTACCTTACAACTTTTTTTTTTTTTACAACCTTAGAAACTACTTGTTTGAAATAGGTAAAATGAGATTTTCTTTTGCTAAGCATATTGAGTATCAGAGCTTTACTTGTGTAGTCTGTAAGCTTTATTTTATAGAAGATTTTGTTGCAATTTATCGTTCATTTAAATGTCTCAACACCACAAAGGGGCCTTCCCATTTTAGTTTAAATAAGGAAGAAGCTAAAGCTCAGGGAAACTGAAAAGACTTAAGCTGAAACAGCTGAACCATAATCCACTTCAATTTACCAGACAGACACACACTTGCTGCCTCTCTCTCTCTTTTTTTTTAAAAGACTTATTTATTATTATATGTAAGTACACTGTAGCTGTCTTCAGATACACCAGAAGAGGGCATCAGATCTCATTACAGATGGCTGAGAGCCACCATGTGGTTGCTGGGATTTGAACTCAGTACCTTTGGAAGAGCAGTCAGTGCTCTTAACCACTGAGCTATCTCTCCAGCCCGCTGCCTCTCTTTTAAATGGAGATTTTCTAAGGGTAACAAGGTAGGACCAAATATGGGGGGCTGTGCTTTAGTACAGATGTAATTGCTAGTCGTCTTCTTTTGGAGCTTGAGAAGGGGCTTTGAGAGCAATGAATGAATCTGAACCGACCACACTGTAAAAAGAGCTGTTCTTATTTTTTACCTTCAAATTAAAACAGCTGGTAGTTTTGTCTATTGTCTATTTTTTTCTTTTGACCTAGGAAGTAAAAAACAAAAAAACAAAGCAACTATAGCAAAAGTATAACTGGGAGTTTTCTTAAGTTATCTTACGTAGGTGTGAGGGAATTAGAAGTAAATTTCTCTAATTTCTTCTTTCCAATTTTTATTTTTTTGCTATTAACAGTTAGTCGCAGAAGAAGGTGGGTTTGCGGTTGTTTGTAAGGATAGAAAATGGACCAAAATTGCCACCAAGATGGGTTTTGCTCCTGGTAAAGCCGTGGGCTCACATATCAGGGGACATTATGAGCGAATCCTCAATCCGTACAACTTGTTCTTGTCTGGAGACAGTCTGAGGGTGAGTATTGGAGTTACCTTCTGTTTTATTTAGCTGCTTATTTATTGGTACATTGTCTTTGCGATGAATGAGACAGTCTTTTAACAAAGTTTAGAAAACATTGTTAAATGATTTCCTTTTGAGGAAAAAAATCCTAGGACTTTTGTTTGGGGAGCAGCTGTATTTAAAAGTTTGGTATCAGAATGAATAAGATTATAAAGGAAATATCTTTTTACTGTCAAATACAGCTAAAATCTGTATTCACTATAGGAGTTGATTATTAAGTACCTTTTAAAATGAAATATTCTATTTAAAGCATCTCTCCCTGGTTGTCACATGAAAGTGTAACCTGGGAATTAAGTGGCCTAACATTTGTCTACTGAGATTTCCAAGGAATTTGTCAGAATATTTAACAAAGGGGAAGGACTAAGTGTTGCAAAGACCTTGCTCTCCCAGCAGGTCCTGTTTGCAAGCCTCTTTGGTTTTAGGCAAATGCTCTAAAGCTGTCCCACATTTTTCAAGGCTCTGGTAGAAAGGAGTGTCTTGATCCATTCACACCCTTTGAGATACTCTAAATACCAGAGTAATAAGTTCTATAACTTCATTTCTGTGCTGTGGAAAGATGGATAATACAGTTTCTTAGGTCAAAACAAACATTAAAATTGTACCCTAATACTATAAACTGGCAACATTGTAATGCTAAATCCTAAATCATAGGATTTATGTTTATGTTTTTTGCTTTCTTTTCGATTTCTTCCTGACCTTTCTTATTTGCATACTGGTTATCCAGTTGAAGCTCTGCCTTATGGTAGGAAACTGCCTTACCACGGTATCACCCAGTCTTCCAAATTGGAATGTTGTTGTGCGTAGCCCTGGCTGCCCTGTAATTTGTCATTTAAGATAGGCTGGCCATGAACACACAGGAGATGCTGTCTCTGTCTCCTGTGATGATTGTAGGTGTGTGCCTACCACTCTTGCTTTGTATTTATGGACAGGGTCTTATGTAGCACAGACTGGTCTCAACTTGTTGTATACCTTGATGACCTCTAACTTCTACTCATTTTGTTTCTCCCTCCCAAGTGATGGGATCACTGCTTGCACCATCATCATGCTCACTTCATACAAAAGACCCAGGTCTTTTGTACATCTGAGTCAAATACTTTGCCAACAGGTCTACACCCACATCCCTCTGCCCCTCTATAAAATGTATGTTAGCGTTTAGCTAGCCGTGGATGATGTAGTTCATTTGAGACAGTGTTCTCCTATATGGATCATTGTGAGTTTGTGGTCCACTATGGCAGGGAAGCATGGGCAGGATTAGAGGTGTGATGAGGAGGTGCTCATGTTGTGTCTGCAGGCAGGAGGCAATGCATACTGGTGCAGCAGTTCGTGGGATGGTGCTACCTACAATTAGTGTAGCTCTTCCCACGTTAATTAATCTAGACAATTCCTTATGGGTTGTTGGAATGTAGCTTGTCTCCTAGGTGATTCTAAATCCTGTCAAAGTGACTTTATTTATCATCACAGTGTGCATCCTGGGTTACCCTTGACCATGAGATTCTCCTGCCTCAGCCCTCCTCAGTGTTGGATTATAGCTGTGGACCACATACCAGATTTTGGTCTCTGTTTTACAGTTGCACCCTATAAGCATTTAATTGCTCTATATAGATATAGATAAAACTCTTTTTGAATTCTTCTATGTATGGAGATTAAAGTGAGTAAGGAAAGCAAAGATCTTTCCTAATATATGACTTGCAGCCTTTTAGAAACTTCTCAGTTGCCTAGAGAGCCAGTGTAGTTAAAAAACAAAATAAAATGAACAAGCAAACAAAAAAACACTTGGTAGCTGCTATGTTTAATCCTAGAACACCAGAGGTTTTTAATAAAACTCAAGCTTATGTAGTAATGTCCACTCTCAAGCAAATAAAGGGTAGGGGTTATTATGTTGAGACTTACTATATACTAGTAGATTCTAAGCACTGGTATATTTCCTTATAGAAAGTTTTAAAAGGGGCTGAGGATGTAGCTCTGTTGGTTTGAGTGCCTGCCTGCTGTGCACAGGACCCTGGATTTAACCTCTAGCACTTCACAGACTGGTCATGGTGGTGCATTCCTATAATCCCAGGGACTCAAAAGGCAGAGGCAAGCGGATCCAGGGTTATTGTTGGCTACACAGTGAATTCAAGGCCAACCTGTGCTACTTGAGACTGTTTGAACCAGGCACTGGCGTAATGGAACACAGGCTTACTATTGCATCACCATGTTTTCTGAATGCCCTGAAGGAGGACAGCAGTCTCTGTGGGATAAGGTGATTATGGTATAACGATGATCTCTTTGCAAGAAGAGGTTAAAGTCCATGTTAATAGTAATAAACCAGTGTATTGGGTTTGTGTTTTGAATTATTGTTTGGAACAAAAGATAGATTTCTTTACATATTCTAAAATGTTGCTAAGATTGGTTTCTGCCCAGTATGTCTAAAGGCCTTCTAGAGTCACGAATACAGATGATAGAACCAGTAAGATCAGTGGAAATAGACACTAACTTTGCGATAGAATATGTGAATTAGGTCATTACTATTTTCCTGGTCCCATATAATTTTAACCTAAAATAAATTCACATAATTTTTGTTTCACAAAGTTCATAGAGTATATAAAAAGTATTATAAATTTTTTGTTTTTGGAAGACAAGATCTCATGTATCCTAGACTAACCTCAAATTTTAATGGTGTAGCCAAGGATAGTTGTGAGCATTGTGATCCTTCGGCTATCACCTCCTGAGTACTACTAGGCTTACAGGTGTGGCCACCACATCCAGTTCATCATTGCTGGGACCTGAACCCAGGGACTCATACGTTCTGCATCAGCATTCAGCCCTGCCCTGTCTCCAGCCTTTTTTTTTTTGGTTTTTTGGAGACAGGGTTTCTCTGTATAGCCCTGGCTGTCCTGGAACTCGCTCTGTAGACCAGGCTGGCCTCGAACTCAGAAATCCGCCTGCCTCTGCCTCCCAAGTGCTGGGATTAAAGGCGTGCGCCACCACCGCCCGGCTGTCTCCAGCCTTTTAAAAATGTGTATTCATAGAAGTTTATCGAGCTACATCCCTAGTTAATCTCGTGTATCCCATGCCAAGCATAAATGATGTGCCATACCCCAGAGGAACTTTAGATAATTGTATTGTGGTTCCTACTTCCAGAAATGCCTCTCATGGGGGCTGAAGAGGTGGATCAGTAGTTAAGAGCACTTGCTGCTCTTGCAGACTACCTGGGTTTGGATCTCAGAACCCACAAGGTGGCTCACAACCAATTCTAGGGGACCTGATGCCCTCTTCTGGCTTCCTCAGGCATTGGACATGTACACAATGTGCATGCTCACATGTAGGCAAATGCTCATCCAATACAGATCCTAAAAAAAAATCCTCATGAATTTATTGTTCTCTTATGAAATAGAAGTACGTAAGTGAGAAATTCATGTTAGCTTCAGTAATAATAATTTCTTATGTTTTGGCATTAAATATCTTTCTGTCAGCTTAGTATGAAAGTGACCCCCCCCCCCAAAAAAAAGGAAACTTTGCTGATAAGAACTGTATATCACTTTCCTTGTCCCTGTGACTGAACACCTAACAGTAAGCAAATTAAGGCAGGAAGAATTGATTTGTGCTCACAGTGTGAGGGTACAGTCATGTGCATCCTGGAATGCTGGAAGCATGGGGGCTCATGGCAGTGAGGTGGTGCGTCTGGGAGCAGGGAGCAGAGGGCAAGATTATAATGAGACCAGGCCTAAAGCTCATATGGTTTACCCGAGATGTTCAGCATTTTCTCCAGGGAGACCCCAAGTACTAAAGGCCATGAATCCTCCCAAAGCAGTGCTGTCAGTGGGGGACCAAGTATTACAAACAACGGAACCTATGGGGACATATTTATGTCGCCCATTATATAATTTTTCAGTTTTGAAACAGTCTTTATGAAGGTTGAATGGCCTGGAACTCCTGGAACTTGCTTGTAGACTGGGTTGGCCACCTGCCTCTGCCTCCCCAACTGCTGAGATTAAAGGTGTGTGCATCACCATGCCCCGCAAAGCACTGATAATTTTCTGTGGAGTACTTATTAATCTTTGTCACATAGTCAGAGGACCTATTTTCTCAAGTCAGGATATTTTTGATTATAGCACTATTAGTCATGAATCAGCAGGATTGTAGATTCATTTTGCTTTTTATGTTTGAGACAGCTTCTCACTATATAGCCCAGGGTCTTCTTGCCCCAGTTTCCTGAGTGCTCGGATAATAGACATGTACCACCATGCCTGGCCTCCTATGGCTTTTTAAAACCTGAGGAGATAAGCAGTTGAATAAATATAAATTAAAAATCATCTTTCTGTCAGTTTAGAATCATTTAAAAAATAAAGCAAAAGAAGCAAGGTTAAAAAATTCATGGTACAAAAAAGATTAGACACACTGTACATGATTGATTTTTAGATTTGATTTTGTCGTTCTTGAGATTGATTGATTGATTTTTGTTTTCCGAGACAGGGTTTCTCTGTATAGCCCTGGCTGTCCTGGAACTCACTCTGTGGACCAGGCTGGCCTTGAACTCAGAAATCCACCTGCCTCTATCTCCCAAGTGCTGGGATTAAAGGCATGTGTCACCACTGCCCAGCTGATTGATTTATTTTATGTATGTGAGTAAACTGTCACTGTCTGAACTGTCTTCAGACACACCAGAAGAGGGCATAGGATCCTATTACAGATGGTTGTGAGCCACCATGTGGTTGCTGGGAATTGAACTCAGGACCTTTGGAAGGGCAGCTAGTGCTCTTATAACCACTGAGCCATCTCTCTAGCCCCCATTCTTTAGATTTTTAAAAAGATGTTTTGTTAACTATTATAAGGGAAAGAAAATTCACTGGTACAACTGTTTTCCTTTTAGTGTCTTCAGAAGCCTAACCTGACCTCAGACACCAAGGACAAGGAGTACAAACCCCATGACATTCCCCAGAGGCAGTCTGTGCAGCCCGCCGAAACCTGTCCTCCGGCCCGCCGTGCAAAGCGCATGAGAGCAGAGGTGAGTATTCTGTTGGATTGATGAGAACGTTTAGTGCTAATGGCTGTTCATCACTGACTTTCTCTTGAATGTAAGTGCTTTGTAGTTTTGAGCTTTGGTAATCTCTGAAGGGAATACGGCATACTGCTCCTCATTTATGTCAGTGATGGGGATGGTGTTGTCCAAAAAGGGGAAGGAACGAAACAAGCCCCTTCTGTGTTCCCTGGAAGCTGCTTAATAGTTACCAGTCAAAACCAAAAAAGTGCTGTCATTCTTGTGCACCTACTAAGGAGTATGTGAAGACAGGGTCTTTGTTCCTAAGTATGGAGTCGGGAATGCATGTACCATGTTGAGAGGCTACCAACATGACTTGCTTTAGGATTTTTCTCTATTCAGAAAGGAAGAATCTTCTTCATGCTTTATTTCATTAGAGAGGCATGAAGACTAGATTTCTGTCTAGCACTTGATAGGATGTAAGTTTTAGGAAACAACTTAATTTTGAGGAGACTCAGGGCAGGGTCATGCTTCTGAGTCAGTCCTTGACTGTTTAATGATCTTTGGCAAATGCTTTTTACATAATGTAGAATTTAGAGATTCTATATTTCTCAATAAAGAAAGTAATCAGAATAGGAAATGATGATAATTTAAAATCCATAAACATGTTTAAAACTCATTAATCTAAAACCTAATATTTATTTTTTTGTGCATATTGTTTTGATTGTTGTGACAGGGTTACACTGTATAGCCCAAGCTAGCCTTGAATTTCCTATGATCCTCTTAGCCTTCAGTTGCTAGGAACACAGGTGTGTCCCACAGTGTATGACTTACTCTGGACCTTTATAAATGTAAGATGTTCCCTAGTGCTGTGGATGCCTGAGGTCTGCATTGATGATTCCAGATGTAATGCTAATGCCCACAGAAAAAGTACTTTTAGCTGTGAACACATGGGTAAATTCTTAAATAGTCCTACTAACACTTCACACAAAGTGGTTTTGTTTATCAATAAATATCATTCTAAGAAGCAAGAAGGCTGAGCTTGGCTCATTTGTCCTCGGTTAGAATGAAAGTGTTTTACAGTTTTGTGATCTTAGATATATAAGTTACTTGTCTGAATGTCTGTGTGCCATATGAGTATACATGTGAGTATACAGTTCCCATGGAAGCCAGAAGAGTCCCTGGCTAAAGATCGTTGTCAGCAGGCATGTGGGTGCTGGGAATCAAACCCAGGTCTTCTAGAAGAGCAGTCAGTACTTCATTTCTTCAGCCCCAGAGGTACAGTTTATAATAACAGTATTAAAAGTAATAGTGAAGCTAGAGAGGTTTGTTAAGTTCTCTTGCAGAGGACCCGAGTTTGATTCTTAGCACCTGTATTAGTGCCTATCTCCAGCTCCAGGGAATCTGATGCCCTTCTCTGGTCTGTGAGGGACCTACTCATACATGGGCATGTAGAAACCCTGCCACTCAAACATAAGTAAAAATAAAGGCTTTTGATTTTATTAAAAAAAAAGTCTGGTGTGGTGGCCCAGGCCTTTAATCCCAGCACCAAGGAAGCAAAAGCAAGCAGATCTCTGAGTTTGAGGCCAGCATGGTCTACATAACAAGGTCCAAGCTAGCCCATGACACCCTATCTTTTAAAGAAAAAAGTCATTGAAGATTGTGGAAGCCAGATTTCCACAAGTACTTATAGACCTTTGAAGAGGTTGGCAACAGTTTAGATTTTAGAATTAACGAAAATAGGATGTTTTTATAATTGTTTTGAGTTTAGTAATAATTAAAGCAGAGTTTCTAGAGGAAAATAAGGCCTTGTTATGTCCATTTTGGGTGGTAATGCAGCTTATAAATTGATCCAGTTTCTCCATTTTTTTTCTCTCAAACTTATTGGAGAATACTCTTTTAGTTTGTGTGTAATTTTAAAAATGTGATCTCCTAAGAACAGAACAAAGAAAGAAGAGAATATTAATGTCTGACAATTTTTTAGGCTATGAATATTAAAATTGAGCCAGAAGAGGCAACAGAAGCCAGGACTCATAATCTGAGACGCCGAATGGGTTGTGCAACTCCAAAATGGGAAAATGGTAAGAGATTTTACATTAATGAGAAAGAAAAAGTAAATGATGATAGCAATTGTTATTTCTTTTTATTTTTTTAAGGTTTATTTATTTATTATATGTAAGAACACTGTAGCTGTCTTCAGATACCCCAGGAGAGGGCATCAGAGTTCATTACAGATGGTCATGAGCCACCATGTGGTTGCTGGGATTTGAATTCAGGACCTTCGGAAGAGCAGTCAGTGCTCTTGACCACTGAGCCATCTCTCCAGCCCCGCAATTGTTATTTCTTGATAGGTCACTTGATAGGGGTTGAGAATTAAAATCTTAATATACGGTCTTTATTCTCACAGTTAAGAGGTGGTAGGACAAAAATGGGAAGTGCATGTTTGGAGTGTAGGTGAATTTCTCAGTTGCATCTGGCTGTTGCTTTGAAATTTAGTTCAGTAAATCCACTTAAAAGGTGATTTGAAAAGTATATAGGTTCCTTTTTATTTCAGACCAGGCCGAAACTGATCACAGTTGGTAATGCTTTCCTGTGTTGTGGTTTTCCTTCCGCCATTCTCCTTTATTTTCTTACTGTGTATTCTTGTTGTCTCCCAAGTGTTAAGAGTATGGGAATGTGCCAGCCTGTCTGGCTAGAGGTAGATTTGTAGTTGACCTAGAGTAAGTACTATATACTCTAAGCTCAGGGGCATCTGCCAGTGCAGTAGTAAATGAGATAGATAGGTCTTCATGTGTTAGTGCAAGGGCAGCATTGTGTAGTGGGCTTGTGAGTCCCAGTCCTGGCTCAGCCACTAGCTAGTTGTAAGACTTCAGAGAAAATTATTTGAGGATCATGTTCTTTGAGGAAGTTTTGTTATGAATGAGTCACATGATCCAGGAGATTGTCTTAGATAATGGAGAGACAGTATATAAAGTGAAAGAGATCCAGCTGCTGAGTTGGTCGTATTCCTATCATTAGTTAGCAAGAGAAACATACATGTCTTTGAGATATGGTTTGAGTATGTAGCTCTGACTGTTCTGGAACTCACAGCCTTGCCCCTCCCTCCCCTGTGTTAGGATTAAAGGTATATGCTACTGGACCTGACACATGTCTTTTTCTTTTTTTATTTATTTATTTGTTTTTTAGAGACAGTGTCTCTCTACGTAGCTCTGGCTGTCCTGGAACTCACTGTGTAGAGTAGGCTGGTTTTCAGCTCAGATCTGCCTGCCTTTGCCTCTCGAGTGCTGGGATTAAAAGCGTGGGCCACTGCTGCCCAGCTGACATTTCTTCTTAATTAAAGAAGACTTTAGCTTCTGTTTTAAAGACTTACACTATTCATAATAGCACTCACATGCTAAAATTTAATAGAGGTTCTTTTGTGTTTTATCAATCAGCATTGAGCTCTTGTATCTAGTAACACTAGATGTTAATAAAACAAAAATAAACATGGAATTGCATTTATGTTTAGTTGTTTGGAGGGGAGGAAGAGGATGAGGCGAGACAGGAAGCAGAGATAAGTAGAGTGCATACAGAAAGAAGAACTAACTTTGGATTGTTTCCTGCAGAGAAAGAAATGAAAAGTACCATCAAGCAAGAACCCACTGAGAAGAAAGACAATGCATTAGAAAGTGAGAAGGACAAACCTAAGAGTCGGGCTAAGAGAACAGCCACTGCGGTGAGCTGACACCATTCTGTCCGGTCATTCTGTGTTCTTATTTTCCTCCTTCAATTCCTCTAACTGATCTCTCCCTAGTCCAGGTGGTCCCAGATCTGTAATTCTGTCCCAGCCTCCTGCTGTCCACCCCTCCTTCCTCTTTCTCTTCCTCTCACACATTTTAGGCAGCCCTCTACCATGGCTACATGTGCAGCTCTGGGATTGATTGGTTAACTTAGTATCAACAAAGGAAAGATATTTTAAGGGCTGGTTAGTCAATTTAGAAGTAAGGATTAAGCATTAGCAATGATTTTTTTCTCCTATGATTCATTCAGTTTGCACTGAACAGTTAATGAGATGCACTGTTAGTAGTAGCCCACTCTCGGATGAGCTGAAGGATAGATAAGACTCAAACTGACAGCTTGTATTTCTTTAAGTAGCCAGGGGGAAAGGAACAAGAGTGAGTGCTGGAGGATTGAACACTCAGTGGGAAAGCTCGCTCGCTGAAAGTGATGCTCGGACTGCGTGTGGTGCCTCAGGCTGGCAGGCAGTCCTGGTTCTCAGGAGGCCTGGCCTACACAGGAGGATTGCTGAGAATTAAAACTTTAGCATGGGTTACATTGTTGAACTTGTTTCAAAAAGCCAAAAACAAACAAAATTTCCTTCTTGTAATATTAGAAAGTATCAAATTGACCTCCTTTGCCTCTGACCTTTTTCTACAAGATCCTGACAGAAGTGTCTTTTAAATTAGAAATCATTTCTCACTGTTCCTTCCCACCATACATACAAGAAGATACTAAGTCCAGTCTTTTTCCTTTAATTAGGAACAGATTTAACTGTTGAGACTTCCTGTTAGCTGACGTCTCAACTTCCTGTTAGCAAGTTGGAGATGGAGGAATTGGGGCATCACCATAAGATAGGATCACTGACTCCATAGCGTAAATAAGTCTATAATAGTTCTGCAGAATGTAGACTCAAGGCATTGGCAGGGTTGGTTTCTCCTGAGGGCACTCCTGGTCTCCTGCTGATTGGATGTGTGTGTGTGACAATTCATCCCATATATAACCAGTAACTATGCTTCACTCTCTCTTTGGGGTGTATAAGGAAGAAAGAGGCCCATGTAGCTGGCCTGGGCCTTGAACTTATGATCACACTTTCTGACTTTGCCTTCCAAGTACTGGGATTACAAGTTTGTACCACCGCTAGCTGAGGGCACTCAGCTTAACTCTAGAATTGAATTCAAAGTGGCAGGAGTTTGTTTTTCTCCTTGTTTTTGAGACAGTTTCTCTGTGTAACCCTAGATTTCTCTCTGTAGACCTGTCTTGCTTCAAACTCAGAGATGCATCTGCCTCTGTTGCTTTGTTTTCTGATTTACTCCCTATGATGAGGTTCTTCCGAAACTCAGGCTAGCACTGAAGTTGTAGATCTTCCGCCATAGTTTCCTAGTGCCGTGATTACAAGCATCTGCCACTACACCTGCCTCCAGCGTATTTGCTTAATGTAGCAGTTGTTTGGCTAATAATTATTATTTATGAGGATTATCTTTTTGTTTTTTTCGAGACAGGGTTTCTCTGTTTAGCCCTGGCTGTCCTGGTCTGTGTAGACCAGGCTGGCCTCGAACTCAGAAATCCTCCTGCCTCTGCCTCCCAAGTGCTGGGATTAAAGGCGTGCGCCACCACCGCCTGGTGAGGATTATCTTTTTATGATTTATTATGTGTACAGTGTTCTGCTTGCATGGATGCCTGCACACTAGAGAAGACACCAAATCTCATTGTAGAGAGTTGTGAGTCACCATGTGCTTGCTGGGAATTGAACTCAGGACCTCTTCAAGAGAGGTTGGAGCTCTTAACCACTGAGCCATCTCTCCAGCCCCGATATTTTTTTTCTTTAAACTATGTATGGGTGGCAGAGATGGATTATTATTAGGTAAAGACACTTAATACTAAACTCGATGGTCAGACTTCAATCTCTGGAACTCTTCTTGTAGAAGGAGAGTCTTCTGACTTTTATATGCTGCCATGCAAACACACACACACACACATTCACAAAAATGAGTAAAGTAAACATTTACATTTATAATATATATTTTATATTATATAAATTATATATATGTATATGTATACATAGAGAGATAACTTTTTTACCATTCATGTCCATGTGGTTGGTGATGACTGTCTGCTGAAGCACGTGCCCAGCTTTACTGGCGTTGAGAAGACCAGGTGTGGTGACTTGCCTTTTATCCTAGTACTTAAAGGTGGAGGGAGTCAGGATCAGAAGTTCAAGATCATTCTCAACTGAGCAATTAAGAGGCTGCCTGCTGACTTGAAGACCTGTCAGAATAAAAAGAAGTGATTCACACTCTTCTGCTCTATGTCTGTTCCCATGGCTGTAGGTGGACTTGTATGTGTGCCTCTTATGTGGCAGCGGCAATGACGAGGACCGGCTCCTCTTGTGTGACGGCTGTGATGACAGTTACCACACCTTCTGCCTGGTTCCCCCTCTCCATGATGTTCCCAAGGGAGACTGGAGGTGTCCTAAGTGTTTGGCTCAAGTAAGGATTAATGACTGAGAGAGAGAACTACTTTGGGAACATTTTCCTTTGCCTGTGGGTTTTAGATTCATTGATAATAATAAAGTTCATCCACAAAACAAGGCTTGCAAGTGAATGGGAAAGAAATCTTCCAAAGCTCCTCAATGTATATATGTTATTCAGAGGCAGATTTTTTTTTTTTAGATAATTACATTTTATTCTTTTTGTCATCAACAGAATCATTGTAAAACAATGTATGTTCTTTGTAGGAATTTATGAGTGTTTAAAAATTTGGATGATTTCACAAGACATAGTAACCATTATTAATTTCTTAGTGTGTATTCATCCGGGTTTTTTTCTTTTTCTTGTTCCATGTGTGTGTCTGTGAGTATGTATTGGGTTGAGGGATCTTTGAACCTGTCACTGTGCATGTGTATATGAGTTCATCTGTGACAGGGTCTCTGATTCTAAAGCACATTAATTTGGTGGCAGCTGACTGGCCAAAGTATCTGCTATCTCCTTTACCCCTACCTGTCAAGCACTAGCAGCCCTGCTTTGAGTTCTTAGACAGACACACACACACACACACACACACACACACACACACACACACACAGAGGCCTTAACACTTCAGTGGCAGGTGCTTTATTGAGTTATAGTCCTAGCTCCATCTTTTTTTTTCTGTTTTTAATGAATATTAGACAGTTAGACAATTTTAGAAATTTACTTTTTTATCCTAATTATTTTCAATGTAGTGTATATAGTGCTGATATTAATATAATGTAGCAGAATTTGCTGTTTCCTATATAAGGGAGTGCTCAGTCATTGGAATATTACATTTTGCGTTAGAATTAGATTATAACAGTAAGACGGCTTTTTAGATTTTTCTGTATAGCTATAGTGTAACATGAGATGACCGTACAAGGACAGGTTATTACAGATGGAAGTCGGAAAGGTTCCATGGTATTAGATAAATACTAATATTTAAATATTTAAGTATTTAATACCGGTGTAGAGATGACCTTGTTAAATGGTCTGAATATGCAAACCTGTTTGACTCCATTGTGTAGGAGAGTTTTATAATGCGTCTGTAACCTCTTAGTGTTTTGGTTTTTTCCTTTTGATAGCATTATTTGGTTATCATTAAATGTTTCCATTCTGAGAGCTATATTATTTCCATCTACTTATTAATTTTTATTTTGATATATTTTAAGTTGATTTTATAGTTTAAACTCTTGAACATTATTCCCCTTGTTTTCAGTAATGAAGGTTAAAAATTGTAATTGTTAAATGCATTTTATTTGTACCACTGGAATAATCCCATTTGATTTTTCCTATGTAGACCTAATAGGATGAAAAAAGTCTTAAAAATCTTTTTAAAAAAAATTGGTTTTGTGACTATTGGCTAGATAGATTTGATATTTAAAGTGTCATCTGGAAAATAGCTTTTCTTCTTTCCATGCAGGAATGCAGTAAGCCACAAGAAGCTTTTGGCTTTGAACAGGCAGCAAGGGACTATACCCTTCGTACGTTTGGGGAAATGGCAGATGCTTTCAAATCCGATTACTTCAACATGCCAGTTCATGTATGTAGGTTTATCCTAATTTCATTTAGACCTTAAACACTTTTGTTACTATGTGCTTACATGTGTGTTGTGGGTGCTCAGGCAACATTGAAGATGTAGAAATCAAAGACAACGTGTGCAAGTTGGTTCTTTCCTACTGTGTGAGTTCTAGGGATTGGACTCAAGACATTTGGCCATCTGTGATTTAAGGTTTATTTTATGTTACTTTTTTGAGATCAGGTATCATTTATGTAGCCCCAGTTAGCCTGGAATTCATTCTGTAAATCAAGCCTGCCAACATACAACTTAAGGGGCACAACCACACCCAGCTTAATTACTCCTTTTGTCTGTTTGTTTTAAATGAGGTAGCTGGTGAGGAAAAAGAGTTAAGATGGACAGTATAGACAGTTTCTTTGCAACTCCATTACTGGATAAAGAAAAGCTCCATTTTAAAAATAGCATACACCAATACAGAAAGTCCCACAGTTGTTGTACTCCAGCAGTTGCAACTTAAAGACCATGTCACGAAGTTGGTGGAGAGATTGCTATGTACCAAGTAATGTAGCATGTGCTATGTCTTGAGGACACATTTGTTAAATTCTGTTGTCTAGTCATTAGATTCCATTGTTCTTGTTTATTTAGAATCATAAGCAGTATCAATATTCTGTCGAATAAGTCAAAGTTAAATATTTTTCAGCAAATTGTGGATGTTTAAGATGTGATTTTTCTCAGGTGTGCCATGGCAGACAGCTCCTGCGTGAGACTCCTGAGGTTACACAAGAGTTTGGTTCCTATGGCATTCCACAGAAACATGTTCCTTTATGTCATGGACATCAGCTTTTAGCTACCTGAAATATTTTCTTTCTAATGCATATTCCACTTGAAATTTTATTTTGACTCTTAATGCATTTCAGTATTTTCTTATATTTGGATAATCAGTCATGTTGACTGGCTTATGACATCTGTTCTTGGAATTTATTTTATTAAAAAGCTGAAAACACTAAGGGCCTGTACTCAAAACATGCCTTATAGCTTTATATTGTTGGACATGCTGAGGCAAAGGTCTTTTTGTTCATATTCTGCAATTTGTTTTATTTTATTACTTTATTTTATTTTATTATTATATTATTTTTTTTAAGTTTATTCATTTTTGTTATTGATGTAGGAGTATTTTACCTCCATGTGTGAATGTGCAACATGTGTGTGCTTGGTGTCCATAAAGTGTCAGAAGAGAGCAATGGGTCCTCTGCATCTGGAGTTACAGACCATGCGGACCTGGAAATTGAACCCAGGACCCCTCTGCAAGAGCAATAATTTTAAAAACCTCCTCAAACTGTTATTTTATTTTCTTTGGCCTCTCTTTGTAATTGTGGGCTAGGTTCATGATCAATGAACATGAGTTCCTTTTCTTTTTTTTTTTTTTTTGCAAGACAGGATTTGGATTTCTCTGTAGTCTTGGCTGTTCTGGAACTTTCTCTGTAGACCAGGCTGGCTATAAAGATTCCCGTGTCTCTGCCTCCCAAGTGCTGGGATCAAAGGCGTGCACCACCACTGCTCAGCTGATCATTATAGTTCTTAATTTTAAAATTTATTATAGAAAATAGGAATCCTATGGGAAATTATGAACAGAATTTTTGTTTAGAAGTTTATTCTGTGATTTCCATCTCTTAAGTAGTTAAGCAGTTTGTGGATGAATGAAAATATTCTTCTTTTAATTTCTTGTACTTGTAGATGGTCCCCACAGAGCTGGTGGAGAAGGAGTTTTGGCGTCTCGTAAGCACTATTGAAGAAGACGTCACGGTGGAGTACGGAGCCGACATAGCTTCAAAAGAGTTTGGCAGCGGCTTTCCTGTTCGAGATGGGAAAATCAAGATTTCTCCTGAGGAAGAGGTGGGCTCCAGCTGTCAGGACTTCTGTGAGGTGGCGCTCTGCATCTAAAGCACAGCCTTGGACTTGGAATATCCTCACTTGACAAACAGTAGCCTTGGGAATTGTTAGTGAAATTCTGTTTGGCTAGGTTGAAGTTTTTTGTTTTTTTTTTTAATTTATGAGTACAATGTCACTGTCTTTAGACACACACCAGAGAGGGCATCAGACCCCATCACAGATGGTTGTGAGCCACCATGCGGTTGCTGGGAATTGAACTCAGGACCTCTGGTAGAGCAGTCAGTGCTCTTAACCTTTGAGCCTTCTCTCCCTGCCCTGCTTGAAGTATTTATAATTACTTTCAGCACAGCCTTTATTACTGAATTTGTTTGTTCATTTTATTTATAATCGTTATTTTGTTTATTTTTATTCTTTTCTTTTTTTTTTTTTTGGTTTTTTTGAGACAGGGTTTCTCTATGTAGCCCTGGCTGTCTTGGAACTCACTCTGTAGACCAGGCTGGCCTCGAACTCAGAAATCCACCTGCCTCTGCCTCCCAAGTGCTGGGATTAAAGGTGTGCGCCACCACCGCCCGGCTAGAAAATATATTTATATAAGTAGAGCAACAATGGTTAAGTTTCTAACTCTCTCTGATTTCATACCACTCATTCCCCTAAGGGGGGGGGGGAAACATCAAAGGTGGCTATTTAGATCATTTAATTTGACAGGGGTGCATTATTTTAAACAAATGACATTACTCGTGTTTATAAATATAATTTGTATGTTTTCATTGGTATGACTGATTCTGATGGATATTAATACTTTACCTGACTAGAGGACTAGAAAATATCATCTTATTAATTTCAAGAAAAATTGAGTTCTCAAAAACCCCTAGTCCTGGTCGTGCTCTGTACTGAGGTGGTGAGCGAATGTCATTACTATTCTTTCTTTCGGTCTTTAAGTTTGACCTCTTTAAAGAATGATCAATCAAGACCTTGTTTAATTTTAATATTTATAAGTGTCTTGTTTTCTATGCAGCTGGACTCTTGAGTACAAATGATTTCTGTCTGTCTTTGGGCAATCAGATTTACAGTGTGTATGTTTGTGGTGTTGATTTTAAGTTTTACATCCATATAGAGACATATACACGTGTGCAGCTTGATTAGTCTTCACACACTCCACACACTCGGAGCCAGCACTAGAACGAGAAGTAGAGCCCCACAGCGTGAGATGAGCTTCCTCCCAGGACAACCACCACAGCACGTCTGCCTGGCTCTGAACTTCATGTTCATGTCAGGTCATGCTCAGTTGTTCTTCTGTCTCCTAAAACAAAACAAAAAAATGGGCATCTAGATATAGATATAGATAGTGCAAGCCCACTTTTAAAGTCTACAGATCACCATCGTGGCACCTCGCTTCGCTCCCTAAGCCCTTCATTTTGTTTTGTTTGGCGTTTTGTAGACAATTTGTAGCAATGGAATCCTGGCAGTTTTAAGAACACTTGATTCTCTTCTGTAGGACCCCAGCTGTTTGCTGCACCTAGGCCAGACTGCTCACAACTTCATGTCTCTAGCGCCCCCTTCTGACCTACTTGAGTAACCTGTACACACGAACCACCCCCAAATAAATATAGTTTAAAAAAAGGAACAAAACTATGTTTCTGAACTGTTACTATGCTATAGCTAAAACTTTATCTTTTTTTTTTTCTGACTTATTTTAGGAATATCTTGATAGTGGCTGGAATTTGAACAACATGCCGGTGATGGAGCAGTCTGTCCTTGCTCATATCACTGCTGACATATGTGGCATGAAACTCCCCTGGTTGTATGTGGGCATGTGCTTTTCTTCCTTCTGTTGGCATATTGAAGACCACTGGAGCTATTCAATCAACTACCTGCACTGGTGAGAATTCTTAGAGTCTGTGAGGACTATCCAAGCTGGGATAGGAAGGAAAACTTCCTCTTTCAGAAATGTGTTGTTCGTGACTGAGAATATAAAGTTCACTTCTACATAGTCCTCTGAAATCATACACTATTTTGCAAGTAGTAGGATGTTTCTAGGAATAATATTTACCAACAAGTTAAAAAGCACTGTGTAGCTTACGCACGCACGCACACATGTACTGCTCTTCTCTACTAGAATTCTCATTTGATGGTCATGTTAACCCATATATCCCTTTGGGGAGGAACATGTGCTTGGGACTATCAGTTTCCTTTAGTTGTGCTAAATACTGAGTTCTGACATCACAGCACTTAGTATACCTCTCAAATCTGTACAGACATTTAAACTTTTATTATCTAAACTTTTCACCCAAAGCTATTTTTTTCCTACCACTGTAATACCCTCAGCTTATTTCGTCTACTTGCAAGTGCAAAAATATTTTAAAATTCATTACCCACTTGAATCCTACAGAGAAATTTGAGGATGTACCACAAGAAAGAGAGCTGGCCCTGGTATGCTGACAAGATTCTGCTTCCGCTGGCAATTTCCCAGCTGTGACAGGAAGATGATGCTTTTTATACTCACAGGGATGGCACTGATTAATTGGTTAATAATTTAAAGTGTTTGGAAGAATAAGGGCACTTTGGAAATGCTAATTGCCATATTTTTACTTGATTGAAGCTTTTTCTCAACAGAATGGGCACAGGGAAAGGAAGAAGGAAGGTTGCAATCCTTCTTAGTTTCTGTAAGGATTAGTGGTAACTGTGTTGTATCAAATGTGATTCCTTATATTTTTAGAACCTCTAGATACTGGTTTGTAGAGTAGGATCTGGGAGGACCACAGTTCCATCTTTGTAGTGGTGAGAAGTGCACTGTGTTCCACTCTCACCTGTCCTGATACTTCCTTGATTGAACATTTGTTTGTAGGTCAGAAAAATATGAACTAGTTAACAAATTGCTTTGTGTTATGCTACAAATTAATTGATTCCTACAATTGTGTCTAGGGGTGAGCCGAAAACCTGGTATGGAGTTCCGGGATACGCTGCCGAGCAGCTAGAAACTGTAATGAAGAAACTAGCTCCGGAGCTCTTCGTGTCCCAGCCGGATCTCCTCCACCAGCTTGTGACCATCATGAACCCCAACACTCTGATGACTCATGAAGTGCCTGTATGTCTGTGCTGACCCTCCCACTGCTACCCACCATTCACTGCTTCTCTAGCACCCTTTTCTTTTTAAAAAGTTATTTCTGACTCCCCTCCACCTTCCCCCCCCCCCCCATAGTATAACTTGATAACAGAAGTAGCTGGTTGGGTGTTTATAGCAGGGCTCCAGTGGGCCAGATTCTTAGAAACTGTGAAATCCTACCTTACTAAACTGACTTGCATTGCAGATGAGGGCAGTTCATTTCAGTGTACGATTCAGTAAGTTAGAGATTGTGTAACCATTACTCCTAATGATTTCTATACTATTAAGTTTTGTTTATAATAGTAAATTATAACAAAAATATAAAATGCTCCCTCAATGGAGGAATAGGTACAGAAAATGTGCTATATTTACACAATGGAGTACTACTTGGCTATTAAAAACAAAGAATTCATGAAATTCTTAAACAAATGGATGGAACTGGAAAATATCATCCTGAGTTTGGTAACCCAGTCACAAAAGAACACACATGTGAACACAGTGAGTATGTACTCACTGATAAGTGGATATTAGCCCAGAAGCTTGGAATACCCAAGACACATTTCACATATCAAATGATGCCCAAGAAGGAGGAAGAACAAAGTATGGATACTCTGGTCCTTCATAGAAGGGGGATCAAAATACTCACAGAAAGAGATACAGAGACAAAGGGTGGAGCAGAGTCTTAGGGAAAGACTATCCAGAGACTCCCCCACCTAGGGATCCATCCCATATACAGTTACAAAACCCAGACACTATTATCGATGCCTACAAGTGCTTGCTGACCAGAGCCGGATATAGCTGTCACCTGGGAGGCTCTGCTAGTGAATGAGAAGTTCAGAGGGGTCACTCCCAGCCAGCCATTGAACTGAGCACAGGGTCCCCAAGAGAAAGGACCCAAGGAGCTGAAGGGGTTTGCAGTGCCATAGGAGGAACAGCATTATGAGTCACCCAGTACTCCCAGAGCTCCCAGGGACAAAACCATCAACCAAAGATACACATGGAATTACCCATGGCTCCAGACACATAGGCAACAGAGGATGACCTTGTTAGACACCAAAGGGAGGAGAGACCCTTGGTCCTGGAAAGGCTCGATGCAGCAGTGTAGGGGAATACCAGGACAGGGAAGTGGGAGAGGATTGATTGGTGAACAGGGGAAGAGGAGATGGCTTATGGGAATTTTTTGGGTGGGGGACCAGGAAAGGGGAGAACATTTGAAATGTAAATAAAGAATATATCATATATATCATATATATATATGATATATATAATCATATCTATATCTATCTATCTATCTATCTATCTATCTATCTATCTATCTATCTATAAAAAATGTTACCTGTCAAGTCAAAGTAGTTTAGTAGGAAAATGGGTAGCTAGTTACAATTAAGTCTATACTCACATTTTTAAATATTTTAAAATATTTATAGGTTTTATAAATTTATAAAGTGCTCTTGACTGAGCCATTTTTCCAGTGTTTGGTGTCAATCTTATGCCTTTTTCCTCTCTTTTTTTTTTTTTTCCGAGACAGGGTTTCTCTGTGTAGCCTTGGCTGTCCTGGAACTCACTTTGTAGACCAGGCTGGCCTCGAACTCAGAAATCCTCCTGCCTCTGCCTCCCAAGTGCTGGGATTAAAGGCGTGCGCCACCACCGCCCGGCTATGCCTTTTTCCTCTCTAAAAGAGGAAGTTGAGTAGTGATGTTTGTTGGAGTCCTTGTGTAATTAGCACAGCCCCTGGGTTTAATTTCCAATACGCCATAAAGTGGTAACAATGAATTGTGGGCTCTTATGATTAACCAAAATGGAATGCTTGGTAGGACTAATAATTTTGATGGTGATGCTAGGAATTGAACTGAGGGCTTTAGGATTGGGATACTAGGGTTTACATTTTTTCCTGGTGCTGCTTCCTAGCCAGAACTGTCTCTTCTACATTGCTTACCGCCCCACTCCCCAGCCCCAAGCACCTGTGGGTGTTGTGTGTCTGCATTTGGTGGTGTTCTTCGGGGATCATCTATCTTGATTTTTCAGACAGGATCTCTGAGGACTTTATGGAAGGCCCATTAAGTATGTATTCATGGACTATAAAGTAATGACGAAAAGTTCTTCATTGTTAGCATTTTTCTTTGATTTTTTTCCAATATGTCAAAATTAGAATAAGATTTTGGGCTGGATTTACAGCCTTGGGAAATGAATGGGTTAATTTTTTATTCCTGGTCTTGAACTTGCTGTGAAGTCTAGATTGTCCTCCAACTCGAGATCTTCTTGTCTCTGCTTCATTATGGCTGAGCCTCAGGAGACTCCTGATTGTATCTGTGAAAACAGATGTTTCTTGCCTCTTAGATGGTTTCTTATTTTTGTTGTATGAGCACTGTCTTCTGTTCAGAGACTCTTTATTTAGTTCTGTTAGTGTGGTATACCACTCCATCTTGTGGCAGAAATCAGGTGATTCTAACATAGGAATTTTTTTCTCCTCACTCTTGATAGAAGGTAATATATGTACGTGTGTGTGTGTGTGTGTATGTATATGTATGTATTCAGTCCTGTTCTATTTGTGTAGAGAATCATCTGATAGTTTATATCCAGATTGTCTTTGAGAATATTACTGTAAATAAAACCTTAATCTCTCATCCCTGTCTCTGTAGGTTTATCGAACGAATCAGTGTGCTGGGGAGTTTGTAATTACATTTCCAAGAGCCTACCACAGTGGCTTCAACCAAGGTTTCAATTTTGCTGAGGCTGTTAACTTCTGCACTGTTGATTGGGTATGTGTTATGGATTTGAACCTTCTGAAATCTTACCATTTGCTTGTGGAAATAGCACAAAACGCTTTAAAAACTGTTACATAGCCTTGCTACTCGTCTGGCTTCTATGAAAATTCTTTTTCAGTTTACAATGAGATAAGACATGAGATAAGACACACTGTATTAACACAGTGTGTGACAACTCAGACATGCACAGAGAGAGAGAGAGAGAGAGAGAGAGCGTGCGAGCGTGCGTGCGTGCGTGCGTGCGTGCGTGCGTGCGTGCGTGCGTGCGTGCGTGTGTGTGTGTGTGTGTGTGTGTGTAGCCCACTATTGGCCAGAGAATTACAGATAGCTGTGAGCAGCCTGACATGCGTACTAGGAACTGTGCTTTGGACCTCTCTAAAAAGTCAGCACTTGCTCTTGACTGCTGCGCCCCCTCTCTTAAGACACTTCTTTTAAACTGTACAAGTTTTAAATGATGTTTTGGGGGATAGAGCAGTGTTTTTGTCTTTGTTTATTTTCCAGTGTTGCAAGGCTAGTCTTGAGTTCTTTATTGCAAACCATCCTGCTTCAGCAGGTTTTGGGAAACCTAACTTGTAGCAGGACTCTTCCTGAAGAGTAGAGTCTAGTGACTTAGTAAGACTGAAGCTTACTAAAGCTTGCAAACTAGTAACAAATATTCCAGTCTTAAAATTTAGTAGGCTTTCAGTCTAGCACGGTTGCTTGAAGAATAGTACTAGTATTACCAGTTATACTCCACATTACTCGTTAACTCATTATCAGTAGTTACCTAACGTGTTAGATCTTTAGAGCACACCAATAGGCCCAGGGCTCTGGGAATCTGAGTCTAGTTTAGGGTTGATAGGTGATAGGTGTTTTGACCTAGATTGTATTATTTGGAAATATGGTGTCTTAAGTCAGAAGTCTTTGGAAATTCAGAGTGAATGTGTTATCTCCTTTCGCCTTGTACACAGTTGCCATTGGGCCGCCAGTGTGTGGAGCATTACCGCTTGCTGCACCGCTACTGTGTCTTTTCCCATGATGAAATGATATGCAAGATGGCTTCTAAGGCGGATGTATTAGACGTTGTAGTAGCGTCAACTGTTCAGAAGGACATGACCATCATGATCGAGGATGAAAAAGCTTTAAGAGAAACTGTTCGTAAATTGGTAAGGTTTATGGAAATCCAATTCCATGTCACTGACTATAATTTACTAAGTTCTTGTGTACTTTATTACTGTTTTAAGAAGCTTTCCCATATTGTATTTAATTTCTACAAAAGTAATACTTTGTTTTTATTTATATTGACTGTATTTTATCCCTTGTATCTGTTTCTGTAAAATATCTCTTCACATGGTTTATTTTAATTATAAAATTAAATTATTTCATTAGTGCTGCTCCCTCTGTCTGTCCCCTCCCTCCCTCCCTCCCTCCCTCTGTCTGTCCCCTCCCTCCTCTCCCTCCCCTCCCTTCTAATAGTGTTTTATGTGTCCTCCTGCTTCTACTTTTTTTTTTTTTTTGGTTTTTCGAGACAGGGTTTCTCTGTGTAGCCCTGGCTGTCCTGGAACTCACTTTGTAGACCAGGCTGGCCTCGAACTCAGAAATCCTCCTGCCTCTGCCTCCCAAGTGCTGGGATTAAAGGCGTGCGCCACCACCGCCCGGCTCTGCTTCTACTTTTTAAGTACTAGATTACAAGCTCACCTCTTTTAAGTTTTGTTTATTGTGTCCATCATAAGACATTTGTGCATAATAAAGAACCAGAGTCACGAAGATTTTCTCTGGTATCTCATACTTTTAAAATATGAATGGCCTCTGGATCATTTTAAGTAATTTTTGTATGTATGAAACACAAGTCTAAAGTGTTGTTGGTTTTGTTTATTTTTGCATATGGATATCCCTTCACAGTATCTTAAAAACTTCTCTCTGAATTTCCTTGGTACTTTGGTTTAAGACCTGCGAATTTAACTTGCTGCTAATACTAAATTGCTAGTGATTACTTTTATAATATTCTCTCTCCCTTCTTTCTTCTCTCCTCTCTCTCTCCCCTTCCCCCTCCCCCTCCCTCTCCCTCTCTCTCTTCTATGATGCAAGTAGTTTTGTGCATGTGAGCTCAGTGCCCACACAGTTCAGGATATCAAATGTAAGTTACAGATAGTTGTAAGCTCAATAACAGGTGTGCTGCGAACTGAACTTGTGTCCTTTGCAAGATCCACACACTTAACATTGCTGTCTCTCTAGCCCCTCATTTTCTAAAAGGCTTTGACAAGTCTTTAAATAGACATGACTGTCCTTGGACTCTGACCTTCCTGCCTCTGCCTCTCCAGTTTTAGGGCTATAGGCATGCTAGCATACTCGGTTTTTTTCAGCGCTGAAATGGAAAGCAGAGGTTGGAGCAGCACATAAGACAAGCCTTTTGCCAACTGAGCTCTAGTTCTAACCCCTAGCTCTGTTCTTATTTTAAAATTATTTTTATGCCTTTTAGTTCATTTGCATTTTCCTGTTATGATTTTGATTTAGACTTTTTTGATTCTTTTGGGTCAGCCACATATGTAAACAATCGTTTCTTTTTATATGCCACTATATGTAGAGTACTGGAATGGTGTCTGTTGGGAGCTCATTATGGATATCTATTGTCCCCTGATATTTTATTGTTGGAGAAAGCAGTGCCTAATGCATTGAAGTGACATGCAAAGGTCTGCATCAATAATGCTAGCTACCGATTACCTGCAGAATACCTGCCTAAGACTAAATTCCAGCCTGGTGGAGTAGGTTCCTGCTCTAGCTGAAGAGCTCTTAGCTGATAGCTGCTGAGGAGGTAGAGTGATTTTTCTTAGGGGCTGTACTAGTGGGAGCTGTCCTGTCTGTACTCCACTGATGACCCATACTCATGTGCATGTGGGAGTTACTAAAAACAAACAAAAATAGACATAAAACTGGGAAAGGTATGTTGGAAGGAGGTTATAGTAGGGGTAGATGTAATTAGAATACATTGGTAGAAAATTCTTAATAAAAATATTATATAAATAATAATGGTAGGTAATTTCTGCAACTTGAAAAACTATTCCGCAGCTCCAGATGTGGAATTTACAAGTTAAAATTGTTTATAAACTACACGATTTCCATTCTCAGTGCAAGTTCAGAGTTGGTCTTTGGTTTTCTTTAACCTCAACTCTTTCCAGTCCACAGAAGTCCTTTTCAGTGATCATGATTAAAATGAAAAATCTGCTCAGTAGCATTTTTTTTTTACTTTGCCTTTTCATTGTTGACTTAACATGTACTTGTCAGAAATTATTAAAATATGAAAGTAAAATAAAGAAATCTAATGAGTCTTAAATTAACCAGAATTAATTAACCAGAATTGGCCTTCTTAAGGTTGGATTTGGATGCAGATAAGAAAAGATGGTAGAAATTTGACTTTAAATGGCAAGAATGTCTCTCAGCAGGGCTTTCTGGAGTCAGATGGGATGTGCTACAGTTGAAGTGTTCACTTCAGAAGACTTGTGACTTTAAAATGTTTTCTTAATGAGTTGATTATCTCCTGAATTACACATTTTCCAACTTGCTCAAACAATGTTCCTGTAGGTAGCTTTCTATGTAAATGATTAGGAGACCAGTCAATTTCTGCATAGCCATTTTACCTACCTACCTACCTTCCTTCTTTCCTTCCTTCCTTTCTTCCTTCCACATTTTGGTCTTTAAAGTGTGTGTGTTGGCATTGCATCTCTGTGAGCCACTTGGCTTAGGTGCTGGGAACTAAGGTCGTGTACAAGAGCAGTGTTCACTCTTCTTAGTCATAGTCATCTTTCTAGCTCCTCCATTTGTCTTGAGGAAGATTTTAGCGATCAAGTCCAGGGCTCTGTGCATTGTAGGCAAGTTCTTTATAAGTGTCCCAGTGTTTTATTTTTTTCTCTGGGACAGAAAGCATGTGTCTTTGCTCTTCTTCCTCTTTGCCCTAAACTTTTTGTAAGGTAAGTTTGGTATAAGGCCGCTAACCTCAGCAATATTAATTCATCAATAATTTTATTAATGCTCAGATAGAAATGGTTAGACTTGAAGGACTAGCCTTATCCAAAGAGGGATTCTCTCTCCTTGGACAAGTAGAGTAACGTGCTATTATTATTTTTAGATTATATAGTTCTATTTTTTTCAAAGATTTATTTATTTTATGTATATGAGTACACTGTAGCTATCTTCAGACACACCAGAAGAGGGCATCAGATCCCATTACAGATGGTTGTGAGCCACCATGTGGTTGCTGGGAATTGAACTCAGGACCTCTGGAAGAGCAGTCAGTGCTCTTCTTAACTGCTGAGACATCTCTCCAGCCTGATTATATAGTTCTAAATAGTGCTTATGAATTTTACAAAGACTTTTCTTTTAACACAGTTCATATTTTCTTGGATCTTTTAGATTATATTATCCTTTCAAATCCTCTAATATAGATTTTATTGTAGGGAGTAATTGATTCTGAAAGAATGGATTTTGAGCTGTTGCCAGATGATGAGCGGCAGTGTATAAAATGCAAAACTACCTGCTTCATGTCTGCCATCTCCTGCTCTTGTAAACCTGGCCTACTTGTCTGCCTACATCATGTGAAAGAATTGTGTTCCTGTCCCCCTTATAAGTATAACCTGCGGTAAGTAAGCATGAGGTTTTTCCTTTGGGAAAGTGTCTAGTCATTTATTTCTCTCTTTGTGTGTGCATGTGCATAAGTATATTTTTGATGCCCTGGCGTGTGTACAGACGTGTGCATGTGTATGCACATGTGTGATCATATTTATGTGTGTATGTGGTTATGTATCCAAAGTCAGGAAGAAGAGAGTGACACTGGGCCTTTCTTGAGCATTTGGAACCCCAAAGCAAACCCAGTGACAAACTTCTATTAAGGTCACAGCTACCCATCCCTGTCAAGTCACTCCTTACTGATTAAGCCCTCAAATATTTGAGCCTGTGGGGGCCCTTCCTAGTCAGACCACCACACATAGGTTCTGGGGATTGAAACTCAGGCTCTTGTTCTTTTAAGTAAATTGCTCTACCAACTGAGACGTCTTCCCAGCCCACACTGAATATCCCTCTCTAGTCTAGGTCTCTGCATGCTGAGGATATAACTTCTCTTTTTCTCCACAATCCCATCTCATTGCTGTTTGTCTTCTGTGCCCAGGTATAGATACACTCTGGATGATCTCTATCCGATGATGAACGCATTAAAGCTTCGAGCAGAGTCTTACAATGAGTGGGCCTTAAATGTGAATGAAGCCTTGGAAGCAAAGATCAATAAGAAAAAAAGTACGTAATGTAGAAAGTGGTACCCAGTAGCCTTTAAAGTCAAGTTGGATTTTGTTGTAGCCATTTTTTTGAAACAGCCTAATTTCATCCTTAATTCTTACATATAAATAAGTTTCCAGGTCCTTGGCAGAAGTCTTTAGCCAAGGTGGATGAGACAGATGGCCTTGGCATCTAAACAAGGTCTGGGGTATAGGTCCCAAGATGGCTTGGGACCAGAGACATGGCTTACTGGGTCAGGGTACCACACAGGCCCAGTGGTCCTGAATGAAGTCCCTGGAACCCATGTGAATATAGATGGGAAGCCGACCCAGAGCTGACCTGCCCTCCACACGCACACCGTGGCTCACACTCCCCCTCTTCGTTGACACCCACCCCTTGTGGTAAAAAGAAAGAAAAGAACAAACTAAACTTCTTTTAAAACAAAAATAGAACTGGAAAGTTGGCTCAGAGGTTAAGAGCACTGGCCGCCCTTTCAGAAGACATGGGTCCAGTCATCCACAAGGTGGCTTACAACCCTCTGTAATTACAGTGCTTCCTTCTGGCCTCCACAACCATTGCATACATATGGTGTATAGATATACATAGCGGCAAAACATCATACACATAAAAATAAATAAATCAAGCCAGATGTAGTAGCACACACCTTTAAACTCAGGAGGCAGAGGCAGGTAGTCTGGCCTACAAAGTGAGTGCCAGGACAGCCAGGGCTACAGAGAAACCTTTGTCTTGGTAAACCAAAATAAATAAATAAATGATTAAATTAAAAAAATCTTAAGGAAATAATAGTAACTTCATGTATTTTATTAAAATGGATTCTCTGAAATGCAGTATAATATTAAGATGTCATGGAAATGTTGGCTTAGCATTTCCTAGTTCTAATCATTACTTTTTCCTTTCTTTTAAAATGAAAGAATTTTATTTGTATGTTTTTCCTGCATGTATGTATTTGTATATGAATCAACTACTCTGTTGTGTATCTGATAAACACTGGGGCCAGAAGAGGGCTTGATCCCCTGGAGATGGAGTTGAAGATGATTGTTAATTGCTGTGTGGGTGCTGGTAACTGAACCTGGGTCCTCTTTAATAACAAGTACTCTTAGCGGCTGGGTCACCTCCGACCATTCTCCTCCCTTTATGATTTGTGTGTGTGCGCATGTGTGTGTGTTGGGGTGCTGGTGTGTTGTGTGTTTTTGTGTGTGCTTACAGAGGCCAGAAGAGAGTTCTGGGTCCCGGGATCTGGGGTTATAGACTTGTGAATCATTATGTAGTTTCTGGGATCCAAACCTAGCTCTCTGCTTGAACAGTGAGTGGTTTTAGCTGCTGAGCCTGCCATCCATCCATCCATTCCCTCCAGACTCACTTCTGTCCGCTCTGTAGATAAGCAGGTTGCCCCCCCCCCCTTCATGGAAGGGAGCACCACTACCAGTTTCTTGTCAATTATAAAGTGAAGCAAAGGACCACAAAGTGGGTTAAGCCACAGTATAATCTCTATTACTTTTCTTTCACAAATCAGATTTTGACTTAAAAAAAATCCTAAACTTATATCCTGAAGACTCAACTCTAAGTACCTTGTATCAAGCTACTCCCCCATCCCCCAATCAGATAAACACTGTTTATGTTACATTTCTGAGTAAGAATTGACAGAAGGCCTCCCCCGCCACCACCACCCCCCCCCACCCCCGACAGTTTTTCTCTGTATAGCCTTGTCTGTCCTGGAATTCACTCTGTAGACCAGGCTGACCTCAAACTCAGAAATCCCCCTGTCTCTGCCTCCCAAGTGCTGGGATTAAAGGTGTGCGTATGCCTGACAGAAGGCCTTCTCTACTCTGTAACAGTGATTATGAACTTGATTACAGGAAAGACGACTTGTTCTTTGTTTTAGGTCTTGTCAACTTTAAAGCTTTGATTGAAGAATCAGAAATGAAGAAATTCCCAGACAATGATCTTTTGCGTCACCTTCGCCTAGTCACGCAGGATGCAGAAAAGTGTGCCTCCGTTGCCCAGCAGTTGCTTAATGGCAAAAGGCAAACGAGGTATATATTTATGACTATGTGAGAATGGAATCCACCTGAACCTAAAAACCTATTGGCATCTATGAGTAATGAATGTTCGTGTTCTCATGGCATTCTCCGGCCCTGTCTTTATAGATATCGATCTGGTGGAGGAAAGTCTCAGAATCAGTTGACGGTGAATGAACTGAGACAGTTTGTGACTCAGCTGTATGCTCTTCCTTGCGTCCTTAGTCAAACACCATTGCTAAAGGTAACCATATAAAGATCTGTAGGACTTCGGGTATATTTTATACAGTCAATTGACATCATTAACCCTCTTTGGTAGTTAATTTGTGTGTGTGCGTGGGGGGCGGGGGGCGTTTCTGCAGAGGCCAAAAGAGAGCATCAGATACATTAAATCTGGAATTAACAGTGGTTGTGAACCACCTGACATGGGGGCTGGGAACTGCAACTCTGTCCTCTTGAAGAATGGCAGGTACTCCTGACCTGAGCCAATAATTTGCTCCTAGAACATTAATTTAGAAACATTTGATTGACACATTAATGTTTGTGGGTATAGTGGGTGGGTATAGTAGGTTATATAGTAAACGGAACATAAAGATTTTTATCTTATAAAAGATAGAAATTTTTATTGTGAAATTGACCACTGAGTCTAGTATGATGACTCACACAATCCTAACGATCAGATCGCAAGGCAGGAGGACTGCCATAAGTATGAAGCCGGTCTGGGCTCCAAGTAAGTCCAAGGAGCTGGAGAGATGGTTATGAGCTCTTGCTACCCAACCAGTAGGATCAGAGGTTGGATTTCCTATACATGCTTCTAACCCCAGTCCCACTGGAGCCCAGAGCGGGACTATTGCTAAGGCATGTTGTCTTCCTAGCTGAAAAAATGTGAGGGCCATGGTGGTTCAGAGAGGGAGCTGCCTTGGAGAAGTCTTAATGCCCTCTTCTGCTCATCACGAGTATGAACAGCAGATACCCTCTGAATGCCCATAAACTCAGACTGAGAGTAAAAGAAGAAAAAATCAAAAGTGACTACCAGCCAGTTCTTAGGGTTGGTATAAATTTTCTGTTATGACCTCATTTTGTCTCTCAGTTGGCATTTATGTTGCTTTGTTTATTCACAGTATTACTGACATAATATGGATTGGTGAAGAAAGTTACATCTCTTTTTCTTTTTTCTTCTTTTTGGTTTTCTGAGGCAGGGCTTTTCTGTGTAGCTGTCTGGAACATGCTCCAGGCTGGCCTCAGCCCTACTGAACTTCAGATTTTAAGTTAGAAAAAGGCCATGTACTGAACTTCTATTTTGATGGTATGACTTCTGTTGTTTGCCTTTGTTTTCTGTTAGGATCTCCTGAATCGTGTGGAAGATTTCCAACAGCAAAGCCAGAAACTACTGTCTGAGGAAATGCCTAGTGCTGCTGAGCTACAGGAGTTGCTGGATGTCAGTTTTGAATTTGATGTTGAACTTCCACAACTCGCCGAGATGCGTATTCGCTTAGAGCAGGCCCGTTGGCTAGAAGAGGTTCAGCAGGCTTGCCTGGACTCCAGCTCCCTTTCTTTGGATGATATGAGACGACTCATAGACTTAGGGGTGGGGCTGGCTCCATATGCTGCCGTGGAGAAGGCTATGGCCCGCCTGCAAGAGCTGCTAACTGTGTCGGAGCACTGGGATGACAAAGCCAAGAGTCTCCTCAGAGCAAGGTAAACACACACAGCGTGGTCTCTAGAGCTTTAGATAATAAGTGAACATTAAAGTGAAGGACACAGAGAGAGGCCACTATTTGGCAACTGCTTATAAACTTTTGCTCATCTGTTTAGGCTTACTTTGACACATGAGTAAAGAAAATTACAGGGTTTGTAATACACACTTTTAATCCCAGCGCTTGGGAGATAGAGGCAGGTGGATCGCTATGAGTTTGAGGCATACAGTCAGTGAGATTCTGTTTCATGAGAGAAAAAAATCTTTTTATTTTAATGCTTATAAGATAAATTATTTAGATGGAAATGACCATTGTAAAGATGAGATTGAATAAGATTTCCCTATAGTCTCCAATGATACTATCTTTGGAAGAAGAAAATTTTTACAAAATAAATAATAAGTAGATAAATAAATGGAATCAAGTCATAAAAGACAAATGATTGAGAGTTGACCTGTTCATTCTGTGCAGTGATGTAATACAGAATATTTTCAATATTATTTTTCCTGTTGCTTGGTACATCTGGATGCTTCATCTGTTTTAGACCTTAGATAGAGGTGTGATAGGCATCTGTGCCAGGGGTGAAAATGAAGTCATTCCTATTCCTTTCTGTGTGGCAGATCTTTATTGGTTCAGTAGACAACATAGGCATGCATTAAAAAGTCTAGGTTGCAGATTTTTTTTTAACATTTATTTATTATATGTAAGTACACTGTAGCTGTCTTCAGACAGCACCAGAAGCGGGCGTCAGATCTCATTATGGATGGTTGTGAGCCACCATGTGGTTGCTGGGATTTGATCTCAGAACCTTCAGAAGAGTAGCCAGTGCTCTTAACTGCTGAGCTATCTCTCCAGCCCAGCAGATATTGTTTTGCATTCTTAAGATAGTGGTCATTGGTCATTGAGCTGAGAGGGTGTGAAAGTTTTTGCTATTGTGCTTTGAGTGTGTTAATGTTTTACAGAATTTAAATTTTCTTTTTTTTCTTCTTCTTAAAGTGATGATTTTTAACCCCTTCCCTTCTCCTTCTTGCTCCACCCACCCCCACCCGCTCATTCTGGCCCCACTTGCCCTGACCTATAGGTTTTGTATTTCTCATTATGGATAGTTGTGAGCCACTATGTGGTTGCTGGGATTTGAACTCATGACCTCCGGAAGAGCAATCAGTTCTCTTAACCACTGAGCCATCTCACCAGCCCTGAGAATGTAAATTTTTCTTAGTTTATCTGATTCTTAACATTTTATCTAAGTTACATAGAAGAAATTACCAGTTATTAGTAAGTTACTTTTTGCGTTAGAACTTGGTTATTTCATAAAAACAGGACCATGTAGAACTAATTGTGTTTTTAGATTCTGGGGCTGAAGAGATGGCTCAGTTGCTAAAAGTGCCCCTTGCTCTGTTGTAGGGCACAGGCTCACAGTTTCCTGAAACTAGCTCCAGGGCTTCCTGTACCCTCTGCAAGGCACTCCTGCATGCTCACGTAAAATGATGAAAACCTTACTTGCTTTTAATATCTTGATCATTTGAAATGAGCTAATTTGATATGTAGTGATCAGTGCCATCAAGTTTTTTTGTTTTTGTTGAGGTGAATTTCTTTAGAAATGATCTTCCTGGTTTTTTGGCATCTATAAGAAAAATGCAGTTTGTGGCTGGAGAGATGGCTCTACGGTTAGGAGCACTGGCTGCTTCTCTAGAGGACCTCAGTTCAATTCCCAGTATCCATGTGGTAGTTCACCACTGTAACTCTAGTATCAGGGGATCCGTGGCACCAGGCATGCATTTGGTGCACATATATGTGCATGCCTGCAAAATACTCTACACATAAAGTAAAATAAATCTTTAAAAAAGAGAAAAGAGGAATGCAGTTGTGAAATGTCTGTTTTGCTTTCACAGACCACGGCATTCTTTGAGTAGCCTCGCTACAGCAGTAAAAGAGATGGAGGAGATCCCTGCCTACCTGCCCAATGGTACAGTCCTGAAGGATTCTGTGCAGAGAGCCAGAGACTGGGTTCAGGATGTGGATGCATTGCAGGTAGGTTGAAAAGGAAAAACAATGTCCTGGGTCTGTACGTGCAGTTAGTTGTGGTTCCTTCATACCTGGGCAGGCCTGGGGAGGGCTTTCAGAGTTTGATAGCTGCGAGCAGAGGGATAGGCAGGCGGAAGCAGGAGCAGCAGGCTACAGTCCTCCCAACTTTGTGTCTGCAACCCTTGATGCTAAAGGTGTGACAGCTCTCAGACATGTATGACTGTGGCCTGCACAATTTCCTCTCTGGCTTCTTCGAACTGTTGTCCCTCATCTCTGTGTTGTCTTTGTTTGTGACATGTGTGCACCAGAGGACAGCGTAGTTGTTTCTCCTGAATGTGTTCACTTGTCATTTAGTTCATGAATGTATGAAAACCTTTTTCAGATCTGTTTTTCACGTGTTTGTTGTGCCTGTATGTGGGTCAGTGCGTCAAGGATGCCTGGTCCTGAGGAATTCAGAATAGGATATTGGGTCCCTTGGTTACATGTGGGTGTGGGAATCAAGCCTGGATCCTCTGAGCCATCTCCCCAGCACAGTTCTATAAATCTCTTCTCTCACTCCTTAGACATTCCCAGTGGGTCCCCGTCCCTCTTCATGTTTCCTCTCTCTTTTATTTCTAATCCATGGGCCTATCTGTGACATACTGAGTCAGAATGTCTGGGATGAGAACCAGGATATTGTCGATAAGTAAATGTTGCTCATTCCTCACTCCCCCGCTCTTGCTGAATTTAACATGTTGAAGTCATGGAGTCATTGAGTGTGAACTAGACTGAAGTATACTTCTTCTATTTTTATGTACAAGTATTCTTTTCTTAATTTACTAGGCAGGAGGACGTGTGCCAGTGTTAGAAACACTCATTGAACTTGTGGCAAGAGGCCGATCTATCCCAGTACATCTGAATTCTTTACCAAGATTGGAAATGTTAGTATCTGAGGTTCATGCTTGGAAAGAATGTGCTGCTAAGACATTCTTGCCTGAGAATTCTCCATATTCACTGTTAGAGGTAAGTTTGCAATGAGCTTGTGTGCAGGAACTTTGATCTAGTTTGAATACAGTTTATAGCATGCAAAAGTGACCTCATTAGATCTATCTAATTGTGAGTCGTTTTTAGCAACTTTTAAATGTTTTCTGGCTTCATTTAGGATATGATTGAGAACATTTTTTAATTAGGATTTGTGTGTGTGTGTGTGAGAGAGAGAGAGAGAGAGAGAGAGAGAGAGAGAGAGAGAGAGAGAGAGACTGAGACTGACTCTCTGTTCTTGAGTAGTCTTGAATTCTGGCAGTCTTCTGCTCTGCCCTTTAAGTTCAGGGCTTGCAGGTGTGTGCACCTCCACACCTGGCTGTGTAAAGGTTTCTATTTATGCTCAGATTAGACTCTCATCCTGCTATGATTCACTACCTTTCTTTTCTGTGTATGGCTGATTTGCCTGCATGTATATCTGGGCACCATTTTTGTTCAGTGCCCATGGAAGGCAGAAGTTTGTTCTTTGGAATTGGCGTTAGATAGCTGTGAACCTTATGGGTGCTGGGAATTGGACCCCAGTCCTCTGGAAGAACAAGAAATGCTCTTAAGCAGCCTGCATTTTTAGTAAACCTGTGATATGACCTCAGCAAGTTTTCATAAGCTTAAGAGTATTTTTATATTTTTTGTAAACTGTGCATTGGAATCAGTTGGCGTGTATCATTTTAACCTATTTCATTAAATCTGGAATAAAAGATTATGTTTTTGGAGTTTGCTTCTCTTCCTCCTGTTCCTTTTTTTATTCTTGTTTTATCATTTAGTGTGTGCATGTGTGTTCTGCATGCATGCCTATGAGTAGAGTTTTTAGAGGCAGCATGCTTCAAAGAAAATGGTTGATTAAAAGAAATATACATGCATGTGTGTTATCCTGCTCAGGCCTTTAGCTTGGTTAATCTGAAATCTGTTTCACCATTGACTCCATTTTCTCTCTTACAGGTTCTTTGTCCTCGGTGTGACATTGGCCTTTGGGGGCTGAAAAGGAAACAGAGAAAGTTGAAGGAGCCTTTGCCAAGTGGGAAGAAGAGAAGCACCAAGTTAGAGAGCCTGAGCGATCTGGAGAGGGCTCTTACTGAGAGCAAAGAGACCGCGGCAGCTGTGCGTCCCAGGGTTTCTTCTGCTTTATTTTGGGGGAGGGCAGTTTCTTACCCTTCAGGGCTGTGTAGGAAATAGCAGCATGGTTAGTAGAATAACTTGAAAAGTGCTTGAATTTGCCAAAAGAATTTTTGAAAATTGTGAAGTTTAAAGATAGAGTCGATGAGGTTTGTCAGTGGTAAAGCCCTTGCCTGGTATTAATAATTGCTTGAATTTTGCAAAATTATAAGACACAAAACATCTCCACAAGTGCATAAAATTTGAAGTAGCCCAGGTTATCGTAGAACTTACTGTGTAGACCATGATGACCTTGAACTTGCCTCTGCCTCCTAAAATGCTGGGGTTAAGGTGTGAGTTACCATGCCTAGCTCAATATGAGCCTTGAATATTGAGTGCCTGTGGATTATCTAGAAACACTAGCTAAGGAGATCAAGGTTGCCAGAAAAGTGAAACTGCAAAGTTAACTTGTTAACTTGTCACAGGAAACACATCAAAAGCATATAGGCCCGGGTGGGGTAGCATTCAGGAGGCAGAGGCAGATGGATCTGAGTTCCGGGCCAGAGCTATAGGAAGAGACCCTATCTCAGAAAAAGTTAAGGAAAAAATTATACTGAATAATTGAGTCTCTCCCACATTTTGTAAGCATTGTTGATTGAAGGTCCAGCAGTGTCTGCCTGACGCCTACTGAGCAGAGGGTCCTGATGACAGGACCCAGCTCTGTGGTCACTGGGCTGCTGAGCTACATCAGTGGGTGAGGGCCCTCATCAAAATGTGGAGCAGAGTTAAGAATATAGTTATGTGTCACAGAACAATGGGACACATTCTAGGGAATGTGTTGTTGGTATGTTTAGTAATAGTCATGCCAACTCAAACTAGTCAGTACCAAAGTAGTCTACAGTGGCAATAGACAATACAGTCTTGCCAGGATCTCTGGATTATACTATCCATTGTTGACCAAGACATCAGTACACAATGTGTACTGAAACTTGGTTGTGGAACTAGACTGGATGGACTCATCTTTGAAACTTGGCTGTGGAACTAGACTGGATGGACTCATCTTTGGACCACAGAGTGTTGTTTTCTCTAGTAGCTATCTGACATTGACATAAAATTCCCCTGGTTTATTTATAATAAATTTTGATTTGACACCTAGAGTCTGTTCTTTGACAGTCGAAAGTCAAATCTTTGGAAAGTTTGGTTTTTGTTTTTTCCTTTACAGAATGTTTGTATGTGTCTGCTACTTGGCTACTGTTCAGACAGTTCATTTTATGAAGACTTAATTGAAACTGGTAGTTCTCCCCTTGAAATACACGAATGCCTATGTCCACTTTGCATGCACTATCTTTCATAGTCTCTAGTGTCTGCTCCTGGCTGTGTGTCCATGTCTGTGGGTATGCTATGTGCCTCATTTGCTTTCCATTGCGGATCTGAAAGGGGACCTTTTTAATATATAACATATACGTGCATACATACGTACATATCTATTTATATGAACATTACATTCAACAAAGTAGATGTCATTTTAATATACCATGTTTGTTACTGATCTTCTTCTATACCTAGTCCCCCTCCAAATAATAAAACTCCTTTATTTGTGTCTACTGAAAATCTGTAAAGAAGGAATGGAGAGCACATTCTGTCCTTGTGACTCAGCATCTCATTTGATGAGTCATGATTGATCTGGTTTGGTTCCTAAAGACTGTGTTTCACCGGTGTGTATATTCTCTCCTGGTTCTTTTCCTTGAGACAGTTGGCCAGTTAATCTGGACCCTAGTATCTAGTAAGCACTTAGTCTGACCTTGTAAATGTTCCATTTATGGGTAGCTTGTAAGTGGTGTCTAGAGAAAATGTGTTCAAAATATCACCCAGTCTTAAGCCTGTGAAGTTAGCTGGTTCTGCTTATGTAGTTTCAAACCCCTTCATAAGGCTGAGAGGCATGTGCCACCATGTCCAGTTTATGGAGTGCTAGGGATGGATTCCAGTGCTGCATGCATGCTAGGTAATAACTCTCTAGCCGGGCTGGAGAGGTGGTTCAACGCTTAAGAGCACTGACTGCTTTTCCAGAGGTTCTGAGTTCAGTTCCCAGCAACCACAGCCATCTATCTGTAATGGAATCCGATGCCCTCTTCTGGTGTGTCTGAAGACAGCTATAGTGTACTCATATAAATAAAATAAATAAATATTTTTTAAAAAGTAAACAAGAACTCTTCAGCCACATCCCCAGCTCCAGATGGTTTTCTATTTAAGTGTGTGTGGCTTATTTTTTTTTTTTTTGTCAGATACTAATTTCATAGCCTATTATTGCTGTGTTCATCATATCTAAGTGCCTTAGCAGTGAACCACAGTAAGACATGGAGTGGCCACTGTGTAGTGGCTGCTTGAGCCCCACCCCAACCAGTCCCATTGTAGTTCAGGCTGGATTGAAGCTCTGGCTACACTCAGTCCTCTTGTCTTAGCCTGTCTTTTCAGAGAAGTAAATATTCTAGGCAATAAATCTACAGATTGGACTTTAAGAGATGGTACAACACGTTAAGTAGTTGCTAAGTAAATAGTTGTATTTATGTGCAAAACAGAGTGTTGTGTCTCATTATCGACCTTGTTGGGTGCACCTTCCTGTCCTGTTCATTTTGTGCATGCAGAAATTTTGCCAGATTAGAGTGTGGCTTAGCCAGAGGCAGAGCTTGCTTTGGATCTGAATGCAGATGATCTACTCTGGAGCATTTAGGATCTTGAGTTGTGGAGGAGGGATAGTTCTCTGTGACAATGTCTTTGATGGCTAACTCCTTTTCAGATGGCAGCTCTTGGGGAAGCTCGCCTTCGAGAAATGGAAGCTCTGCAGTCTCTCAGATTTGCCAATGAAGAGAAATTGCTGTCACCTGTCCAAGATGTAGAGATGAAAGTCTGCTTGTGTCAGAAGACTCCAGCCACTCCCATGATCCAGTGTGAACTCTGCAGGGATGCTTTCCATACTAGTTGTGTGGCGGTACCCAGTATTTCACAAAGCTCCCGAATCTGGCTTTGTCCTCACTGTCGGAGGTCAGAGAAGCCTCCATTAGAGAAAATTCTGCCTCTGCTGGCCTCCCTACAGCGTATAAGAGTTCGTCTTCCTGAAGGAGATGCGCTCCGATACATGATTGAAAGAACCGTGAACTGGCAACATAGAGCCCAGCAGCTGCTTTCTTCGGGGAATCTAAAGCTTGTGCGAGACCAAGTGGGCTCTGGACTATGGTTTAGCAGATGGCCAGCCAGCTCAGCAGGACAGGCGTCAGCAACAGATAAGGTGAGCCTGTGCTTTTTTTGGATACTGTGGTCGGCAGCTGGGGTTCTGTTTGGTGTTGCCGTTCCTGAGACGACACCACAGCACTCATGGCCCCGGCCTATCCTTTTACCTTACGTGGGTTCTGAGCAAATCTGATCATCGGGCTTATGCAGCAAGCCATCTGCTGCCCTGCTTTTTGTTTTTTTGAGGAAAGGTCTCAGCTAGCCCAGAATGGTTTTGAATTTACTGTATGTGATCTTGAAATGCTGCCCTGCCTCTTCTGAGTGCTGGGGCTATGGGTGTATAAGACTGTTTGGTTCTGGGGACTGAAAGTAGGACTTCATGCCTCAGACACATGAGGAACCAAATTGCACCCCCACTGTCAGGATTCTTTCTTATACATGCTATTTCTGTTGTGCCGGTGTGTACCTCTTCTATATATAATTCTTCTACTTTATTTATCTGTAAGTCTGTGTGCGTGGTTAGTTTATGCATATACTTTTTATGGGTATAAATTATTGCTTGACTGAATTTTTTTCCTTTCATGTAAATCATGGTGTGGAAAGGGTAACCACCACTTGCTTGTCCTTTAAGGGAGAATAATGTGTGAAGGGTTCGGATGCATTTGCACATTTGTGTGTGGGGGCTTCTGTGGAGCTATCTACCTTGGTTTTCTTGAGACAGGGTTTCTTCACTACAATCCAAGACTGACCAGTGAGCTCCAAGGATCTGTTTGTCCCCTCCTCCGTCGTGCTGGGGCTGAGAACATTTGCTTCCATACCTAGCTTACTGTTCTTGTCTGCTTGCTCCAGTGTAGGTGCTGGAAATCAAACTCAGGGGTTTCATGCTCATATGCATGAGGAGCGCTGTACAAACTGAACTGTCTCCCCTGTCCACCATCTTAGTATGG